>JAQJVK010000006.1:26931756-27531756 GCA_035578135.1 Flexamia atlantica | reverse complement strand
GTCTAAAATCTCTTACTTTTCTTCTTTTATAGATTACTTTTTTCTACATTAACTCTTTAGGTAAATTCGATGGTTTCTTATATGCAGGGCGATTTTACAGTGATAAAGAACGTTCCGCATGCCAGTGAACTGTTTTTTGCCGTTTTTTCAAATTTATAGAGGGTTATGAATTGTTTATGTGGACAATTCGATTATTGCTATCAGTGACTTCCAATGGCCCCAATAAGGAATATTAACGAGGTTTCAGGATTTATTACCTGATCAGGCTTCAGGCGGAAAGAAATAAACTTTAAGTTTAGTGTTGGTCTAGCGTAACTCAACGTGGACACTGACAGTAATGATGTAAATTTATTATGCACTAATCGCAAATAAGTGAGTGTTGTCTAAAGACCTTTTATGATAATTAACGTAACAATAATAATTAATTCCCTCACCTGCCTAGTTAATTTTGATTGTAAAATTATAAGCTGTATTTTTAGGGTAATATACTGTATATTCGTTACATTCAATTCCAGTTTCTTGGTAAAAGATAAAATGTAATACAATTTTCTCAGAACTCTGAGATCAGATTTGGCTGTAACCTTAACGTTAACCTCTTATACTCCTTAACCAGTTTATTTCCAAAACTCTCGATCTTTCAAATAGCAGTATTAGTGATCAATCACAAAGCTGCTATTGTGTATCATTTTTTCAAAGTAAATAAATTTCAATTCAGTTTTAAAGAATTTCCCTGAATGTAAAAATACCCCCGTTGCAGCAGTCCTGCATACTCAGCGAATTTCAAGTGCATAAATAATTAATTTAAATGAAGTCTCGCATCAAGTAAAATCAATATACATTCAAAAGAAAGCGTGCAAAAATACTCTCCTAGTGGCTTTTAAGATCAACAGGCTAGAGGTAGTGAGGTGTGAGAAGAAGCTTGGGTGTTTACAAACAAACCCAGATGAACTTGGATTTTCCCAGGAGGGGAAATAAATATTTACATATGATCAATTGATTCAACAACAAATTTCTTGTGTCAGTCATGTGTTACATGCTAAACAAAAAACATGTCACCTGTTTATTGTTTGTTATTCAAAGAGCAAAACATTGTTTCTAATATAAACCCACATTTTGTTTTGGATTAGTATTTTTTATCTACCAGACTAGTAGCGTAATCACATGGCTTTGTTTACTTCCACGTCATCAATGATTTCTTCCCCTCCTCTGTTGAAACTTCAAACTCAAGCTTCTTCTCATACCTCACTACCTCTATAAAAAATAATAGCCTATACTTGGGACGAAAATGCAATGTTCAAAACTTCAAAACAGCTGGCTTTTCCAATTTAATCGTATGGGGAAATGACCAGCTGTTTAAGTTTGAGTAAAAAATTTCATAAACATCATCAGTAAAAATCTGTAATCGCTATAGTACATTTATTTGACATATTTAGTTATCTGGCCTTTAAGTAAGCCATATGTCTGTATCCACCATGTGGCTTTGAATCAAACATCAGCTCACATGTTTTAATGTAAACAAAGCAGACGTTTTAGATCCCAATGCTACTTCCCAATGCTACTTAAATGGCAGTTATTTTATGTTATTTTTTGTTATCTAGCAAACTTTAAGAAATTGCAGTACTTTTCCTGAGTCCCTGACATTAAAACATTTAATTTGAGCCCTGTTCCCTCATCCTGTGATTTGCCAAATGCCCACAATTGGTATTCAAAAATAAATTATTCTTCATAAGATTAGTATGGAAAAATCCAGGTTTGCTGCCACAGAAATTTGAAAATGAGGTATTATAGGCTACAATCCAATATATCTAAACTATATAAAGCCACATAAAATGTTTTATCAAGATATGCTGAGGAATAAGAAAGCTATCCAATTGCATTTACCTCTCATAAGGTTAACATTGGGAAAGAGAGTACACAGGTTTGCTGCCTCAGGAATTTGATGATTTGGATATTTTAAGCCATAATCAAGTAGATATTAACTGTATGAAGCCTCATGCCATTTCTTATCAGTATATTTTGAGAAAAGAGCGAACTACACAACTTATTTTATTACCCATAAGGTTAGCATGTAGAATGAGTATGCAGGTTTGCTGCAACAGGTATGTTAAAACTGGTTAGTTTTAATTCATTATTTAGTATATCTTAACTAGAAGAAGCCATATACCAAGTTTTGTCAAGAAATGTTAAAAAATAAGTAAGATATAGAATTTTGTTATTTCCCATAAGGATAACATGGGGAATGATTATGCAGGTTTGCTGCCACAAAAATTGAAATTTCGGGGATTTTTGACTAAAATACATTATATCTCATCTAGATGAAGCCACAAACCAAGTTTAATTAAGATATGTTGAGAAATGAGCGAGATATAGAATTTTACTTATTCCCCATAAGGTTAACATTGGGACAACGTACTGTGTTTACCACTTTCAATATCTCGGTAACCAATGGACATAGAGCAATGATTCAAAATACTAAATTGTTTGTTTTTTTGAGGCGAATCCAATGGTGCCAACAAAAATTTGATTAATTTCATTTTTTTATGTAAAAACCCCAAAAAACCCATTTTTGGGGGGGTTATTCCCCCTTTACCCCCCCCTTCCGATGGTCCGATCGGGCTGGTTTACGAACTTGTCCAATCGATCACCACTTTACATGTCTGTACCAAATTTCATTAAGATCGGACCATATTTACGGCCGCTATTGTGCTCACAGACACACACACATATATATATATATATATATATATATATATATATATATATATATATAGATAGATAGATAGATAGATAGATATATATAAATTCGGACGAATGGTGTTTTTTGCTTCTGGTGGCCCCAAAACGAAAAGTTATCATGGTCTCGGGCTTAGGTCTTACCATGAGACCTACGGTAATAGCTTCTTCCCTATAGGGGAAATTAGCTAATAGTTGTAAAAAACTGTATGATACGGAGTGAAGGAGCTGCAACAGGGTGCAGTTATAGTATATTACGCAACTAGTGCGGGAAGTAGGTGTTTACGTGCGAGCATGATAGTTTACGCGCGACGCTTGCGGAGCGCGGGAATTTCATGCGAGCAACGTAAACACCTTCCCGGATGAGTTGCGTACGATATTTTTCGCAACACTACCAGCATCAAATATACAGGGTTAGTGAAAAATAACACGTCTATGAAAGCTTATGAAAGCTTAGACTAAGATGAAAGTAAAACGATTTAAAAATATTAATTAAACTGTAGAGAGAAAATACGAACAAAACTATATTTATCTGTACGGGGGAGATGAAAAAAGCGTTATCTCTGCTGTTCAGCGACCGAGTAAGCCTTTCTAGGAATACGTCTTATCGTCACACAGACGGCAACAATTGATTAAATAATAATAATAATAATAATAATAATAATAATATCTTTATTTTCTCAATACATAATACATCAATGATCACAAAAATATAAAGACACATTAATAATAATAATTAACATTAATAATCACATTAATAATACAGTAAACATTAACAAAAATACAAAATAAATTAACCTTATCTCTTATCCCAGGTTGACCTTCCTCTGAATAATTAATTTGAAAAAAACCTCAATGATGTCACATTTACCTATTTGAATACTATGTGTCTATTTTACTAATGTACTGAGAAAATTACCTCCAAGGCAAAGCCTGATCGGAGGTTTATACACTTTCTTAAGTTATTTTCAGCAGTAAAGACAGCTTTATTTAAAACTAGCAGAACCCGTGGCTTCGCTCACGATAAAAATTATCGTCTAACCTTGATATGAAGAATCTAGAGGACTGAATAGAAAATATTTATATCAAGGAATATGTCATGTAGAGATATGTTTGTTTTATGGCGGAATGTAGGATAAAATGTAGATACCACAGTAGGATGTAGAATACCACAGTAGATAGTGAAGGTTTTCTTTTCACCGTTATAACTCGAAAACGGCCGGACCGGTTTTAACACCAAATGTGTCGATTTTAAGGTACTTCCTTGTAGATTTACCATCACGTCCCTGGATTGCCTAGTAGGGCATCAATTAAGTACAGTAAAGGGCTGAATGTTCGAAACAGTTATGGTGCTATCCGTGGGCAGTATTTCAAACTCGATTCACTTAGTTTTTAACTTAAAATATGGACGGGTAGGAATAATTTAAGATCAACCACTGATTGCAGCATTTATTTTTCCGTGAAAAGCCGGGACACCGTCGAATTAGATGAAAAAGGAATTTGCCAAATTATTGTAACTGGCATGATTGTAATTAAAAACATGAAGGACGGCCTAAGGAAATAACTATAGCTCCCGCTGCCTAAAAAGATGGTACCACATAATGAGCTTATGATTGAACGTATAAGGTACGAAACTAAACCAAATGTAACTTTTATATAGTACGAATAACCTAACAAAATCATCAAAACAACCATAAAACCACGATAAAAGGAATCAAATTATAAATCAGCTGTAACAACGTATCCGTTTGTGAAGCTATATGCTTGATTGAATAAAATTGGAAATTTAAACAAAAGATCATCCATTACATTAACATGGGGCATTTTTAAAGCTTCAGCTCCACGAAAAACCTCTAAAAACCTCGAATTAAAAAAATCCGTTCTTGGTGAATGTCAACACTCTGTAAGGAACGTCCATGCAAATTTTCAAGGTTCTATGTTAAGTAGTTTTGGCTGTACATAGGATAGGTCAGTGGTATTTGACGAAAATATAGTAGAAAAGATAGTATAAATATAACTTACAATCAGGGATTTGAATAATTTATAAATTTTTACATAAATAGATCAAAGAATCATATCATTTCAGCAAATTCTGTTTGTGACTGAAAAACCACTGTTCTTTTCTCTTTCCATCTTACCGGGATTTAGCCTCAAGACCCAGCCACAAAAAGCAGTATGCTCTTCACGTTTAAACTACGTACGTCGAATTATACGAAACACCAAATCATCGGACAGGCATAGATGTAATAAAAAAATTATTAGGAACGCCTCCAGGAAAAACGATAACTCCCGCTACCGAAATATAGATGGTGCCACTTAACTAATAAATGGTGAATTTTATCTAAACTAAATGAAACTTTTATATAGTACATAATTATGTCCTTAAAACAAATCAACAAAAATCAATGAAGCCATGATCAAAGAAATAAATTTATTATCATCTGTATCAACGTATATATTTCCGAAGCTAACTATCAGCTGATTGTTTTATGAACATTAAAAATGTAAACAAAAATCGTCCAACATACTTTTAAATGGGAAAATTTGAAAACTTCTGCCTCGCCAAAAACCCCTTTATACTACGAATTTTGTAAAATCCGTTCTTAGCGGATGTCTACGCCTTAAGAGGAACATCCATGCAAAGTTTCAAGGTTCGAGGTCAAGTAGTTTGGGCTGTACGATGTTTCCACTGAGTGGTATTTCACAAATATATAGTAGACTAGCGGAACCCGTGGCTTCGCTCACGATAAAAATTATCGTCTAACCTTGATATGAAGAATCTGGAGGACTGAATAGAAACTATTTATATCAAGGAATATGTCATGTAGAGATATGTTTGTTTTATGGCGGAATGTAGGATAAAATGTAGATACCACAGTAGATAGTGAAGGTTTTCTTTTCACCGTTATAACTCGAATACGGCCGGACCGATTTTAACACCAAATGTGTCGATTTTAAGGTACTTCTTTGTAGATTTACCATTACGTCCCTGGATTGCCTAGTAGGGCATCAATTAAGTACAGTAAAGGGCTGAATGTTCGAAACAGTTATGGTGCTATCCGTGGGCAGTATTTCAAACTCGATTCACTTATTTTTTAACTTAAAATATGGGCGGGTAGTAATAATTTAAGATCAACCACTGATTGCAGCATTTATTTTCCCGTGAAAAGCCGGGACACCGTCGAATTAGATGAAAAAGGAATATTGCCAAATTATTGTAACTGGCATGATTGTAATTAAAAACATAAAGGCCGGCCTAAGAAAATAACTATAGCTCCCGCTGCTTAAAAAGATGGTACCACATAATGAGCTTATGACTGAACGTATAAGGTACGAAACTAAACCAAATGTAACTTTTATATAATACGAATAACCTAACAAAATCATCAAAACAACCATGAAACCATGATAAAAGGAATCAAATTATAAATCAGCTGTAACAACGTATCCGTTTGTTAAGCTAATATGCTTGATTTAATAAAATTTGAAATTTAAACAAATGATCATCCATTACATTAACATGGGGCATTTCCAAAGCTTCAGCTCCACCAAAAACCTCTAAAAACCTCGAATTAAAAAAAATCCGCTCTTGGTGAATGCCAATACTCTGTAAGGAACGTCCATGCAAATTTTCAAGGTTCTAGGTTAAGTAGTTTTGGCTGTACAATGATAGGTCAGTGGTATTTGACAAAAATATAGTAGAAAAGATAGTTTAAATATAACTTACAATCTGGGATTTGAATAATTTATCAATTTTTACAAAAATAGATCAAAGAATCATATCATTTCAGCACATTCTGTTTGATAATGTGCTTTTCTCTTTCCATCTTACCGGGATTTAGTCTCAAGACTCAGCCACAAAAGGCAGTATGCTCTTTACGTTTAAAACTGCGTACGTCGATTTATACGAAACACCAAATCATCGGACAGGCATAGATGTAATAAAAAAATGATTACGAACGCCTCCAGGAAAAACGATAGCTCCCGCTACCGAAATATAGATGGTGCCACTTAACTAATTAATGGTGGATTTTATCTAAACTAAATGTAACCTTTATATAGTACATAATTATGTCCTTGAAACAAATCAACAAAAATCAATGAAGCCATGATCAAAGAAATCAAATATTTATTATCATCTGTATCAACGTATACATTTCCGAAGCAAACTACCAGCTGATTGTTTTATGAACATTAAAAATGTAAACAAAAATCGTCCAACATACTTTTAAATGGGAAAATTTGAAAACTTCGGCCTCGCCAAAAACCCCTTTATACTACGAATTTTGTAAAATCCGTTCTTAGCGGATGTCTACGCCCTTAGAGGAACATCCATGCAAAGTTTCAAGGTTCTAGGTCAAGTAGTTTGGGCTGTACGATGTTTCCACTGAGTGGTATTTGACAAATATATAGTAGATTTGTCTTTTAACAAAATCCAAACTCATGAGCTTTATAGTATCTTTTGAAAAACAAGAATAATGATAAAACACATGTGAAAAATTCAAAAGAGCCTAATCCAATTGCCAGTAAAATTACAATTCACTAAAAAAATACAGCACTTAACTAGAAAAATAGATATCTTAATAACAAATACCCTACCTACAAAGTTAACAACACTAATGCAACATGATTCTAGTTAATACTGATCTAAAAAAAAAAAATACCCAAGATGACAGAAGTAGTAAAGGACATTCAAATTAAATTAGTTTATCTAAATTGGTATATTGAAAAATGTACCCTCAATATCATTAATACTAAAGAGCCATTCCCTTAACCTTTTCAAAAATACTCTGAAATTGCTTTCTTCTTTTATGCTATGGGGAAGCTTATTAAATATTTTTGGAGCTATGAAATTTTCGGTCAGTGTAAAAAATGTACTATTTGGTTTTGGAACATAACAAACCTCAAACTTTCTCAATAATGTTCTTTATTAACTTATCGCTATTAACTGTACGTAGTCGCAACCTGGGAAAACAGTTTATTTACAATTGAGATGTGGTTGTCATAGTTAAAATGTGTATGTTGTGTTTATGTATAATGAATGTAAGTTGTGTGATATACGATTTTTTTTCTTGAGTTGGCAACATTGAGCATTTACCGCACTCGTGCGGTAAATACTCAATGCTAACTCTTTACCGCACTCCAGCTGATTTGCTACCTCACTACAGCTGATATTTGCCGTACTCTTTTGTAAACGGCGACTTCCCACACTGAAACGGAAGCGGAAATCGGCTACTTACTAGTGTAGTGTTGCGAAAAATTGTTTATGTCACAGTGTCAGGGTACGCAAAGAAAAAAACGCAACAACGATTACTAAATAAAATATTTGCTTAATGGTTTCAAAAGAATTTTTACAGAAGTTTTCAAAATATTTTTCTTGACATGAGTTGACAGCCCTATAAAAATACTCTCATCTTAAAACTAAGGAAAGCCTGAAATCTGTCAGATATGTTCTTATAAAATTATTAATTATAAAAATAATTAAGAATAAATGCTATCTAAAACATACATGAAAATGTATGTTGTATCAGCCTCTTTTCACTAAAATTATTTATTTGTCTCTGCACAGAATATGTAACTTGCGACTGTCAAAATAATTTTTAACCGGTAACATCAATCAACGTATTAGCTTTTTTGGATTTTCAACTAAAATATCAATCATAATCCGAAAAACACTCCTTTTGAGCAAATGCCACCGTACGTCATGCGGTATATTACTTAAATTGTTAAATTGTTGTTAAATTGTTACTTAAATAATATATTACTTAAATTGTTTTATGTAAGCGATGCCCCTCTCTGAACTACACACAAAATGTTCCATTTACCTGCCTAAGAGGAGAACCTTGTTTCATAAGGGTTCTAGGCCGCCGGAATGTTCAACATTGACTTTTGACCTATGTAATAAATTACCTATTATTTTTACAATAATATTGAACGAACAAGTTCATGAACATACGTAATTTACGTTGTTAATAAAAAAGTACATAACAGTCTCTCTTAATTTCTCTTAATTCTTTTATGATTGCGGAATAAATCCTGGATATGGACATTATTTGGTGGATCAATTATGACCCTCGAAAAAATCAAACGCTTACACATTCAAAAAGTTCACATCCTAATAATGATTTTCATTTAAATTTTGAATCTTGATTTTCTACGTATACTCTCTTATGTATTGAGCCTTGTGTGTTGAAAATCCGCCCTTGGCGTTTTTTTTTTTCATAACACGGTTTTTCTCTTATTCTGAGTGGTGGCAGATAGGAGAAAGCTATTATGTACTTACTGTTTGCTGGACCTGAGGGAAACATTTCTATAGAAACGTCTCATCTTTTCATTTTAATATTGGGTGAGATCGCCAGCTGCCATCTTAAGGACGTGATTGACTCCCATAACATTTGTTAATAATTCATAAATATTGCTATGCATAATTTGATTTAGTTAAAACTTAGTTATCTTTTCAGCGGGCAAAGCCGCAGGTATATATGCTAGTTATGCAGAAAAATTAAGAATAGCAGGGCGAAAATTGAAAAATAGTGCTATTTAAGATAATGAAAAACCTCGTTAAATCTTCTACTTTCTACAGGTCTCACAGAATAACGTCTCAGAAGGCACACGGAGGATTGAAATTCCTTCCGAAGATATTCTATTAAGAAGTCTGAATAGTGTTCGATAAAAAAATTAAAGAATTGGATCGAAACCTCCTCTTGAGGAAAACGACATTTTGAGGATCAGGCGTAACTTTGAGTAAAGTTTGATATCAACGTTGATAAATTCCTTAAAAAGAGCGCTTGAAATCTTAAAGTAAATAGCAAAACTAAATATAAAGCTTGTAAATCTCAAATTGAAGAGGTTTTTTTCAGCTAATTAAGTAGGAAAAAGGTTCGTCATTCACTACGAGGGTGGTTTTTGAATGTTGAGATATGTTAGCTCAAGTGGTAAAAATTTAATTCATATTTTTGGCTTTGACCTTTCGTAACCTATAGTAGTGTAGGAATATAATGAAAACAATAGCATAATAGCGGAATTTTCATTCAACAGGCTGAAAGTTTTTGGAGAGACCGTGCATACAGCTTGGATCATCATACTAAAATTTCCAAAAAATCCCACTTGGGCAACATACCGCAATTCTGAAAAAATCATTTCCGGTCCGTGTTTCTCAAAACATATTTTTCACTTACCACGACCTTTAAAGATACGAAAAAAGTGAAAATTACATTTTTTGTAGAAAATAAAATTTCCAGTAAAATAAGTATAAATAAGTACAAGAAATATTGATAACAACCGTTGAAATTAATTATTTTCTAAACTGTTGTAATTCTAATACCCCTTCCACAAGGATTATATGTAAAATTTTATGAAAAATACATTCCCTAGGGGGCGAATCCCTTTGATGTTAATTAATAATAAATTATATCCATAGGATCCTGATAAAAATTCAGTTATTTGACACCTCAATCATCAAAATTGGCTCACTATAAAGGCGTGGGTACGTTAAAAAAAAAGCTATTCCTTAACGGATTTGTAAAAATGTTACAATAAGGAATCATTTTTTGTGAGCTTACCCACGCTTTCATTGTGAACAAATTTTGATGATTGAGGTGTCATACTACCGGAATTTTCATCAGGATTCTATGGGTATAATTTATTATTCATTAAGGTCAAAGGATTCGCCCCCTTGGGGATGAACTTTACATACAATTTTTCATTCATTCCTTATGGCAGAGGTATTTGAATTACATTTTAGAAAATTATTAATACCAACGGTTATTATCAATATTTCTTGTACATATTCGTACTCTTTTTCTTGGAAATTTTATTTTGTAGAAAAAATATAATTTACACTTTTTTTGTATCTCTTTTGGTTTTCGTGCTAATTAAAACAATGTGTAGAGAAACACGGATCGGAAATGTTTTTTAAAGATGGCGGCGTGTTGCCCAAGCCGGACGTTTTGGGTATTTCAGTATGATGATCCCAGCTGTGTATGTACGACCTTTCCACCTATTTTCAGTCTGTTAAATGAAAATTCTAGACTCCAACACTATTTTCCTGCACTGTATTTGTTTATCTCTAACCATAAAGAGATATCAATCAACGTCCAGGCCAAACCATTCTAACTAAAGCACAATGTTTATATATATATATATATATTTTTTTATTCCCCTCTTTTAACGGAGACACCCACTAAGAAAGGGTTTCCGAAATTCCCATAGTACTACTCCCCCGCTCCCAAGTCAAAGTTTAGTCGGGATACTTTGTTTTGATTTCTTTCCGTTAACAGCTGGCTGCTATTTCATTTAGCCCAGTAGCTGTTATTTAATGTAAATTCCCAGCGAAGCGGGTTGCATTCAGCTACTTTTAATAGGAAATGAAACAGGTTATTCCTTACCAAATCCTGTTTTATTTCTAATTTAAGTTGAACTGCAAAATGCATCCTTGCAACAAGTACAAAAAAACAAATATCAACTAAGGTCTTATGATAATAAATTAGTTGGGTATGGGTATTGTTTATTATTCACAATTATTTTAATTTTAATGTATTTGACGCAAATTATTAATAAATCATTGATGTAGACTTTCTGAACACGCAACTCTTATTTCCTTATTGAATTGTGTACCTAACTTCCTTAAACTTCAAGATAATATTGCTTTTAATCACTTTTACATTGGTGAACCCAACCATATTAACGATGTTGTCCAGCACAAAGCTATAATTCAAAGAAAACAATTAAAGTTACAAGCAACTAGAGCTTTGTAATTGGTTTGGCTCGTATTTCTTGTGCTATTAGCGCTTTATGTGGTAAACTAAATCTATTTTGTGATTTATTTTCACTATCGTGTCCTTTGTAAATCTGAAGCTCATCTGACTTAAAACATTATCCATTAACTATTTCCTTGTATAGTTTTATTTAGATTAAGATTTTATACTGATTTTTTATACCAAAATATTTATCCCCAAAATTAAATGTTATTATATGTATATTCTTACCTTTAGTTAGATGTTAGGTTATTCAGTTTTGTTGTGTTGGCATCATGTAGGTCAAGTTGACTAATTTATTGTAAAAAATCAAATGCTCAAAAGCATTTGAGATGGTCTTTATTCTCATTCTTAAAAGGGGCAGCACGAAGCAATAAGTAAATTAAATTACCACTCGTGAAATGTAAGTAAAATTTGAAAAGATTCTTATTGTATTCAATCTTGTTTTTTATTTGTAAAATCAGTGTAAATAAAAATCGAATGTAGCAATGTTAAAATAATATGATTCAAAAGATTTATTATATTTAAGATTTTATATTTGCAAATTGTAATAATTCATGTTAAAACCGTTCTCGTTGTCTTAACGTATCCATTCCTGATTGTAAAGTTTTTGTTGTATTTCAATTTTTCATTTGCTTGTTTGCAGACGAGTTCGTGTAACTATTAAAATGGTGCAGTGCTGAAAGTCCCCGTCTGAGAGTAAGATCCTAGGCTATTATGAATAAGCAGATCATTGTGTAAATGGGCAGTCAATAAAGTTAAAGTTATTATATTATATTAACTTTCACTCCTACCTCAAATACAAATTTATAAAAATCTGTACGCCAAATTGGCCTCTATAAGCGTATAGAATTTATTTAGATTTTTTTTAGTTATCATTGATTTTAGATATATCAATGATAAAAATTGCATAGGTAAATATTAAAACGGTTGTCTAACTGACTGATCATAGTTTCTAAAAAATTAACAGGGTTAAAAAGATGAAACTTGGCCCAAATATTTTTATAAGCTCTAGTTGCACGCCACGCCCATGAAATTTTTAATATTTTCTCTCAACAGGCTGAAATAGGGTATACTATAATATTCTCCCCCCGAGGAAGGGTGGTGCCGGAGGCATATCCCTGTCTCTGGAAGTAGCTTGACCGGGACTGATCCCTGTCTTTGGAATTAGCTTTTAGGGAAGTTCTGGAGGGGTCTAGGCCAATATTCTGCGGCCAGCCTTTCGCAGCTCTCAGCTGGCTTTGCCGGCTCACCTGCGGTTGTTCCCTTATTGCGGCCTGGATTCTGGACCAATACTCTGAGGGCAGCCTCTCGTGGCTCTCAGCCTGCCTTTCCTGTCAGTTCTGATCCAAGTGGTGAAACAGACTTCAGGGTTTGCCCAGAGTGAGGGCAAAGGTCCGCTGGTGGTGAAAATGGGGAACCTGGTGGGGCTTACGTCAGGTCGTTTTTTGGACGAAGGGGGCTATTCAGGTAGCCTATGTTGAGTATGGGTATCGGGTTTCTTAACCTAGTATCCCGGGTGGGACCAACCTTATTCTCGCCTCCGTAATGGGGAACCCATAGCGGAGGGCAGCGAGGCTGGATGCATGGGCAAAACGAAGTACCACGGGTGCTGGTGTCGAGCCCCATCGGCTCTGGCTGGGGTCGACTCTCGGTCAGGGCTGTTGAATCCAGAGGCTGCCAACAGCCCTGGGCTGTTGGGTTGAGGTTTACCTCGTGGTGGTATTTGGTTACAAAATGGGTAGGGCTATCCCCCCGGGCTCATTGTGTTATCATCGTGGGTCCGGTATGTCCTGTTCTGGCTCAAAAAGGCAGCTAAGCTGCTAGGGGTAAGGTAGGCCCCGTGCGAAGCTCACGCAGATCTGCCACCCTGACGATGTAGTGGGGGATACTTGCCTTTCGGGGCATTTGATCTTTGTCTGAATTGGTTGGACATCATGAGTGGTCAGTTTGCCCTGGTTAGAGACTTGGGGGAAACCCTTTCCTCGATGGGATTGGCTTTGCCGCTGACGACTTTGATGGGCTTAACCCATCCCGTCAGCCAAGGACGCCAGGTCCTGCCTGAGACCTACGGGTCCATTTCGCTGGCCCGGCCATGTTTTAAAATCAATATTTCAAACATACCACGATTTAATACTCAATTAGTACTAACTAGTACCCGCATACTAGATTTAGTACTCCAAGCATTACCGAGTTATTGACAATAGTATGATGCCGGGCCAGGGAAATGCTAGCCCGGCCATGTCAGAAAACGCGGATTTCAACGGTGCCACGATTTAATACTCAATTAGTACTATTTAGTACCCAAGTATTAGATTTAGTACTCCAACCATTACCGAGTTATTAGCCATAACGTATTATAAGGGCCGGAAATGCCAACCCGGCCATGAAAGAAAATGCGGATTTCGACGGTGCCACGATTTAATAATTAATTAGTACTATTTAGTACCAAAGTATTAGATTTAGTACTCCAACCATTACCAAGTTATTAGCCGAGTTATTGGTACCGATGAAATTCGCATTTTCTTACATGGCCAGAGTGATATTTCCGGTCCCTACTATACGTTATGGCCAATAACTCAGTAATGGTTGGAGTACTAAATCTAATACTTGGGTAGTACATCGTACTAATAGAGTATTAAATCATGGAACCGTCTAAATCCGCATTTTCTTACTTGGCCGGGTTGGTATTCCCGGCCCTTATAATACGTTATGGCTAATACCCTACAATACGTTAAGGCAAATATATCGGTAATGGTTGGAGTACTAAATCTAATACTTAGGTACTAAATAGTACTAATTGAGTATTAAATCGTGGTACCGTCGAAATCCGCATTTTCTTACATAGCCGGGTTGGCATTTCCGGGCCTTATAATACGTTATGGCTAAAAACTCTGTAATGGTTGGAGTATTAAATCTAAGACTTGGGTACTAAATAATACTATTTGAGTATTAAATCGTGGCACCGTCGAAATCCGGATTTTCTTACATGGCCGGGTTGGCATTTCCGGCCCTTACAATACGTTATGGCTAATAACTCGGTAATGGTTGGAGTACTAAATCTAATACTTGGGTACTAAATAGTACTAATTGAGTATTAAATCGTGGCACCGTCGAAACCCGCATTTTCTTACATGGCCGGGTTGCCATTTCCGGCCCTTATAATACGTTGTGGCTTGTAACTCGGTAATGGTTGGAGTACTAAATCTAATACTTGGGTACTAAATAGTACTAATTGAGTATTACATCGTGAGTATAAAAATGTTTCGTTCGTGGCTTGAGCTTTTACATGCACTTTCACAACAAATGTTTTCCTTCTCTTAATCTTTGGTAATTATGTTTTATCCGTCTTTATTCTGGGTATTCTATTTTATAAAACCTAGATTTTATTTTTCTGCAACATTTCTCTATACTAAAATTATTGTTATCGCAATTTCCTTTTTATGATTTATTCTGTATGGCGAATATTTTTAAAACAAAGTTACAACTCATCCTTTTTGGTTTGTAAATATAAATAAATAAATAAATATCTTTAATTATAAGTACAGGTAGGTGACTCTTATATTTTCTTCTTAATTCTAATTAATTATTATTGTTCAAGATGGCGTCATTATAATTAGTGTGATACTAGCCTATTTAATATTTAAATTTGAAATAAAAGAATGGTAATCTGTTACAAAACTATTATTTATTCAACAATAACAATAAATATGAATATCAAAATTGAACTCTAGGGGGACGTACAAGGATTATTACAGTGGATGGGGTTAGATAAAATTACTTATGCTAATTGGATTAATATGGTACAATTTAAGGGCATTAGCTCAGTTCTTGAGAAGCATGATCTCTTCACATAGGGTTCTGGGAATCGTGCGGGCATGACATTGAAAAATTAATTTGTTTGAATATCACAATCATAAATACTTTTAAATAGAATAAATAATTTTGATAATAATATAAATTGCCAATTCTGATCTCTTTTTATATTTAATTAAATCAAGTCTTTGTTTGAAAGTCTGTTCCTCTTCAACAATGGTTGGTGAAGTAAATTTTGGATTGGTCTTACCAAGAGTTTATCTCTTCACCCTGATCTTTTCTTCAGATAGATAAATTTGGCCACTTAAAGGGGAATCAACTAAGATCAGGTTTACCGCTGGCTAACCAAAAAAAAAAATCTACTAATTAAGGGGGATGAAATTTAAAATTGGAACGGGGTCCAGGTACAATGAAGTTAACACTTGGCCATCTCTCTCTGGAATAGAAGCTGGAGTCCTTTACAATGGTTCCACTTTTCACTTTAACAATGTAACACATGGTTCACTAACTTGGTCTTTGGTAAACACTTCACTGAATTATTAGAGATCAAATTTTGAAAAACATGCTATATAAAATAGATAATTTGAGATAGCGTTCCCTGACCCATAAATATAAATTATATTAAATTATGAATACAGCTGATCTAACTTAACTTATCTAAAATTTTTATGGTAGATGGTAATAAATTAATGAATGATTTTAGGAAAATAACATTATCAAATAATTTATATTAACTGAGTGATATACTAGGTTGACATATTATATACAAATAATTATTAAGCTGTGTGTTTGTTTATTTATATGGGTGTTCATTTATGAAATTTAAATGTAAATGTTTGTGAACTATTACAATATCCCCTCAGAGTTGAATTAATTTAAAGAATTGAAATTAATGAAAACTCGATAATAATAGGAACAAATATTTACAAAACTATACTAAATGATAAAATATTTATTTATAATTTAAAATGATGATTTCTTAAAACTAAATGGATTATATGACCTAATATTTACAATCATAACTTCAGGTCCTAATACTGTCCACGCGCACTTCACTTATTTCAAATTTTGTTTCACTGTTCAACATTTATTACACTATTGTTTATATTTACTGGAGTCTTTTATCCCCTCAATCCATAAATAAACAAATTAATCTACAACTTTTAATTAGTTGTCCGTGTATTGTCCAAATGTTTATATAACTGTTAATAACACTATTTACATTGTATTTATTGTTGATCTCGGTTTGGCGTTATATATTTTCTAAGAGCAGTTACATGGTAGGGTCCAAACTCTTGTTCTTCATTTAACTTTTGTACAAAATAAGTCGAATGTCCCAGGATACTTGAGATGCGGTACGGTCCTTCGTATATGGCGAATAGTTTGGCTGTTTCTCCAAATGCTGCATTTGATAGTTGATGATTTTTGACCAATACCAAATCGTTTAAATTGAATAATGTTGGTAATACACCGCGGTTAGCTCTTCTTGCTCGTGTTCCCTTCTTTTCTCGGATCCGTTGGGAGGCGAGGAATATCTTCTGTTCTAGTGGGACATCTTCTGAAAATGGGTTTTCCACATATCGTTCCCAGAACCTGAAATCTTTTCTTCCTAACTGTAGTTCATTCGGACTGAATCCTGTAGTTTCGTGAGGAATTTCGTTCAAGTATTCATTAATTTCTGTTATACACTGAGCCCATTTTCTGTGTTGTCTTGAGCAGTATGTTCTTAAGCAGCGCTTCACTTCTTTAATAGGTCTTTCGGCCATATTAAATTCGGGATGGTACACAGGGTTAAATATTGGAATAATATTGTTTTCTTCTAACTTTCTTATCCATTTGTGGCTCTTAAATTGCGTACCGTTATCACTTTGGATCCTCTGGGGTATTCCATGTTCTATAAAGTGTTGGTTAAACAATTTATTTAGTATGGTTTGTGTGGTGGCACGCTGCATTGGGTATAATTTGATAAATTTAGTGAAAATGTCCAGGACAATTAACATGAATTTCACATTTCCTCGGCCAGGCGGCAAAGGACCTATAATGTCGATAGCTAACTGTTCGTTCTTCTGATTACAACTGATACCTTGAGCGAAACCTCTTGGTGGATGAGTATCATTTTTGCACCGTTGGCACGAGTCACAGGATGCCAGGTATTGCCGGATTCTTCGATTCATGTTCTTGAAAATGAAACATTCTCTGAGTAAATCAAAACATTTCTTAGACCCGCAATGGAGGTAGTAGCAATGACACTCCCAAATAAGGCGATTTATGATGGTTTCTGGTACTACTATGAGCCATTTATCAAGGTGTTTTTGGTATAGTATTTCCTGGTGTAATTTATATGATTGTTTGATTTTTGTGTGTTCAGGTGTATCTTGGGGTATTAATAATATTTGACGAATCTCTTGAAGGCGGGGATCTTGTGACTGTAATTTCCCAATGTTTCGGAGATCTTCTTGTAGTCTAGGGTCTGGAATTCTTCTAATATAATTGATAATTAATTCTCTCTGAGATGTTTCCTGGTTCTCTTCAACTGGGTAACTTATTCTGCTCAGGGCGTCGGCTGTCGAATTATCGGCTCCTTTACAGTGATGGATCGTGAAATTGTACTCTTGAATCGCCAATGCCCACCTTGTTAATCTATTATTCAAGAGTTTACAGGTTTTTAGAAATGTTAATGCATGATGGTCAGTTATGATGTTTAATTTTGAGCCCAATATTATATACCGTGTTTTCTGTAAACAATAGATGATGGCGAGTAATTCTTTTTCAGTGGTCGTATATCTTTGCTCTGCTGGCTGCAGTGTCCGTGATAAAAACATAATTGCTGCTTTGTCTCCATTATCTCGGTATTGAAATAAATGTCCGCCTATCGAAAAATCTGATGCATCCGTTTGTAGGTAGAAGGGCTTCGTATGGTCTGGATGGTGAAGAACATTCATTTTTAGAAATAGGTTCTTAACTCTTTGAAAAGTTTTATCATCTTCTTCGGTCCAGATAAATTTTTGTTTCTTTGAGGTGAGGCGTAGTAAGGGTTGGATTGTTTCTGAATACTTGTCAATAAATTTATTATAATAGTTAATGCATCCCAAAAATGATTTTAACTGTGTCCTATTTTTAGGTGTGGGGAAATCGAGGATTGGTTTGACCCGCTCCTGGTCCATTTCCAAACCGGTTTCTGTTAATGTGTACCCCAAGAACGGAACTGAACTTTGACAAAATTTTGATTTTAAAAACTTTATCGTCATATTTGCTTCAGCTAATTTATTGAAAATATACCTCAAATGTTTTAAGTGTGTTTGGAAGTCGGGTGAAACTATACAAATGTCGTCTACATAAATTAAGGTGAATTTTTCTACTTCCTCATCGAAAACTTTGTCCAATGCCCTTACTAATGCTGCCTGAGATGTGTTGATTCCAAATGGTGTAACTTTGTAGTGGTAGGTCTTTCCTCGGAACTGGAATGCTGTGTATTTTCTCGATTCTTCAGATAGTGGAACTTGCCAATATGATGAAGTTAGATCGATACTACTGATAAATTTTGCACCTTGACATTTTGCTAATAATTCATTGACACTTCTATTACATTCGTAATCTGGAATAATAATTTCGTTCGCTTTTCTAGCATCCAAACAAAGTCTTATTTCACCAGTTTTCTTGACGACCGGGATAATTGGGTTTATAAAAGTGCTGTTGCTTCGCTCTATGATCCCTAGGCGTTCCATTTCCCTTATTTCTCGCATGACTGCGTCTTGGTGTGCTAATGGTACTGGGTAAGTATGACATTTAAAATTTTGAGGATTTTCGACTCTTAATACATGCTGGTATTTGTTACATAGCCCAGGTTGGTCGGAGAATACATCTTGAAAGTCCAATAACAAATCAGTTAATTGTTGTTTTTGAATACTATTTAGATTTAAATTATTTTTGAGGGATTCTGTAATTATTTCAGGGGATAATTCACATGATGTTCTGGGGTTTGTTTCTTCAATATAATAACACTCTTCGTATGGATCTTCATTGCAGCAGTAATCTTCTAAATTATCCACATTTTTATCATTAGTGATTATATGGCATAAAATTCCAGCTCGATTTGTGTTATTGAATTGAATTACTAAATCTGTATCATTAATATTCATATGCATTTCACCCTTTTCAAAATTTATCTTCATCTTCCAGGCACTAAGTGTATCTAT
The DNA here is from genome assembly GCA_035578135.1 of Flexamia atlantica. Taxonomy (NCBI): domain Eukaryota; kingdom Metazoa; phylum Arthropoda; class Insecta; order Hemiptera; family Cicadellidae; genus Flexamia; species Flexamia atlantica. Next base: position 27,512,255 of record JAQJVK010000006.1, on the reverse strand, counting down.
CCCGATAATTACTGATTGTATTAGTTTTGGTACTACGAGCATTTGTGTTAATATAGTTTGTTGATCAATGGTAATAGGAATCATTACGATTTTTGAAATTTTCCGGGATTTTTCATTGGTTGCTGTTCTAATGTGCATATTATTTACTGGTAATTCTTCTATTTTTCCTAATTCACTCCGATTTGATATGTACCAATCTTCTGCTAGACATGTAATGTTAGAACCTGTATCAATGAGAGCTGTAACTTCTTTGCTTTTGATCTTTATTCTTATTTCGGGGCATTTTTGCGATATAGTCGTATGAGTATTTTGTTCTGTTTCTTCTTCAAATAAAAACTCCCGATCACAATAAATATTGCTCAAAGTTAAACTATTGGTATCTGATTCATTATGCATGTTATTTACATTATTTACAATTTCAATTGACCTCTTATGTCCGACTTCTTTCTTATTTTGCACTGAAGATGTGTTCTTCTGATTTGAGCTATTTACATGGAGAATGAGGTCACCACCATCATCAGTGCCTCTCAGTTTAAATCCTGATTATTTTCCTCTGGCACTAGGTTTGCGTTCTCCTCAATAATGGCAGCGCACACCTGGTTTTGTTCTTGTGTCGGGTGGTATCTAGGCAGTGGTCTTCTCTCTTCAGACGGCGGTTGGTTTGATGGTAGATTGGGAAACTGTCTTAGGTCACGGTAATCGTTTCCAAATCGATGGCGTCGGTCGTCTCTTTGGTACCGATTATCGTGGTGGAGGTGATTCTCATGTCTCCGATTGTACGGGTGGTACTTAGGTGTGTACGCTCGATTGTCCGTGTTTCTTTCATTGTAGTGTTGGTTATGACCTTTTCTACCGTGTTGGTGGTGGTTTCTATTTACATGATTTTCCTCAGGTGTATTTTCCTTTTTATGTTTATGGTTTTCGTTCCTTTGATGGTTAGGTGACCTTGCTTGTTCTCGCAGATCTTCTCTCTGGAGTAGAGCTTCAAAATCGCAGACCGTCTGAATATTTTGAACTCTATAGGCATCTTGGATTATGTCTCCAAAGTGGTTTGATAGGCAATCGAGGATTTCTTTTTCGTCCAGGGGAGGGTTTAGCGATTTAAGGGTCAACACCCGCTCTATAAAATACTCTGATCGGTTCAGATAACCATTTGGCCGATATCGTTCATTTTCGATCCGTTGTTTGACGCCTCTTTGGATATCTCGGTTCCAATATTTCGATTCAAACATATGTTGAAAATCATCCCATGTGTGAATATCAGTTTTGATTAAATTGAACCACTTTGAGGCATGTCCTTCTAGGCACATTTCAATGAGATCAACAAGGCTTTCCGCACTATTATTTTCTGGATTTAACTGTAGGTTTTTCTCATAATATTTCTTAAGTTTGTTTAGAAATTCCTGGGAATTATGTGTCTTTCCATTAAATTTTGGGTGGGTCATTTCCGGTGTTAATGTCGATCTGCCGTTACACACAATATTAATAGGGACGGGCGCTTGTGTTGTTTGAATGTTGGGTGTAGTAGGTATTTCTAATATTTTCTTATGACACGCCTCCACGGACTCAGCCAATTTCGCAATTTGGTATTCATTGGATTTAATGTTTGGGTTCAGTTCTAATTTGACTTGGTTGATTTCAGCTGTTACTTGTTCTTTGATTTGTGTATAATTTTCCTTACAAATGTTTTCTACCTCCCTGTGTGTCTCTAATTGAATCTGTTTAATTTGTTCAGTGATTTTTAATTGGGTTTTACAATTTTCTGATACGATGATTTGACTAACCTCCTGTTTATGTTGAATGAGGTCTTGTATTAAATTTTCTCTGATTTTGTATTCCCCTTGTTCTAATTTAGTATCAATTTGATCGACTTCCTTAGCCAAATTTTCCTGAAGAATTTTAAGTTGATTTATGTCAGTTTTAAGATTTGACTGTTCATTGTGAATTTGCTGAATTTGATTTTCGACCCGGGCAGAGTGATTTTGAAATTCAGATCTTAAGTTTGCATGTTGTATTTTAATATCAGATTTGATTGCGTTCATATCGGCTTTAATTTCATTTCTTAACTCGGTTTTAAGCGCATTCATGTCAGTTTTAATCGCAGCATTGCTCGATTTAATTTCATTCATGTCGGTTCTAAGTGCATTGATCGCCGCTGCTATTTGTACGAGTGGGTCGACACTGTCGACAGCTGATTCAGTACGAGTATGGTCTGGAATCAGCACAGGAGGGACGGTACTTGTGTCGCTCGTCAAAGAAACTAGCGTTCTGATTGGTTGTTCCGTTCGGTATATTTCGCTCAATGACGATGTAGCGGGGGAAATCGCCGCGGAAGTAGTGGTAGCACTGATTGAGGTTGGCGTTGGTGTTGAAGTGGGAGACGCCGGCTGGGACAAAATGGCGGAACGTTCTGACATTTCACTCACGGCCGAAATTGTTGTCTCATTATTAGAATCACTCGCGTTGTCGGAATTATTTGAGTCGCCTACCGAAACAATGTTTTCTTTGTTCACTGACGGGTCACTGTCCGATTCGCGGTGTACATTTATTGGTTCCGTGTTATTGCCGAATAAAACAAAACTTGTCTGCTCGGACTGCGTCGTTGAAACTTTAGGTTTGTCGGTTGATCTTAAATGGTATTTATGTTCGTCGCCCATATTGAGGTAGTAAGCACGCAATTAGGATTATTATACAATAAATTGGATATTATACTTATATCTAAATGAGGTGAGATGAGTCTTAATCTAGGCTATCTCCTACAAAATTATCTTCTTGCTATCTCAAATAATGTCTGCGATCATTAACTTTTCATTGTCAATGCCCTTACGTTGCGGCGCCAATTACAACTCATCCTTTTTGGTTTGTAAATATAAATAAATAAATAAATATCTTTAATTATAAGTACAGGTAGGTGACTCTTATATTTTCTTCTTAATTCTAATTAATTATTATTGTTCAAGATGGCGTCATTATAATTAGTGTGATACTAGCCTATTTAATATTTAAATTTGAAATAAAAGAATGGTAATCTGTTACAAAACTATTATTTATTCAACAATAACAATAAATATGAATATCAAAATTGAACTCTAGGGGGACGTACAAGGATTATTACAGTGGATGGGGTTAGATAAAATTACTTATGCTAATTGGATTAATATGGTACAATTTAAGGGCATTAGCTCAGTTCTTGAGAAGCATGATCTCTTCACATAGGGTTCTGGGAATCGTGCGGGCATGACATTGAAAAATTAATTTGTTTGAATATCACAATCATAAATACTTTTAAATAGAATAAATAATTTTGATAATAATATAAATTGCCAATTCTGATCTCTTTTTATATTTAATTAAATCAAGTCTTTGTTTGAAAGTCTGTTCCTCTTCAACAATGGTTGGTGAAGTAAATTTTGGATTGGTCTTACCAAGAGTTTATCTCTTCACCCTGATCTTTTCTTCAGATAGATAAATTTGGCCACTTAAAGGGGAATCAACTAAGATCAGGTTTACCGCTGGCTAACCAAAAAAAAAAATCTACTAATTAAGGGGGATGAAATTTAAAATTGGAACGGGGTCCAGGTACAATGAAGTTAACACTTGGCCATCTCTCTCTGGAATAGAAGCTGGAGTCCTTTACAATGGTTCCACTTTTCACTTTAACAATGTAACACATGGTTCACTAACTTGGTCTTTGGTAAACACTTCACTGAATTATTAGAGATCAAATTTTGAAAAACATGCTATATAAAATAGATAATTTGAGATAGCGTTCCCTGACCCATAAATATAAATTATATTAAATTATGAATACAGCTGATCTAACTTAACTTATCTAAAATTTTTATGGTAGATGGTAATAAATTAATGAATGATTTTAGGAAAATAACATTATCAAATAATTTATATTAACTGAGTGATATACTAGGTTGACATATTATATACAAATAATTATTAAGCTGTGTGTTTGTTTATTTATATGGGTGTTCATTTATGAAATTTAAATGTAAATGTTTGTGAACTATTACAAAGTATGTAAGTTTAAGTAGGTAAAGAACGTTTAAAGAAGATTTATTTTCAACCGCATTACTGCAGAATTACTTTTTCCAATTCAACTATACCGGGAGACTTACAATTTTTTCCTTTTTTCATTCATGCAATTAAAAAGACATAAAAAGATATCCCGGCAACGTTTATATAACCAAAGGAGAAAGTTTTTCGTGTGCCAAAATTTTCATCCCCTCCCCCACTTTCCAGAAATATGGAACAGTTTGTCGATGAGTAAAAATTCCTCAAAGGCAATCCCTTCCTTGCGATACGTCATTTTAAAAGTCTTGATAAAAGAAAAAAGAATGCGAGAACTGAAGATTGCACATATTATCTTTATTTTGCTAAAAAATGACAGTGAGACACCAGGGATCACTTAGAAATCATGTACCCTCAATTTTATTTTATTTTAAAATTTTCCTTGACACATTGAATCCGCCATATTGAATGCAAATAATACATTTCAAAAGTCAAAACGTGGTGTTGTGATTTGTGACCCATAATTTGGAACAGGTACTTCATGCTAATTGCGATCCGCAATCCCGATTTGGATTTTTAAAAATACTACTAACTTTTTTAAATTTAGAAAATTATTTTATCATATAAATTATAAAATACTCATCCGGTGCTCGGTTGAGTACGATTCCTGTTGCTCCAGATTGCCAAGGAGGTTAACTAGTTTACTGTAGTGGTGAAACAGTCTGACGTTATTGTTACGGCGAAATCTTTTCTCGTGGATCCAAGCAAACAACATTGCATCTCAGTACTTGTGGTCGGAAGAACTATGATTTAATGATATCAAGAATTAGGATTCCTTTTATTTTATAAATTACACGTTTGTATAACTCTATTAAATATGCAGGGTTGAGTTATTCCTTATGCTTATAAAATTAAGTAGTAATAGTAACATTTTAAATTTTAAATTTGGCCAGTAAAACACTTACTTTTAACTAGTGATGCCCCTTCGTTGTTTAATTTACAGCACAGAAGAGCCAAGTAAAATTTAGGTAGTATACAAAAAAAGCTATTGTGTAATCATTTGTCACAATTCCTCGCACACCAATCTTTATTTCACATTAAAGTTCGCCATTTTTTAATGCTTTTTTAACTCAAAATGCAACGTAGTTTGCGAATTTCATAAAAATGTAGTATCCTACTGCAATTTTCAACGAAAGCTGTGGCAGTTCTGTTAAAGATCCAAGAATAATATTAATGCATCTTCAATTTAGTATGTTCCCTTCGTTTTTTTCCGAGAATTAATGCAAGGCATTTAAACACAGATAAATTGTAAACAAAAACGACACGTGTCAGTAGCAGCAGTGAATTGAACACATCAATTCGTAAAATTCCAGAATAGTTTGAAATTTCTTCACTGATATAACTATACTGACTGAGTGATCGAAAGTGACTGACTGAGTGATAAAGTTGTACTCGAAAGTGGCAAACAAAAATCTGAACGGGCAAGATATAAAATGAGCACGCATTGCACTCATTCTTATAGACGTTCTGATTTTGATGAACCGTTGCGTTTAAAGCAAATTTGCTTAACTGTTAACTGACTAATATAAGGTATTTTTGAAATAATTGTTATTGTAAGTTTTACTGCGGAGGCCTTTAAGGGCTAAGGTCTTATGGAAGTTTCGTGGTTTTTGTACTGGGCATATACAGCATATTTTACAACAATTAATTAAAAATAATTTGATATAATCAATCAGTTTATTTATGTTTATATTTTATAATACCCGATTGTCTTAAAAATTATAATTAAGAATTAAAATATATATAAGATATAGCTAAGTTTAATGGATATGAGACATGACCGACCTACTTGTTGAACAAAGCTATAAAAAGAAATGATAAAAGAAATATAAGTAAATAAGGGAGAAAAGTTGAGTTCACCTCCTTTACCCAACTTTATAAGGAAATCAAGAAATCGTGCAAGAAACATGCAGATTCTTTGGTTTGTTATGATGCCAGGAACAAAATGGAAGAAATCCTCGGAAATCTGAAGAGTAAATTATAAGAAGAATGTAAATGTAGCATATATGAAAAAAAGTGTAAAGATTGTGGAATGAAGTACGTTGGGCAAACAAGAAGAAACATAAAAACTCGAGTAAAAGAACACATATCCCACATGGTACATCGCCCAGAGAAATCCGCCAAAGCTAAAGACTGCTAAACTCTTTATTTCTATGACTAGTACAAAACTATTGAAGAATGTGACAAAACCAATCAAACTTAACCATGGGAATCGTCATTTATAAGTAAAACAAACAACCTAGTAAATAATGATAACGGTACGATCCAAAATTTACTATTATTAATTTCTTTTTCTATATTATTAGTTGAAATATTCCTCATTGATTCGTCTACTATGTGGGATAAAAAACATGTACTTTGAGGATATTATTACTATGGAGGATAGTAATAATAATTTTTTTATCGAAGGACATTGAAAATTAATTTTTGTTTTTATTATATATATATATTCCATTAAGTTATTCGATGATTCAAAAACAAAGACAAACGAAGTTAGGATCATGTAAATGTTAGTGAGTCTTCGACGATTGTGTTGAAGGTTGGTGGAAATCCTTCAGAAAGGCTTCACTTTTTCCTATTTCATAAGCAGTCTGTATTAATTCTATGTCGTTGGTTTAATGATGCCAGCATAGCTGATGAAAGGCCTAACACAATACAATTATTTCAAATATTGGTGAGTTTCTAAATGTAAAAATTCAATAATATCCAATATTATTAGTTCATCAACAAGAACAAGATTAGTTTATAAACGCTTGTTACTCCTTGCAATCTTCGCTCCATAAACTTAAATAACATTTATCTTCGCAGAATACTGAGTGTGCAAACAGCTGTTATGATATTTTTCGTTCATTATTTCGCAAATAACAGGGTAGTCACTATGGCCCAACGTTACAACATTACAGCTTTCAAATTCACTTTTTATGTATTTGATACATAAGAGTATAGAACTGGTTTTTTGAAGCAAAAATAAGTTGTTTCTAGCAGTTAAGGAATTCCTTGGAACGGTTTTAGAAATTATTGTGAAATAAAGCGCACAAGCATACATATTTGATGGTATTCAAGTATAGGATTTAATTGATTTGTTAAAAGAGCTTTTACTAAATAATCCTTGCCAAATGTTCAGTCGAGAAGATTTTGAATGAACATTATTGGATAGAATACACTGAATGGATTGTCCATAAACTTGATTGCTTAACCGTTTGATCGACGTAATGAATAAAAAGCTTTTAACCATCGGAAGAGCAGATCAGTTGATTAAAGCTATGTGAGAATGTTGAACCACTTTTAAAAGTGGTGTGAGTGACTAATTCCAACCAATTTATTTAGACTAATACTTTTAAAATTCATTTTCAATATTGACTGGTATTAAACTATGATGGCATACATTTAAAAAAATCGATTTTTTTAACTTTGTGGAATTCATATTTTGTAACTGAAAAAGTTATTTCTCTGTTGAGTGAGTAAAGACGACATTGTCTCACGAGTGAAAATTTTGTTGGCGCCCGAGCTTGTCGAGGTCGACAATTTTTACGAGGGAGACAATGTGCTTTGTTCTCGTAATACACACATTTTTCCCACCTGCAATAATAAGTACCCAATTTTAACATCTATTTCATTAACTTTGTAATTACAAACAATACCCATTTTGTTTAGATATGCAACTGCAATTATTGCCTGCATCCGAGTAGCTGCATCTATTCATGCACCAGCGATCAGCTGGTTGTTGCAACATTCTTAAACGCTTTAATTCTTAGATAATCTTACAGCTGATTGTTTTCGATGTTATTCTGATGAGATTATCCCTTATGCTAAACCATCTGTTAGCGCCTGCAATCTTTTGAACTTTATTTGCATGTCTGTGTCTAAATCTGAGTATAAATTTGGAGGGGTCCGTTTCAAATGTCCCAGGTTTTTTAACAATTAAAAATATTAAGTAATTGAAATGTCCCAGGTTGGTTTTAATAATTATTAAAAGTTTGTCAAATTGTTTGTCCCAGATTTCAAATGTCCCAGGTTTGTTAAATTAAATAATAAATATAAGTTACTTCATTTGTCCCAGGTTTCAAATGTCCCAGGTGTCTTATTTTTAATAACAACGCACCGCGTAAAATGTCCCAGGTATCACCGGCGCGGCGCCTAAAGTGACTCTGACGCCTTGCAGCGCCGCGAACGCCAGTACAGTCCGCACAAGAAGTAACAGCCCAGACCGCCCGCGTCGCGTCGTTCGCTAGTATTTTTTATTTTACGATTCAAAACAAGCACGTACATTTTTTAATTTATCCATTGTTAGTTTCAGTACATAATAATTTCTGGGCGAATATAAATCATATAATTCGATAACATATTGTAAGACATTTGAAGTTTATATGACTTATTTAAATATTAAGAAATACCGGGTGTCTCACCTAAAGTGAACCAATAGCTAACTTTTTTGTTATAAATCTGACAAAGAACTTCTTACGGGGCACTTCCCTTAATTTTTAACGCTGCTTTTTGTAGTCACTTTGAAATTTAAAAATATGGCCGCCATTTTCCAATATGACGGACAACTTTGATTTTTCTTATGGAACACCCTATATTTTAGAGCGTTTTGGATTTTACGCTTGGTTCTAGGAACTTTTTATTCTTTCTAATTTTTTCCTTAACTCAATGGTTCAGGAGGAAGCAGCAAGCAGTTAAAGTTTTATTTTTCCCCATTTAAAATGCATTGTGTCCGTTTAACTGTGCCATTCCATGTATTCCTTATGGAGTAAAATCATATTTTAACTAATACATTTCCACGATGAAATCTTGACTAAAATTATTTTATGATTAAACCTCAACTAAACTAACTTTTTAGGCACTTTTATTCTTTGGTATCTTTTATTAAACCCAACCGTTTTCGATATACAGACTACCAAAAATGTCCCAATGCATTTTAAATGGGAAAAAATCTAACTTTATCTGTTCCTCAACCATTAGGTTTAGGAAAAAATAATAAAGGATAAAATGTTCCTAAAATTAAGCGTAAAATCAAAAAACACCATAAAATATAGGGTGTTCCGTAAGAAAAATCAAAGTTGTCCGCCATATTGGAAAATGGCGGCCAATTTTTTTATTTTCGAAGTGATCCCAAAAACCAGCGTTAAAAATTAAGGGAAGCGCCCCATAAGAAGTTCTTTGTCAGATTTATAATAAAGAAGTTAGCTATTGGTTCACTTTAGGTGAGACACCCGGTATAAAGAACCGTGAGTAGTTGGCTTTGGAATTCACAAATATAAAAATTGTTGTGCTCAAAATTATAAACTTGTTACATAAACAACCATTTAAATATTGAAGCGGTTACTTTGTGTTATTATGTAGTTCGACAGCAAGCGAAACGACGGGCGCTCGAGTTTGAACTTCACCGCTGTTCAACCTAATTTTCTGAGGAAACTATACCAGCTAGGAAAAAAAGTTAAAAGTACAGTGTATAGCTCATTTCAATGGCTACAACTTTCTCACAGACGAAACAAACCTGACCAAAAAACAAAAAAGTAGTAGCCGACTAACTTTTTTATTACAGAAAGAGAGTGATTGTTGTTATTACAATTTATTCACATAATTTTACTGAACAATATTTACACAGTTATGTTCGCCAATTTATGCAGATTAATAATATATTAGGTATGACCAAGTTATACTTTTTACTAATACTTCAGGACGGTGTAAACAAGGTAGATATCGGCGCGCGACGCGGAGCGGTCGCCACAGCCAGAGTCACTTGACTCAACTTGTGCGGACTGTACTAGCGTTCGCGGCGCTCCGCGGCGGCAGAGTCACTTTTAGCGCCGATGATACCTGGGACATTTGAACCTGAGACATTTGACACGATGCTTTTTTTATTAAAAATAAGACACCTGGGACATTTGAAACCTGTGACAAATGATGTAACTTATATTTATTATTTAACACACCTGGGACATTTGATTTTATATTAATTTATCTAATATTTTAAAAACCTGGGACATTTGATTTACTTAATATTTCAATTTTTTAACAACCTGGGACATTTGAAAACTGGGACAAATGATACGCTCCCATTTGAAGGCGCCTAATTTTTTAATTATGGATTTCAATGTTATTATTAAGGTTTTACTATGTCTCCAACCGGGAGGCAAAGTAATCACTTTAATCCCGCTGGGAGACAAAATATTATTTCACTCACTTATTACAAGTAGTAAAAAGCGTCTAAACATAGCTGGTGGGAGAAAAAATTATGAATAAAATTGTTCTATAAATAAGAATGTAATGGATTTTGAAATTGTACAGTAACAACATAGCCGTCTCAAATTTGACAGTAATCCTGGAAATACCGTGCTGAATTTCTAGGACTACTACGGTCATCGTGGATCCACGGAAAATTAAAAATAATTATTTTTTTTCTGTGGTTGTTCTGAATTTTTACTAAAATCCAAATCGATAGTAAATTACTGTGTTTTAAAAACATTTTCCTAAGAACTAACATTATTAAATTTGTAATATACATACATGGTTTTTTTTGGGCGGAAAAACTTAAAATTAAGAAATTACCTTTAAATGGTATAAAAGATTTAAAATAATATCGATTTGAATAAAATAAAAGGTCAGAACGTCGTAAGTTTATGTAGTACAAAAGTCGCCAGTGAATTGATTTTTCACTTGAATACTAATTCGTTACGACACCGTCCATGGAACAGGATAAACCAAATTTAACTTAAGAAAATTTAAAGCTAAATTTTTTTTTGAGGCTTTTGAAACCGTCAATTAGGTAGTTTTAAAAAGAGGCCTTTTGTGTTTGTGACAGATACATAAAAGGGATTTTATGGGTACGTACTCGTAAGAGGCAACAAAAGTTCTTAAACATTAAGAAAGTAGAGACAAGGATCATGAATTTAATAGTCTTCACTTGTCTTCCTTGAAGCATGAAATTTATGAGTATCACGACAAAAAGAAAACGACCTTAGTGGTTTCTCTTTCCTTTATGATGTTTTTCTTTGTTCGATCAAAGCTAACAAAAAATATTATTTTTAACATTTCTAAACATTTTTTTAACCATAAAACATGCAAAAGCGTTCTTGTGTGTTTTAATCAAACAATGAATTGAATACTGGATTAATCTTATTTTAATATATTAGTTAACTTCAGCGTGTTTTCTTCAATGGTATTGGTAGAGAATTCCAGGACACCCTACATAAATGGTTCACGTTTGTAACGCTATAAACTGAAGATTGTGCGACCTAAATTTTTTATGTAAGTATTAATTGAAAGAGGAAATATTTAATTTTATTCGACAAAAAGCACGCTGTCCTGCTGTCGTCGACTGGGCTTCCCAAATTAGTCATCTCACAAATACATACCAAATTTTATCAAAATCGGTTTGTGATTAAGGGGGATGTAGGTTTTTAAATATTTGCGAAAAGAATTACATTGGACAACGTACTGCGTTTACCGCCAAACTAAAATTTCAACTGTCTCCGCAACTAGTTGACATAAATTAATAATTCAAAATGTTGGATTATTTAATTTTTCAAACCAAATTTAATGGATTAAGGTATATCTTCCATAAAAGTTAGAGATTTCGTGAAATTTGAAAAATATGAATTTTTGAACACTTATTTTGTTTGAACTTTCAAACCTGAATTTTTACAGACATGCGGGTTATGTTATTTCATTTTTCATCTTAAGCACTAAAAACCATGAAATGTTTGTCAAAATCGTTACAGCCGTTTTAAGAAATTTGGATTTCTGCCTTTTTAATGGGTTTTTTTGGGGAAAATATCCTTAAAAATTAAAAATTCAAAAAACCATTTTTTTATTCAGGGAGCACTAAAACGTATATATCCACTAACAACTCAAATTCAAAAACTTTGGTGAAAACAATACTTTCTCCATATAGTATGTATGGGGGGAGAAAGTAAAAATACAAAAAATACAATTGACATATTTAAAGACACTTCAAATTCGATCGTATGTTTTCAAATTCAAACCTACTACCCTGAAGTGGGCAATCGTAATATCTGTGGTGGCTATAATTATGCAAATGCCTTTCCCCTGGTGTTGTAGAAAAAATTTAGGAATCTCCCCTTTTAATTTATCCAAACATCATAATGATAGGTAGTATGCTTTTAAATTGTTTGAGCAGCAAAACTGTATTTAGAATCACCCTGTACTTAGCTGATTTTAAGTGTTGAGGGTGATTATACTGCCCAATGTGATGTCTCTGACAGATTTCGAAAACCAGTAAACCTATAATTTTCTCATCATAATCTTAAACAGAACGAAATATGTTTTGTGATTCCTGAGATACAGGATGTTCCGTAAACTTCTACGGCAACACACACACCGCCGTTCTATTCATGGTCTGTTGGTTCATGAACAGAAATGAATCAAGACAAGTGAATTCTGTTTTCAAAAAATTGTTCGTCTTGTTTAGAGCTTTTAAAGTATGCATAACATGGCATACGTTTACATTTAAAAATTCTGAGATTCGAACCCATGGCCACCCGGTTATTTGAATACCCTGTATTTTAGAAAGGTTAAAACTATATTTACGTTTTTTCTTGGGTATGAATTAGAGGGGCAAGGTTTTGTTTCGTCTTTGTATGTCAAGCCGTTCTTCTACAATATGTTGTGAACGGCTTAGAAGATTCATCCTGTATACAAAATAGGAAAGACCTACTAAATAGCCTAAAAAATGTTCGGTTGACACTGTATAATGAGGTATCCTATGAATCCAGCTTTGCATGAACGCAAATTACGATCAGATTTAAAGGTGGTTTGGCTTCAACCTCTATAACATCTTATAAAAGATTATTTTAATAGCAATAGTTATTTTTGGAGCTTAGTACAAGTTTTCCAGAAACATGAAGCAAATACAAGTCATGTTGTGGTATAATTGTTCAAATCCTTAAAGGAAAGAGAGATGTTTGACAAAAGTTATTTGGATGGTATCTCAGTCACCAGTAACTACGTAACGTCAACTCTCAACTTGGTAACTTGCGTGCTTCCTTCATTCGGATGTGGATCGTACAAATATCAGTACAATACTGTATATTAGAAACATACATATATATATATATATATATATATATATATATATATAATGGAACGGCCTTTGGTGTAAGTCGTGGAATTGGTGTAAGTCGTGGAATTCTTTAACGTATTATATTTATTTATTATTTATTTTATTTTTATGTTTTTTAAAAGAGGGTGGCGGCCTCTTTTTACCTTGCATTTGCCCCCCCCCCCCCCACATGGGCCTCAGGCCTGTGCGTGGAAGTTATCAAGCAAACCCAAGGAGTGAGCCGGTACAGTACAAGGATGAACAGTAATGCTAAAAGTATACGGCATAATCGGGACTCGATCCTGCGACGCTGTCACCACAGAACCGGGGCCGAGTGCGCTACCAACTGCGCCACCGACTCACTAAAAGGTATCCTTTAAGGTCCTTTAAAGTATTAAAGTATCCTTTAAGGTATTCAATTTGTAAGTAAATTATACCTCGAGTTATACCTTAAAGATTTCTGAAAGTCAAATTCAATATTGCAAATCCGGCAAAGGTTTTACTATAACACTGTGTTTTACCTTAAAGAATCTTAAGGCTCCCACCAAGCGCCTTGCGATAGAAATGCCTAAAAATGATAAATTACGGAATATATTTTATTTTTATAAAAAGTATATAAATGCAAAGTTTACATATATTCTGCAAGACACTTTTGGCGTTATTGAAACTATTCCAGACTTTTCCAAAATTTTAGTAGTCAAATATAAAACTTTTATAGTGGAGCTGAAACTTGTGTTTGGATCATAGTTTTGCAACCATGTAAGCGGAGTTGTATTAAATTTTTAAGTTTGTTATTATTGAGGGGAATCATATTTCCCCTTTTTTTGCCAAAACCTTCTCTTTATATTTTGTTTTACATAATTGGTTTATTTTATGAATATTCTATTTTATGAAATATTTTACATTCAAGTGTTGATGTTAGGTCAACAGTCCACCCCATGCACTATTTATTGACGTTTACATTAGTTATATTCCTAATGCCTCAATGCTCATGAGTCAAATTGGCGAGAGCGCGGTGCGATGAAAGTTGTTGGTTTAAACATCTGAAGTGGCAACGCTACTTTTGTATTCAAACTAATCTAAACCCAATTTCAGAAGTTCAATAAAAAGTTAACTAGGAAATTTCAGTATTGTTAAGACTAAACTGCCAAATTTTAATATGTTAGCACATGGCAAATTCATTTTAAGGAAAAAATCAATCAAAGAAACGTTCACTTTTTCAATTCAAACTGGGGTGGAATCACTATCTGTAACCTAAACGGTGTAAATAAATGCTCAAAAACTGATAGTTCGAATAATTAATTAAAATCAATCAATCTATTTGATTATTTGTAAACCTTTACATAGTTATACTGAACATTGTTATCTTTTCAGCGGACGAAGCCGCGGGTATCTGCTACTAGTATGTTAACATATAGATGAATAAACAAACATAACACCATTACTTCAAACTTTTTCATTGTAATATATTTTTGAATTCGCTAATAAATTAACACTATATCTACAGTGTGTCCTGAATACTAAGTAACTTTTCACTACTGTACTTAAAATCCTTTTTTTCTATTCCTGATGACACCATTGATTTAAAAATCTAAGTTTATATTAAATACCTTTATTTGGAAATTTATGTGAAGAAGTTGTCTAAAGGAATAATCTATGAATGTTGAAGGTTATTGAAAGGTAATGGGATGCTAGCGAACGTTCAATTTTTAACCATCATCATATTTTTAATGAAGCATTACTTACCATTTCTATGCTATTATTAAGTTTCTTAACTATTTAAAACGACAATATCGATTTTAAAACTTGAAACCAAACATAATTATTTATAATAATTCATTCTAGAATAAGTGGTTAATATTTTATCGTGAAAAATAACTACGTTATTGTTAACTGTTTGATTTAGCATAAAATTGATTGTTCGATTGATTACAATGCCGCAATCAGTATAATATCTAAATTTGTTCCCACGATATGAGAACTTTTTTCTTTATTTTCAACAATTTTAAAAATTACTTAAGATTACTTAACGTTCATTTCAGTAGTTCATTTGAACAACATTTAGAAAAATTCATATTTTTTTGAAATCTGTGTGTTAATGCATGTTTATTTTCAATGTTAAAATTTTGAAAACTAAACACCATAACTAAAATGGGTTACGGTGATAGGTTACTACACCATAACCGTATTTGAAATAACTTACCTGATTTCAAAATGGCGGATCCAAGCTGGCGGCTGCAAAACTGACTATGGTGAAAATGAAGTGGTAATAGCTCAACAATGACTAAAGATAGTTAATCGTCATTATCAAGCATCATTTTGCAGTTATGGAACTATTTTAAAAATCTGTAATATAATAATAGGTAGAAAATAAAGCCAACACAACTTTTACATTTTAAAATTTTACTTTACAATATGGTGGATCCACGATTACGATCAAAATTGAGCACGCACAAAAAATGAAGTATTAACAACCCAAAACTGTTAAGGGGTCGTAACAATTCGTTGGTATTTAAAAAAATTATAAAAAAGGTTTTGGGGGGGGGACTATTATGGGACAAATTATTTTGCATAGATCGGTATGCATATGTAAACCATACCTACATTAGATAATCGAGGGTTATGCATAGGTTTTTTAAGACGGACAAGAGAGTAACTCAAAATGGTTGCTTAATATTTCATTCTGTTTTTCGTTTTAGTTTTAGTTGATAAATAATCTAATTCCTTATAGTGTATGAATGTTTTTTTTTAATCTTATTTCGTTTACTCTGATTGAAAAACATTCAAATACCTAATAAATAACATAATAATCTAGTAGAGTTATTTAAATATCTATCAATTTTCCGGTTTCTGAAAGGATCGTTGCCGTGTAATGCGTTGTCTTACATTTTTTCGAGGCCAAAACGAAAAGTCAAGTTACAGTATGATGTCTCTTTAGGGGACGGTAATCATGTTACGTTGTCTTACAACTTGACGAACTTGATATTTTATTCGCTGAGGTCCTTTGGTCGGAATCATTAATTTATCGAAAGCTTTTTATGACATGAACAGTCAAAAGTTTCAGTTTCAGTTCAACGTAATTCTTAATACAAATTAGATAGGACTTAGGACAAGGTAACATTTTATTGATACTTACTTTCCCCTATTAAATGTGAAGCATGCATGCAAGCATTTTGAAGTGTGATAGTAAAATATTTATTCAAAGCTGAATAGAAGTTTTATTAAACTATACTACCATTTGGATTCCAGAAAGAGAGCTTTTGCTTTAAGGAAGTAACCCGTAAATATTGTGCGATGAATAACTGCTGTTGTAGAGGGCATTAAAAAAGTCACTTCTGCGATTTTCCTTTATAATAATGATTTACCGGAAAACTTAACATAAAACTTAATGAATTTTGTCACGTTTTTGTGACTTTATAAAAAATCTACTGTGTAACGATGGGAATGATAGGAAAAGTCATTGGGAGTTTTATGCCAAATATATATTTAAATAAAGTTAAGTGGTTTAGAAAAACATTGGTGCCTGCTATCATAATATTATTAAAGACTTCAGAAGATGTTACACTGATCTTTCTGAGGATCCTAAGACAAATATAAATAGATGAAAGGTTTTGGATTAAGATTATGCTGCTATGAAGCTTTGAAAACTAAGTAAAAAGAATAGACGGGCTTGGAAAGATTTTACTGAAAAATTAATACATTGCACACTTTATGGTAATACATAACGCTTCAATATGGATGATTATTCGAAAAAACCTCTCTTTTATTTTTATTTTTTATCAGTTGTCTAGTGATAGCATAGATTTACATAAAAGGAAATGGTACAAATTATTAAATAGAAATTAGTATCGCAATATAACAGATATAGTATGAAATAAATGAATAAATGTAGTAAATCATATTCATACAACAATAAAAATTGTATATCAACACCAGCAGATACCCGCGGCTTCGCACTCTCAAAGATACAGTGTTTAAATAAATTATACTTTGATTGCAATACGCTATTTTTCCTTTTTACGGATTACCATATGAACTGATTGGTTTTCATTACATACTACATCTGTGTACTGTAAAGGGTTTAACTAAACGCCAGGTGTAACTACACCCTTATAGTGATTCCGCCCCAGGTTAAAATGGTTCTTCTACAAATTTTTTCTGCTTCCTCAAGATGGAAAAACTGTGAATTAGTTACCATTTGCCACCACATTATAATTTAGCAATTTAGCCTTAAAATACTTAAATGTCCTTATTAACCACCGCTGACTAGGAACTTGGGTTTCCATTAGTGTTTGTATACACTCGCCTTCGGCTCCCGATTATGTGTCCCGGCTATGGAAGTGTTTGGAAGTTTTTTTTTATTATTCACATACCTTGTGTTGGTCCTGTAAATAAAAGTGTGTGAAAAAGTTTCATAAATTCAATGGTAAATTTTGAAAGACGATTTTTAGAGCGTTAAGTAAGAAACTACAACGTTTGAAAAATTTTCTTGCCATTATGAAGAATTCCCCCCAATAGGGAAGTAGCTATCACCGTAGGAAACGAGGTGAGACTGAAGCCTGGACCTCGTTATTTTTCATTTTGAGGCCCCAAGGCCTAATGGTCGAATTTATGAGTTGAAAACTTGTGAACGTTGATGATTACACTCCCAAAATTGAGTCTTTCAGTCGTAAATAAATAATAAAAATACTGATGAAAATCACAAGCAAAATTAAAAAAATTAGGGAAAGTTCAATAATTTAAGAACTTTTTATAGGTTGGAACGGGGCTGGGTTAGCGGAAGACCTTTGATAAACGTGATTACCTGAGGTTAGAGTCAAACTGACTGTCTCCGGGTGACAAATTCTGTTTCTTAGGCGAAAAGTGTACCTTCCAAAATATTAATACCATGAAGAAAATTTTAAATTCAACAAAATTTTAACTTTCGAAGACTTTTTTAGGGGTTGAAACGGGGTGAAATTGGCAAATAACCTCTGATAATCTTGAATGGTCAAACTGACAATCTTTGTGTGAAAAAGTAGGTCACTCAAGTAAAAAAATATATACCAAAAATAAAAACAAATAAAAAATAAAAATTTTAGGGTTAATGGGGAAATATTATCTTACTTAAGTTGTTCTGCTTCCCACAGAATGCGCATTTCGCCAACCAAAGATATGCAAGAGACGAGAGGGACTCACACATGAATAACCGTACCATGTTTTCGGAACTATTTCGTCACGCTGTCTGGCTGTGTTAATTGCATGCCAATTGAGTAAGTAAATTCGACCCCGACAACGTCAAAAAGCTACGGTCACCCGTGAAAAGGAAACCTCCATTCCTGAAGTCTTCAGCCAAAATAGTCTAGAAGGGACGTTTAAGGTTACTCAGCGCTTCATCAAATTCGCCTTCATGGGTACACACAATTAGGGACAAAACTGATCTCATCTAAATGGACAACTTGGTATATAATTTGCAAGTACCTAACATTCACGTTGTTCTCATGACGGGATCTCCTGTTAACAAGATGACCTACCATGACAATTTTGTCTGTAAAAGACGATGAAAAATAATCGCCGAGAGCCTGCCAAGCGTGGACACAAGCTGAATTCGCCCATTGTTGACTAGGAAATTGGGCTTGTGTTAGTGTCTGTATACAGTATAACTATTTTGCATTGCCATTTCAGGGGTTTCAACACGTAACGTTCCTTGCACCGTGCACGTGCCTATATCCTGTCAGTCAGTTTGACTCATGAGAATATTAGGTATAATCCGGGATGTGCAACTTTCAAACGACAATGAATAGTCATCTCGACTTAACATCTGAATTTAGTACGTTTATTAAATAAACAAAATTATAGGAAAAAAGAAGATTCTTGTTTTGCTACAAAGCGATGACAAGAATTCCCTTGAAAATTTCTCAGACACACTGAAGATCGGAACATTCGTGTGCTAGATAAGATAAACGGAAAAAATAGTAAATTGTTTTGGAACTTGAAGCCCCTCCAGCCACTCAAACTCTCCTTAAACTTTAAATTTTAAAAACCTTGTTTCTATAGGAAGCTTTATAATCTGAATGGAATGACCATGCAGAGTTTTAAGCTTTAGTTCAAGTACTTCTAGGGGGCCGTAAAACGTGAGTGGTCTAAGTAGTATTTGACAAAATATATCGTTGAAGACCATGATAGTTTTGTATAGTTTATTCCCTTGGTAGATGGAACTGTGAATCTCTTTCGACTCTAGAAAATATTTCATAGGCCGTTTATCCACATTTTGTCATCATGTATGTTTTGAAACTGAGAAAGCCGCCATTTAAAATGTGATAAATAACTCTGGCTCGGGTATCTGAAAGATAATGGGTTAAAATTCTTTCTTAGAAGTAAAATTCTTTCTTCTTCTTCTTTCTTAAAATACTTTTATAGTCTATAGATAACAGTTGTGCCCAGCTCCATGGCTAAAAGCCTTACAGCTTTGAAGAAAAAAAAGATTTTAAAACTAAAAATGCCCGCCATTTGTATCTGTAAAATTTACTCTATTTTAGCCTTTTGATGAAGAATCTTTGAAATACTTTCTTAGTACGCATCAATAGCCTTTAAAGAGTATTTTGCCAAGTTTCATCGCCCAAAGCCAGTTTTTGAGAAACTGTGATCAGTAAGTGAGTGAGTCAGTCAGTCAGTCAACCGTTTTGGCTTATATACAAACCAAAAAGAAAAAAAGGAAAATAATAAACCCCCCTTTATGTATATAAATGTTTTTAATATTTCTCAAAATGTAAACCATAAATATTTTTCTTTGATTTTTAAACATAACCAAATTAATAATTGAATAATGTTACCTTGGTAAAAACGATTACTTAAGACACTTGAATTCTGTCACAAGCACAAATTGAAACTGTTTATGTTTGTGCGACTTGGTGACGCAAAATAACAGGAGTCACGCAAAATTTCCTCTGTAAAGTGTCATAAAGTTAGTCGAGCATCAAAAGTGGTTGATATATACTGAGCCAATGCTTGGCAGATTGTTGTTGCTATTCTCTGTTGTCCTGGGAAATCAAGACAAATCCTCCGCTACCTCAGGAGATCCTTGTTTAAATGTCACTAACCACAAACATTGAAATAATGAATTTATTATTTCACTACGGTGAAGTTGTTTCCTTTTTTCATTCAGAACATTACAGGAACAAGCCAAGTTTTTTTCAGATCTGTTGATAAGAAAGAAAAGTATAGATTCGTACTCCAAATTTAAGTAATATTTTGTACTTTACAATATTCTGAGTTTTGACAAAAATTATCGCAAAATTAATCATATTTCTCTGTTTTCCACTACATTCTAAGCCTTTTGGTCAAGTCGTAAGCCAATCACTACAATAAGAAGCGCAAAAAAACAAAAATGTTATTTTTGGATCTTGAATTTTAAGGAAAACTTAATTTAAAAATAATCACATTCAATATGCACAAAATAGTTATGAAATCACTTTGAAATTTCATGTTATATTCAGCTATGAAAGTTTTATCAAAGCATTCCGTCAACATTTTATTATAAAGGTTTAAATGTTCTATAGGTGGACTGAAAACATAAAAAAAATATTTTCACTTATAAATAGAAAAATAATGAGTTAAAGACCTTTGTGCATATTTCTTCTCGTTTTGACCCAAGGAAACCTATCTTGGAGTTTGTCAGGGTTATCGTAAAACTGCCAGTATTATAAAGATAATATAAACGGCCTAATTAAGTTTCATATATAAGTATAATAGTAACAAGCAAATAGATATTTCGCCTAATGAACCATGCTATTCTTAATCTTAAACTATGCATTTTAAATAAGAACGGAAATAAAGAAAACTTACGTTAGGATGTAGATGACTCAATGCAACGCAGTGTTTATTGGTTTGTTCTTTTGTTTTTATATGACTGATTTAAGGTTTGGCATGTAATATTGTTGGATTTTTTATGTTACCTTTCAATTAATTTGATTTCTTTATTGAATTTCGCACGTTGTATTCAACCATTGAAATTGTTGATCAGATTCATGCTAGTACATTGTTATAAATCGCTTAATTTTAGGTGATTTTATAAATACCGGGTGTTTAAGAAAGAATAGTGTGGTTTTCCAAGGCCAAACTAGCCTTCGGTTGTCCAAGTATGCAGTCTATATTACAAGCCTCTAGCGCCCGGGTCTACCGAGGGAGGTACGACTAGGGTAGCGTGGTGGGGGAAACCAAAGGAACAGAGACGGAAATAACCGGACAGTCGATATTATTGTTTATTATTATATCATTACAGTAGGAGCCGAATAGTGGCAATGAAGCTTAGACAGTTCCGATAAGCTCGGCAATATCGAAACAAATATCGATTTCGACTAATATATCGAAAACATATTTGAAAACGTAGTATGTGGCTTCGTATGGTTGAGATCTGCTGGATAATGGTTTAAAATCTCACATTCATATATTTCAGTGGAAGCAAACCTGCGACTCCCTTGCCAAACCTTATTTTCCCTTTCCCTTGCTCCCTTTTCTAAGGGTCACCAAATTAAGGTGTAATTTTTAAATAAATAGACTCAGCAACAGTATATTTTATCTGATTATTATGCTAAATGTTCTTAAATTTTAAAGAATCAAATAATAAATTATACTTATAAATATGCAATTTTACATATTTACATTTACATATGCTAATTTTAGTACATAAACATTTTACTAAAATTAGCATATGGTCGCCAGCTAGCATGTTGGTGCCTGTCGGCAGCAGCGCCACGCTCGGCTGACCGACGAGCGCCGGTGAATCATCGTCCACCGTCCCCACCACCAGGGAGTGGGGAGAGTCGCGCATGCGCCTGAGCGCCCAAACTGGGTAACAAAACAACAAAACTGGCGAGCACGGCCTGGTCAGTCAGTGGCTCGACTCAATCACATAGGTTAAAACCTAGAACCTCTTGTAAATATACTCAGTATACGATTCCTATATCATTTGCTATATCATTATTGCTACTACTATACTATTACTACTTCTACTATTACTATTTTGCGTAGTGCTACCAAAAGTTGCTACGACTATTATTCTATTCATTGATACTCTAAATTTAACAGCGATTACTATTCTCTAAATTATTAATTTAAATTTGCGTTGATTGCTATGATATGATGCACCTTGTAACAGTATAACCTTGTGTGATACATTGTATTAAACGGTAATCTGCATTATTGATGCTTAACCTTGCTTCCTTCATAACCTACACTAAATAACCTAACTTACCTAGATACAAATGTTACTTGGTAGGTCCGAGAAAATACGGTATTTTAAGACTGAACTAAATCTATACAGATTGTCTGAGGTTAGCTAACGAGGTAATTTCTTAAATAAATCAGTTTTTTTCCAAGTTAGGTCCGTTTAAATACGGTACTAAAAGATTGAAGTAAATCCAACCATTTTGCCTGAAGATAGCTACCGAGTTATTTTTTTTGAATGAGTAAAACAAATTCTGTATAAACCCCTAGGAATTGTGTAACATATTTTCAGGATAATTTTATAGGAATATTTAGCCTAGAGACCACTGTATATCTTGCTGTGTTATTTTGCTTTCGTAAATTGCTATTTTATTACAATATTTTGTGCTTGCCATTGACAAACCATGAGTAAGGCCTTTCGCCAGTGATTTTTACTAGTTTCCTCTGCTAGTAACTCTTGTAGTTTTGCTTACAACTTGTGATATAGTTTTGTACATAATGGACTGTATCATAGTTGCTTGTTTGAATTCACTCTCTCAAAAGAATAGTTGCAGAGTTGATAAATTTGCTTGAGTTGATTAATTCTTCAATATTCAGTAAAACCTTTCAGTTTAAAATCTATGCTACCCTGCTAGAATTTGTCACACACTGTCTTAAACAAACTAACATAAGCTAATTTGCCTGTCTATCTCTTTCTTATTACTATCCTATCGCTCTGGAAAGATCTGGCTTTCCAGAGCCCACTAAAAATAATGCTACCCTAAGGGACCAGGCCATATCTAAGACTTTTGGAGAGGAGGAGTATACTGCTACCAGACATCTTCTAGATATGGTCCTCCGACACGTTTTTCCCTATAGCGCTACGGCAAGGTGGATTTTCCCGAGTGAAGAGATGGACGAAAGGCCACAACCTCTTTGAAAGAGATCTAATACTATCCCCAGTAAACCTTATCGAAGAAAATCATTGGGCGCTGGTGGCTGCTTGGCCGAAGAGGAAAGTGATTCATGCTATGGACTCCCTTGGTAGGAACCGTAGGGGCATTGTTGGAGAGTTCCTGGCATATCTTCAAGTACTCGCTGAGGAACTGGGAAGTCTTTCTACCGCGATGTCTGGCTCAAGATCGGAGTGTCGACGGCAGAACATCAGCCGGAAGGCAGCATGGAGTTCGGGGTGTACGTTTGCTGGTACGCCACCCAGCTGGCAAACAACCAGCCAATCAACCATGTGCGAGTCGACTGCGCAGCGATTCGTAAAAACATAGCCTCTGAACTACGGAAGGAGCAGGTGACCGGGAGAGCAGAATTAGTCACGGACCAACCCGGGGAGTGTCTCTTTGATGGGGACGCCCAGATGAGACCTCTCCCCACACGATGCGTGCCAAAGTTCAACCCAAACTTAAAATTAAGTAAGGGTGTCTGCTGGGGGGAAGGCAACCACAGGAATATTGGACCTCTTGAGACCTCTTGCTCGAGGCTCTAAACGATGCTATCGAAGAAGACTATTCTGTCTACAAGTCCCCAGTGTCGTTCAAAGCTATCCAGGTTAAACCAATGGAAGCAGAAACGGTCACCAAAGAACCAGTCATAGAAGCTGGCACTATCACTCAAGGTCCAGATTCGGAGACTGACGACTTCGAAATGGTGGAAGAAAGCGACTGCCTGTCACTAGTAGCAGACGAGGTAGACATGGACCTTCTGTGCGCTGAGCTAGATGCTCAGAAAGCTGCTCTTGCCGAAGAGGTCTGCCCACCACCCGCTCAACCTGAGGTACTGCAACAACCAGATAACCCACCGAACCAGCCTAGCCCTCTGAAAAGTCTACCTTCAACAAGTTCCACCCAGCCTCCAGTACAACAGCCCATAGAAGTCAGCCAGGCGATTCAACCATCGGTACGCCAGCACCTGCCAAATCAGCACCTACCAAATCAACACCAGCAACGGCTCGGCCCCAGCGACGCTACCAGGAAAAAATGAAGAGATACTTCCTTCCAGACGGCTCGTTTGTGAGGGTCGACTTAAGAGACCTGTCCCATGCATTGCGTTAACTGAAACTTGGTTACTTAAAAAAAAGAAAAGCTTTTTTATGTTAAGAAGATATTTTTGTTGTTGTTATATTATAGTTTGTTGATATCCGTTTTGTACATATTTATATAATCAGTATTATTAGCCAGAGTCTGTGATATTTTTTTGAAGCTTTATTTTTTTGTTTGTAGCTTTTAGTGAATTGCATAAATTTGAATATAGTTAAGCTTTAGGTTAAGTGAAAAGGTCCTGTGATATTTTTTTTTCATTATATTTTTGAAGTTTTAAAGTTGTTAATATGTATATGTACTCAAGGAAGTAGAATCGGTTTTACAAAACTAGACTGAAAGTTGTGATAAAAAAACCTGTGATAAATGTTGTTGTTCTGTTTTAAATTGCATAGAGGCTATATTTTTATTTTGCTTGTTTTGAACATCCATTGTTTTTTTTTCACTGAATATATTTGTTTTGCTCAACGCTGAAGTTGTCATTTTGTTCACTCTCCAGAAGGTTAGAATCCTTTTTATCCTTTTTTTCAAAGAGCAAGAGGGGAGTGTAAAGGTCAAATTGAGGTGTATTTTTTTATTTTTAAATAAATAAACTCAGCAACAGTATCTGAGTTATTTGATTATTGTGCTAAATGTTCTTAAATCTAAAAGAGTCAATAATAAATGTTATTATAAATATGAAATTTGGAAATAAACATTTTGTTAAAAAGTAGTAGAGGTGTCGCCAGCTGGCATGTTGGTGCCTGTCGGCAGCAGCGCCACGCTCGGCTGACCGACGAGCGCCGGTGAATCATCGTCCACCGTCCCCACCACCAGGGAGTGGAGAAAGTCGCGCATGCGCCTGAGCGCCCAACTGGATAACAAAACAACAAAACTGGCGAGCACGGCCTAACTGACGGTCAGTCAGTGGCTCGACTCAATCACATAGGTTAAAACCTAGAACCTCGTATAAATATACTCAGAATACGATATCTCCACTACTTATCTGCTATATCATTATTGCTACTACTATACTACTACTTCTCCTACTATTATTACTAAGATTTTGAACTGACTCCCCGTAGGCCGTCCCCCACTGGGGGCCAAGAGTCAGTAATTACCTCTGAAAGTAGTTTTTTTACATAGGAGTTAATGTGCAAAGTTTGATTTCTCAAACTAATCCGGTTCAAAAATATTTAGCCGTTCCGGGACTTCTCAACCACTCTGTTTAATACATTGATTTAGTTGATTTCTATCTTTTCGAATACGTTTATTTTGACGTCACCTGCTTGAAAGATGTAACATTTTATTTAAGCTATTATTCGATGTTTTTACTTGAATCCGTGACCACTACTAATTGATCAACCTTTAGATATTTGAAGATGAAAATACTTATTGTGGATTCACCATATGCGATTCAATCAGTAAATTGTTTCTGCTAATTCTAGAAAAAGCATTAGAAACGTTAAGAATGAGGTGGACGGATGCTTTGGGTGATGTATTTCAAATATTTATATGTGAAAAAATGCGTGGAACAAGACATTTTCCATTTCTTTAACTAAGAAATGTTAAGTGCAGCAAAAGTAATTAATTCTGTAATCCTCTATATTGTGCTTTTTTACAATATGTATTAGAGATTAGATACAACACTCGTGTACCTCAAAAAGTCGAAAATGTCAAACATTTTTAGTATCGGGCTTTTAGCTGTCTAAAAACTAAATCGTTTGTAATTTAAAGGAAGTCGAAATAAAACTTTTGGTTCGCAGTATTGAGAAAACATTGAGAATAAAATAGTGGCTGAAGGTTTGATGGTGATTTGGACACAGAGGTGAGAGATTACGTGGAAAACGTTAACATGAAATGTACAACCGATGAACTGATGGAATCGTTAGTAATTCTTTTTGACATCGACTTTATCTCTTGATTATATTTATATTTTAAATTTCTATTCAAGAGCTGAGTGATTCTTAATTAACTAACATAGCGTAACTTGTATAATTGCGAAATCTATTTGTAAACGATAACATTAAAAGTAGTGTTATATGAACTACAATTAAACAGTTTTTATTTTACTATAGGCTGATAAGATAATTATTGATTGCAAATTTTTCAACAAAAATCAGAGAGAACGAAATTACCGGATTTAAGAATGTAGCAAAGGTGGTTGAAATAAAATTAAAATTGAGTTTTGTTTACCTTTTTGTGCCGACAAATTACAGGTTTTTTTTAACGCAACCCAAAACTTCATTTTATAAGTGAAGGATTATTACTCCCAAGATCCCCGGATTTGACCCCACTTTATTATTTTCTTTGGGGATACATAAAAAGTAAGGCCTACGAAAGCAATTCAAAAGATATTCAGCACCTCAAAACAAACATAACAAATTTAATTCAAGAAATTCAAAGAGGTATCTTGCAACAAGTGTTCAGGAATTTGATGGAGGGATCACAACTTTATATAAATGGCAGTGGCGGATTGTTTGAACACATAATGTAAACTAAATGTGATCAAACTTAAATAATAGGTTGTATAAAATGTGAATATTAACAAAGCAATACTCATTTCATATTTATATGTGCATTATTCAATCTTAAAAATGGGTTGCGTTTTAAAGAAACACCCTTTATAAGAATCATCCGCGTTCGCCAAACTACATGTCCCAAGTACATACTTCATAGTATAAAATATTACCGTTGTAGATACATTTGTACAAGATGAAACATCAGTATCGTTTCCTAGTATTGATGCTGTTCGGTATAAAAAATATATCAGGATCAAGAAATTTTTAATTATATTACTTAAGTGTCTGGCAACAACTTATGGTGAGATAATATCCTCAACGTAATCGATTTTAACTAAATATGATTCAAGACAGCACGAGGAATACCAAGTACGCCCCTTTTCATAGACCATTTTTTTCTGAAGTGCAGTACGTTCGATGGCGTTCCTTATGTACCACGAATTCCGACGTAATCGTCTTCAGTCAATTTAATTTTATTTTGAAATAGCACATTTTAATGCTTAAACAGCATCTCTGGGCAGCTTGAAATTAGATCAAAACATAAACAATGATATTATTGCAAAAAAATAATGTTAACTGCCTATGTATTAAGACAGTGCAAGGAACTTTCCCACCAAACAGATTGGATTTATGGTACACTAAATGTATAAGATTAAAAGCAACAATTAAGTTATTTGTAGTAGTCTCTACAATATCAAAGGAATCAATTGTTAACTATTGTAAGCAACTACTTCCTTATCTTCAAGAAATGTAAAGCATTCATCAAAATTGTTATATAAAACAGCATATTTATAGTTTTTTAATGTAGCAAATGTAGCCAACAGGCCCTTAAAAATGATATGACTGCTATATTAAAAAGAATTCTAATCAAGCAAAATGCTTGCATACATTTTCATACTAAGAAAGGAGTTGGATATTGAGAGATTCTTTCTGTCATCCCGATCAGTGGTAGATGCTAAAATGTTCCCAATATTCAAACAAGTTGGTTGTATAATTATTTATAACCTATTTAATATTAAAGATATTTTTTTCTAAAATCTCCTTTAGGGACGGATACAAATATGTAACTAGAAACCTAAAACTTATCTCCTTCTAGTGTAGTAGCAAATAATGATAAAAATGCTTTGAATTTATTGTGATTAAGTTTTATAAGAACCAGTGTAAGCAGTCATTTGATTAATAAAAAAATGAAATCATGGAACGGCTTCTTCTACAACGACACGCCTAGCTGTACACCGTTTGCTGGGGTTCAAGCAAACACATGCATCCCTACACTATAGGGATGTTAAAATTTAGACAAACAGAGCTCAAAATATACCTACAGAGATTGTTACCCAATACTGTATTTGATATGTTATTGGCAATTCTTTGTTTTCTTAATCGTAAAAGTGTCACAAATCATCACACAAATAATTTAAAATATATATTGATTAAAATTTCATTCACCGTAAGACCTCTCTCATCTAGTCCCCTCTGCTCTTTGATCAATCAATTTAGTTGATGGAATCTGGAAATTGCATTGCCAAAGTTTTCCTCCATCTAACGAGTAAATTTAGAGCGACGAGGAAGTTACTTTCAAAGGGGATATTTATGTATTTTATAACCTAAGTTTTCCAGGATTTCCATGAAATTACAGAACCTAAAGACAAAATGTTCATTCTGATACTTCAGAACTCTTCAAATAATATCATAGACAATTTAATGGGATAAGTCAAGGCCACAATGTAGCCTTATTTACATTGTGTTACACTGGTGTACTGTTTGTTTGCAATTCAACGTCGTAAGCCATTACATAACAATGAAACAATAACAAGCAAATAACAATTATTAGTCTCCTAACAAGTAACATTTCAAAATGCGGACTAAATGAGCAAAATACAAAGAATATAAGTACGTTTGAAATTATTAAGAGAGTGAAATTGGTCCCAAAAATGATTATAGATAACGATTCATTAGCTAAAAGAATTTTGAAAAGAGTGATGATATAAGTAAAATGTACTCAAAAATATACTGTGTGTCCCTAAAGTCCCGGACCGGTTTAATATATTTTTAAGTAAGTCAGATATCAAAACAATATTTTGCATACCTTTTAATACTAAAAAGAAAAACTACTTTTTGATGTATGTGTTATTTTTGCCCTGCCCCCAAAGTTGGATTTTGGGGGGGTAGCCCTCAAATTTTAAATGTAAACCCCCAACGTGCGACTGCTTATTTTAAAGGGCTTGTTAAAAGAAACACAATGCCGCAAACCGGAGGTCGATATCATGCTCCAGTCCAAAATGGCGACCATTCAAAAATTTAAAATGCCGTCCGTCAATTAAAATTGGGTATCTTCTGTGTTCGGTAATTCACTTTTAAATTGAATAAGAACCAACAGAACACATATTAACTAACTACTTTAAAGATACAAAAATAATAATTTCTTGTTGTCATCATCAAGTCTCAACCCTCCAAAATGGTTTTGGGGGGTGGGGGTTTGTCCAACCAACTCCAATATCAACTCACATCGTATGACCACTCATTTTAATTTGCTGGGTAAAAAAGTAAGCCAAAGCTTGTTTTAATGAATTTTATTCGTGTCAAAAGTATTTAACTAACATACTAATAGATATCCGCCTTGATGCGACCTTCGGCTCAGCGGCAAAGGGCGATACCTGCGGTCTATGCGTTATCTTTTAGGAAAACCTCCATACATGAAGTACCAAATATTCACGACAAAATAGATAATTTGTTTTTTGAAATTTCATTAAAACAAGCTTTGGCTTATTTTTTTTACTCATTCAGCATATTAAAACGAGTGTTCATACGATGTGAGTTGATGTTGGAATTGGTTGAACAAACCCCCACCCCCCAAAAACAATTTTGGAGGGTTGAGCCTTGATGATGAGAAGAAGAAATTTTTTTTGTATCTTTAAAGTAGTTAATATGTGTTCGGGTGGTTCTTATTCGATTTAAATGTGAATTGCCGAACACATAAAATACTCGATTTTAATTGACGGACGGCATTTTTTTTATTTTAGAATGGCCGCCATTTTGGACTGGAGCATGATATCGACCTGCGGTTTGCGGCATTGTGTTTCTTTTAACAAGCCCTTTAAAATAAGGGTTAAATTCCTTTATCTGCCCACAACTTAAACAACTTGTATCTATAGGCTTTATAAATGTTATGCCCATGGTTACTGAATAGTTTGCTAAGCATATCGGAATAATTTTTGGATAATTCGGTTGGTATTGTTGCCGCTCTTATACCTTGTGTCGGACATGCAGGTAAAGGTAACGCCAACAATGCACCGCCGTGCCGGCCGCAGGTGGGATTGGGTTAGGTTACTTTAGGTTAATTTATTCTATAAAATAAAACTCAGTATTAAAAATTATATAAAATGTTATCCTAACCTAACCTAACCTTACTTAGCCTCTCGTGTTGCCGCTAAGACATGAAGCTGCAACACGAGGTAACGGCTCATATCATTCGGATGTGAATTCAGGCCGTATGGATAAAATTTTTTTCTATAATTTGTCTTTTACTTCTTTTGTTACCTCTACACGTCCTATTTATTTGTTATATTAATCGCTCTTGGAAACATTCAGTTGTGGGCAGATAACGGAATTTGACCAAAATAAGCAGTCTCACGATGGGGATTTGCATTTAAAATGTTGGGGCTACCTCCTCAAAATCCAATTGTTTTAATATCTGGCTTACTTTCAAAAAAATATTAAACCGGTCCTGGACTTTTGGGACACACAGTATATGTGTTTAAAATGCAAAAACAATAATTACAGCTTTATAAAAATAACAACTGTAAGGGGTAACAGTTCAACTACTCGCGTAAAATGATTTCTAACATTGCAACAATAAGGGAGAGTAAAATGGTAGCACGGAGAGTCAAATCTGCCTCTTGGCACTGTCTGTTGTGGTTGGTCTGAAGAGATACCACTAAACACCAACACTTAATTTAACAAGTCATAGGCAAATTATAAATAAAGCTACCGTAGCGCCGTCTTGAAAGAGGTGCTATTTAAGAAACAATCTACCGCGTCTCCAAAAAGTCCCAGACTTGCTTAATAATGCTTAAACTATATTATAGCATTTATAGATATTTTAAACATGAGTTGTGACCAAAAACACTATTCTTTGCTTTGCATTTAATATCCGCCCCGTTCCCGAAATTCAATTTTGGAGGATTGCCCTAACAAAAGAAACAAAACTCTGTGAATTGAAGAGGTTGGCAAAAATTTGTCAAAAGGTTTAAATTTAAAAAATCTCCATTAGTCAAGTGTTGATGCATTTACGCATCAGCAGGCATAGTATCCTCCAAACAACTTCAACAAAACATCAAAAAGTAAACATCAACGAACCAAAACACGCACATTTCACAAAATAATTTATTAAAAAACAGGCTTATTCCTTAACATTACCGCGCCCGAGCAAGTACATGGATTTTAATATTTTTACCTTAGGGCACACTAAAACTTAAAATTCGATGAGAACATGAAACGCTTATTAAAATTAAATAAATAAGTACATAAACAAATAATGTACACTGTGTTTTGTTGAATTCCTCCTATGGAATTATTCTTTTTTTGTATCAAAGCATAATAGTATATTTCATTACAAGGACCTAAAGTGACGCTTTTCGTACAAGGTCAAGTTTTACAACCGAGGCTGTAAGCCAAAGTTGAAAAATGACCGAGTAACGAAAAGCAGCTTTAGGTCCGTGTGATGAACAATATTTTTCGTTATATTGCTCAATACAATACGTAAACCACTTAAGAAAACCAAAATGTTACAGCTTGTTTACCTTTAAAGATGCCTTCAAAAGATGCCACCATCCTTTTCTTGCTATTTGAAGCAATCAGCTGATTGTCTGTTTCATTTGTGTTAGGGTAGACTGACAACAATGAACAACTATCGACGTATCGAACGCATGTAATAATCGATTGGTGAAATGAGCGAGTTTCACAAAGTGATTAAACTGACAACAATGAATGTTTCGATAATAACGATGAATGTTTCGATTATCTGTAATCGAATGAATATTGTTCGATTATTACGACGTACTCGGCACTTTTTGACTTTTATAGTCCTAGGACTATAAAGAGTCAGCTGGTATCGAGTACATCAGCTTTTAATTCCTAGGAATAAAAAGAGTGTATTTAGGTCCGGAAAACATGCATTAAAAACATCTGTTTTTGAAGCAGTATAACGAAAACCAATTTTATGGCACTGTACCGTATAGTTAATATTTCACTTCAACATTTTTATGAAAAAATATTTTTAAATTGAGGAGTTTCAGTCCCTTATTGCGTACACCCTTAGTTAGTTCAACTAAATTCCTTTTCTGATTATAGGTCCCGACCGTGCATGAATGGAAAGTGACATCGACTGTGGAAAAGATCACACTCTAAAAGATTATTGTATTGAGTTATGAAATGTACAGGAAGGTGAATAATAGACTAAATGAACCAGTTAAAACAAAAGTTTTAATACCTAGACAGTAGTGATAGTACCTGACTTAAGAGGGCACAATACTAGATCTTCGGTTCAATAAATGTGGTTTTGTGGAAATGATCATTACCGTACTTCTACGGCTTATTAAAACGTATAAAACAAGACGAATAACGCAAACACTCAACGACCTGTAAAGCCGCACACATCTACCCGACAGGTAGATCTAACTTATAGGTATATTCATGTAGGTACACATCTAACATGTAGGTATATTTAAATACATCAGTCAACCCCATTTTAGACAATAAAAACCCTAAGGCAGCAAAAATCATTGAACTAAGCAAGTTTAAAGCAAGGATCTCAATGAAAGGTGCAAAACCCGCTGGTTTTGCAAGGACAAAAGTCCTATTACCAAGGCTCAATCGCCTCATGAAGTTCAGATTATGCCTTCCGGCCACTTCGGCTCCATGCGTGCGGATTTTCTCGAAAACTGGCCTGATATTGACAGAACAAAGAAATCGCCTTGGGTCACAGCAAGTGACACACTCGACTTTACTTCGTGATAATAGGTTTTTATTGTATTATTGTATCTTATATCTTAAGTATTCTTTTTTGCATTTTACTTATTGCATGAGTGAAGTGACAACAGGTCATTGGAATAAGGTTTGAGATCGTGTCGGGAGACAAGAAGAAAGGTATGTGGAAGAAGAGCACGTGTTTGACAATTTTGTGGATAGATTTGTTATTGCTGAATCCACGACAGTCCGATGTCAGTTCTTATGATATGGATAACGATACAGTTCTTATAATATATTTTTACCTAGTTATACCACAAGATCCTGTAGTGTTTCTGTTGTACCCGATGTACATTTCGCCGTTCAGTGCTGCATTTTCAATGGGGCTGTCTTGCTAATAACTACAAGATCATACATTAACATTATTTACAAATGGACACAGTAAGAGTCTATTCATTGTTTGTTGCACTGCGCGGTCGCGGTTGGAACTGGGTTTAAAAACTGTGTTTATGACGATGTTTGATCGATTTTTAAAAAGCAGAAGACCTCCACCTTTGTAGCAATAAAATTTGTTTCTGTTGTGCAGGTGTTGTCATATTAGGTTTTCATTCTGCTAATGTGTATTAGATATTGGTTTCAAAGCAATCGTGTGATCTCATTTATGATTTATATGACCCATATTTATCCATAGTGCCTAATGTCATTGCCCCTGTATGAATTTCTGATTGGTTCATATTAATGCTGAAATATACTAAATACAGTATGATCTGTCATTGGATTTGTAAGTCTGACTATGCACGAATATCTTTTCCTGTTCACCTTAGTTCCACTTTGTCGTTCAATTCCAAGCTAAGCTTGGGAAACCATTCGAGTCCGAGTCTTGGAGGGAGTAGAGGATCACCTTGGCTTGCCTATTTGAAGGGAATGAGAAACCATTAATTGACAAACCAAGATTTGTCATTCTGGAAGGCAAACTGCCCAGTACTCTCCAAAACATGGAGGGCTGGTGCCACTCTCTGTCAGGGAGGTCAAGAGCTTCCGTTTGTGAGCTTCATCCTGGAGGTCGAGAGCGCGGGAGATTATTTAGGACGCATCTCCTTCTTAGGGCGGAGGATGACCGGCCATTTCTTCCCTTTCCTTTCCTAATCCACTCCTTCCGTCAGCTACAGAATATATCAAAAAGCTGCAGAATATGCCAAAAAATAAGTTCAGGCGGAATGGTCTGAAGCTACAACAGGAAGATATACGTACCAGCTGCTGCCCGACCTAGAGGAGCGAGAAACGATGAAGCAACTCGCCTCCATTGACTATACAGGTATTGACTGGTCACGGGGCCTTTGCCAAGTACTTGAACAAGTACAATAGAAGTGACACCCAATTTTGTGAGGACTGTGGAGAATCGGATCACCCGCTTCACGCACTCATGGAATGTCCGGCGCATGGAGACCTTCGAGACCAACTAGATGGCCAGCTCATCGCCTAGGTGTCGAAAGGCCATGGAACTTCGGAGCAGCTCAGCGGCAATGTGGTGCTTTTCATAGCATCATGAAATCCTGGAAAGAAATCTATGGGAGAAGAGCGATCTAGGAAACAGGACAGCTGACAGGACAACAATTTATCGACCACGACAACTATCCGGAAAGACGTAAACTGACTTGACGGACTGGAAAACACAGTGGACCTATCGTCCGCGGGTTCCCCGGCAGGACACAAGAGTCGCCGAATATACAGTTGGCGCACGGTCATCCCGACCAGCGCGAGAAGTTTGACTCATCGGGGTGTGGGGGAGGAGGGGAAGTCACTCCCCTACTCAAGCCCCGCCCCTTTACTACTGCTACAAGCTGTAAATAAGTGAACTAATATTCAAAACAAAAGTAAAATTCAGTTTTCAAAATATATTTAAGGTTACGGTTTCAGGTTTTGTTTACGTAAGCTTTATCTTTGACATTTCAGCTACAAAATTGGAAATATGCATTGTATTATCCGAATTTGTATTTACTTGTTACTAAATAAGAGTTTAAACTTATAATATTTATGTTTCCATAAGTTTTAATCAAAAAATCATTTTCTCAGAAGTAAACAAATATTGTTTATTTTCTTTGATTGATGACAGTTGTCAACTCGGTCCAGAGTCGCTATCCAATGGATATAAAAAACACTTCAAGAACAATAAAAAAAGATCGTCCAATAGGAAACCAAATAGGAACAAAAAACAGTTGGCTACAGCCAATGACATACGCATATTTAGGAATCGCCTATCTCTCTCTAAACATTCATTATCCATCTCTCTCGCACACGTTCATTAAAATGGTCGGGTTATTCATGCGCCAACTGTAGTAGCCAACGGAGTAGTTTAGGTGAAAAAAGAAGAATAGATAAAGCAGGAGGACAGAGGGGAGAGTAAAGGAAGATACAGAGTTGGCTTAGAAAGTAAGGAAATATTAAATGAAAGCCCCCAAGGAGAAGAAAAGAAAAGAGAAAGACTGGACTGAAATGAAACCGAGGTATAAGTAAAAAGTTGGGTACTCGGGAAAGGAAAAGAAGCAATGAAAAAAATGGATGGCAATACCAAGGCTTTATATTTCTCAAAATCAAATATCAAACATCCTTAGTGTTTGGCCGAACATTTATGGAGCGCTCACACGACGCACGTAAAGGCGAGGGGACAACTTTAAAGGTTTTAGACACATTTTAGGCCCAAAAAATCTAAATTTTTGTTTTTTAGCACCAAAGGTGATGATTTTGTATTTTTTATCAAAGTGTGGTAGAGGGATACTTTGCTTGTATGTCAATTGGAAATTTGCTACGTTTGTTTATTTTTGCTGTTACATAAATATTTCGAAGTTATTTTTACTACCCTACTTTCGAATGTCATGTAATTCATTGTGATTGCCCCTAAGGACATGAAATAAATTTAATGCTTCAGTCAGTTGCTTATCATGTTAATGAGAAAAACAAACAAATTTCAAAAATCATATTTCTGTAAAATACATGGGTTTTCAAATAAGTTAAAGGACCTACTTAATTACGGTGCTAGATAACTAAAAAAATTTCCTACTTAAAAACAAGGTTTGTCTCTGATTATTTTACATATAAGTACTGTATTGAATTTGTATAACATCTTGAAATGTTATTATCTTTTGGGATTTTCTTTGAAATATAAACATATGAGAATATAACGAATTTCACATATATGATTTAATTGTTCTCATAACTGAAATCTGACCGAAAGTATACAATAGGATAAAAGTTTGTTTATTTGTATCTTCCGTCAACTGAAATGCCCTTAACTCTAGTCATCGATGTAAATCGATGGTCGTACTGGCCTGATGTGCTAACAATATTAACACTTTCTAACAGCTGTCTATTCATATCTTTATTGTAATTTTAAACAAACTCAGTTTAAGTTGTTAGAATTAATTTTTACATTGTTTATTGTCCCAGAGACTAAAGTTAAAGTTCCCCGTGTACGCCATTAAAGTTTCGTGTTGATCTACAAGTAAAACAGCTGATTGGAATACACGGTTTTTTTGGCATACATTGATAGTAGAATTCCAGCCATTGAATGTTTGTAATTTATAAAGCTGCAGAGCAGCGGATTTTTACTAATATTTTCAAATAAGGCTTCACTTTTTCACTCCACATGTCGTTGCTTTGTTTCTGTTTCATCTGCTCTCTCTTTGGCTATGTGATGATTAACTTTGTTTAGTAGATTATTTTTTGTAATAAACTAATTTATATTTCCTTATGACATTTTGTACTAACAGTTAAAAACATCTTAAAATTAACTCTCATTTTAGGGGTTTCCTGATATGTTTTTGACTCGACACCAATCCTCATGGTATCGATTATTTCATTCCAATAATATAAGGGAATCGATAATTTTGGTTAAATTTTTCGATATAAAATATCGGATCGAAGCCAGAATTGGAATACCCCAATTTTTTATCCGAATCTAATGATTTTTCCTCTAACCATTTGAAAATTTATGAAAGAATGAAATAAACAAATAAAATTACGGTTAAAATCTAGGTATTACTATTATGTAATAATTATTTTTGAACCTTATATTTGTTAAGAGTATGATAGTTAATTCTACGGAGAAATATAATACCTGTCAGAAGAATAAAATAAATAAATATATCTTACTAATATTCAACAGTGAAAAGACATTTTGAGGGAGAAAATTGCGTCTACAATATACGCCGCTCCTTTGGCTGATATAACACTTTACACAAAGATAACGATAAAATCTCAACAACATCAAAACCGCTTGTTTGTTTGTACAGCCGCAGCCCAGTTGATATTGTTTCTCGTTCCCTCTTCTCTTTGCAAGTGTCTTTAGATATTTTACTACCGTGATACAGCCTACTAGGTTATACAAACACTAAAATAACACAAATTTTACCACAGGCATGAAAACCCATTAGGTTAATATACAGTGTGTTCCTTTTTTGTGCACACAATTGGGATCTTGTAAACTATAAGATATACAATGAACGTTGTCTGAGCAAAGTAATGCATATTAGTAAGGCTAGTAAAATGGCGGTGAGCAATTGCAAAAATTCTACCAAATTAGTTCGCTACGCTCAAAAACAATTTTTGCCCAAAAACTGAAATTGCCCATAACTCGCTTATTTTTAAGTTACAATAAAAATGGGGACGAATTTTCATAAAATTTTACGAAGAATCGAAATACTTAAATAAAAGTGCGATATCATTTATGGTTTTCGAGAGAAAAACCTAAGTTCACAATTTTAAATATCGCCATGTAACATTTAATTGTTTATTCGAAAGATATTTACCTCCTGATTACGAAAATGCCACACATGTGATAATTTCCTCATGAAATGGGTTTGCGACTGAATAAAATATACTTCTGCACATGATACACATGCAAAGAAAAAACAATGTTGTTTATAAAAAAGCTTTGGAATAAAATCTATGATACACACATCACATGATACTCATGTGTAACGAAAAAAAGGTGTGTGCACAGTCAGCTGGTATGACGTAGTTGACCAGCTAACTGAACAAATCTGACAAATTACCTAGCGGTTTGACTGCAGAACTTAGACCGTACACAAAATATTTTGATTGAGTTGTATTAACTGGTTTGTATTGTTTTCGTCTTAAGCGCTAGTTGCTTGAGCCCAACTACGTCAGTAGTCCC
Source organism: Flexamia atlantica (assembly GCA_035578135.1). Classification (NCBI taxonomy): domain Eukaryota; kingdom Metazoa; phylum Arthropoda; class Insecta; order Hemiptera; family Cicadellidae; genus Flexamia; species Flexamia atlantica. The sequence goes on along the minus strand of JAQJVK010000006.1, from coordinate 27,474,236 downwards.
CGCGCCACTTTGGCCCCGGAAACAAGATGGCTGCCGTTTCCCGCCAAAATGTGACGTCACCGGAAACAAGATGGCGGAGCCGTTTCCCGCCAAAACACATAACCTCACTTTTTCCCGCCAAAACACATAACCTCACTCTTTTCCCGCCAAAACACATAACCTCACTTTCGGTTCCCGCTAAAATACATAACCTTACTTTTGTTTCCCGCCAAAATGGCGGACATAACCTATACCCATAGAGTATAACCTCCTCACAGTACATAGAGTGTCACGCCAACCCCCTATAGGCATAGAGTATAACCCCTATTACATATGTACTTACTATGTCATAGAGATAGTAATATGTCATATTATTCCCTATAGTGTACATAGAGTATTAAAAGATGTCAAGTTGCCCGTCCCCCGCCCCCGTCCCCCGTCCCCCGCCCCCGATCCCTGTACCGGTGTTGCCAACAGCATAGAGTAAAAAGCATATACTATAACATACTATGTCACGCTACCCTTATTACATACGTACATACTATGTCATGCTACCATATATTATACATTTATATATGTATAACGGTATATTATAATGGTTTATGTCATACTATAATAATGGTGTATATTATGTTAGAATATAATATACATATAATACTATATATATATATATATATATATATATATATATATATAGGTAAGATAAAACAGAGTAATACGTACTAATGGATGCGTACCTTCCTCTTTCCCTCGCTCGTTCTTTTCCCGCCTCCTGTAACAAGAAGAACAAAATCAAGGTGACAGCTGTCGCGCATGCGCGGGAGGGTAAGAAAGAATGAAATCTGCACCTTTTGCCTGTTGCAACATGAAAATTTCAAGCTCTCTCATTGGTCGAAATATTCTGCCCTGTGATTGGCTATAATTAAGTGTACTACTCTCTGATTGGTCGTGAGAATCAGCGTCCTTTTGGATTCTTCCCCTGGCTCATTCTCTTACTTGCTCCTGTGCCGGTAAGACGTCCCTGCGTTACTTTGCTCTTTGATATTGCATAACCTCACTTTTGTGTAACATAACCTTACTTTTATTAAATATAACCTTACTTTAGTGTAACATAACCTCACTTTTGTATAATATTATCTAATTACCCTTGTATATTATTCTCGATTTAGCTTTTTTTGTATATCTAGATACCTCTTTGGTCCTTTGATTATTATTATTTTGTGAGAAATGGCTGTTGTTAACTCTGATGAGGAACAAATCGACATTGTTGAGTCTGCACCCATTTGTCCTAATGATGATGGGGAAGAAGTAAAGGTTGAACCTGTTTATTTGTTTTCTAGAGACGATTCCTATGTCAAAAAATTTAGATTGTACGGCTCTAGAATTACCTTTAAATTTTCCAACCCTCCTCCTGAAACTAATGAAATTGATTGCCTGAGACAGGGGTTTGGGCAGATTGTAACCATGATGAAAGAAGAAGCTTCAGACAGTGACTACCTTGGATTTACTTTAAACAGTTTAAATTTAAAATCTAAAGAACCTGGTTTTGTTACTTTTCGACCTGCAACCGAAATTAATGAAGACATCCTTTGGCAAATTTTTGGGGGGATTGTGCAATCTAACAGTGAATCGATCAAATCAACAGATACGTTCTCAGTTGAGTGCACCCGGGTAAATCTCCCTGTTGGTAGTGGTAGAGTAAGACCCGGCCTCTTCAATACCTTCGTGGAAGAGTGTAAGGCTAGAAAGGGGATAGTAGTGATTAATAATAAAGACAACTTGTGCCTTCCCCGCGCTCTGGTTGTGGCTATAGCTAAAGTCACTAATGATCCTCAGTACAAGGCTATTCGTCAGGACAAAGCTAAGAGACAGACAATCAGGGCCCAGGAACTTTGCCGTGGAGCTAGGGTAGAGATCCCTGAGGGTGGGGGAGGGATCCCTGAATTGGAAAAATTTCAGGACTCATTAAAAGACTATAAAATCACCGTGTACAATTTTGACAGGAGAGGCCGTGATGTGTACTTTGAAGGCCGGGTAGGCAATCCAAAATTCAAAATTAATTTGCTCTTTCATAATGGTCACTACAATGTAATCAACTCATTGACTGCGGCATTTGCCTGCCATTATTTTTGCGAAGCTTGTCATGTACCCTATGATCACAAGGGCTACCATAGGTGCTCTAACATTTGCCCCTACTGCCAAACCATCTCACCTCCTTGTAAAGAGGAGCATGGGGGAATAACTTGTCCTGACTGTAACATGACTATGAGAAACCAGCACTGTTTTATTGCTCACAAAGTAGATAGATGCAAAAAAGTAAAAAAATGTCTAGACTGTGGAAAACTTATTCAAATCAGTGAAAGATCAACTCCTCACAAGTGCGGAGAAGTCATTTGTAAAATTTGTAGCGAATTTAAAGATCCCAACCACAAATGTTACATGAAGGTAAATAAAGGCAAGCCGAAAACTAAAGATTTCTTGTATATTTTCTTTGATTTGGAAACACGTCAAGACGAGACTTTGACTTTTGATCCTAGTAAAAATGTTCACAAAGTGAACTTGTGTGTTTCACAACAGTTTTGTTACCAATGCATTGAAGGAAAATTCTGTATGGCTTGCCAGAACCGAACAAGAGTCTTCAACTCTGACCCGGTTCAACAATTCATGGACTATGTGATGCAGGTGAGAAAACAGTTCAAAAATGTCTGTGTGATTGCTCACAACGGTCAGGGCTTTGATTTTCAGTTTTTGGTAAAGTATGTGCTTGAGGAGACTAAATTTACACCGGAACTGATCATGAGGGGAACCAAAATTATTTTGTTGGAATTGGACAATGTAAGGTTTGTGGACTCACTAAACTATTTCCCCATGGCCCTCTCTGCACTCCCTAAAGCCTTCGATCTGCCTCCCGAGAAAAAGAAGGGCTACTTCCCACACTTGTTCAACACATTGGCAAATCAAAATTATGTGGGCCCTATGCCAGACAAACAGTACTATTGCCCAGAGGCGATGTTCGAGAAAAATCACAACGCCTTTGAGAAATGGTACAGTGAACGAGTAGCTGAAAACTATGTGTTTGACTTTAAAAAAGAAATTTTGGAGTACTGCATCTCAGATGTGGAAATCCTGGCTCAAGCCTGTTTGAAATTTAGAAAGATTTTCCTAGAGGAATGTAATGTTGACCCGTTCCTTGAAGCTGTGACCATAGCAAGTGCCTGTAACCTGGCCTTCCGCCGAAACTTTCTAAAACCAAACACAATTGGCTTGATACCAAAAGATGGGTACAGATTGACCGATAATCAATCAAAAGTAGCCCTTCAGTGGTTGTCGTGGGAAGAGGAAAAGCGAGGTGTGAGGATAGAGCATGCAGGCAGGGGAAAAGAAGTCAAAATTAATGGGCTGAAAGTCGATGGGTTTGATGGGGAGTATGTGTATGAATTTCACGGGTGTTATTGGCACGGGTGTCCAAAATGCTTTCCCTACAACAGAGAGGCTCCTCTGAAGGAGGATCCCTCTGATTCGCTTCATTTGAGGTATGAGAGGACTTTGAAAAAGATGTCAAAAATCAGCGAGTACGAAGTTGTTCAGATGTGGGAGTGCGAGTTTAGGGCTTTGAAAAAGAAAGAAAACCTTAAACATTTGGACAGTTTGCCTATCCTCAACACCCTTCCCCTTGACCCACGCCAGTCATTCTTTGGAGGTAGAACTGGAAATTCAAAAACTTACTACAAATGTAAGGAGGAGGGAGAAAGCATACAGTATGTAGATGTATGCTCCCTGTACCCTTATGTTTGTAAGTACGGAAAGTATCCAATTGGTCACCCTACAATCTACGTTGGTGATAGGGAGTGTAGGCAGAGAGGTATGGAAGTAGATGGTTTGCTAAAATGTAAAGTCCTGCCCCCCAGGGATCTCTACCACCCCGTACTCCCAGCTAAAATGAATGACAAGTTAATGTTTGTACTGTGTCGTACTTGTGGGGAAACTCAAAATCAAGGGGAGTGTGAACATGAAAGTCAAGAGAGGGCTTTAGTGGGAACATGGACCATGGATGAGTTGAGAAAAGCAGTAGAGAAGGGTTATGTGGTGTTGGACATGTATGAGCTGTGGGAGTACGAGGTAGCCACATACGAGAAGGGAGGCCTGTTTACCGATTTTATCAATAAATTTTTAAAAATGAAACAGGAAGCATCGGGGTACCCAGAATGGTGTAAGACTGAGGAAGACAAAGACAAGTACATTGCAGATTATTTTCAACATGAAGGGGTGAAATTGGAGAAAGACAAAATTGCTAAGAATGGGGGTTTGAGATCATTGGCCAAGTTGATGTTGAACAGTTTTTGGGGAAAATTTGGACAGAGGGAGAACCAGACTAAAGCATCGATAGTTAGGGAATCCAAAGTGTTGTTTGATCTGTTAATAAGCCCTGAGGTTCAAGTCAACAAGATCAATGTGGTAAACGAGGAGGTGGTTGTTGTAAGTTGGCAATATATTGAAGAGGTCGGGGAGCCCCTCAGTAATGTCAATGTCGTAGTAGCAGCCTATACTACAGCACAGGCGAGGTTAAAATTGTACGAACATCTGGATGCTTTGGGGTGTCAGGTGTGCTACTACGACACTGACAGTGTGGTCTACTACTTCCGGGGAGGTCTTTACAGAGTGCCTACAGGAGATTACCTGGGTGAAATGACTGATGAGCTTGCAGAGTATGGACCAGGTTCATATATTGTAGAGTTTGTGTCAGGGGGACCTAAAACCTATGCCTACATAGTTTGGTCAACTAACAAGCAAGCCCTTGTCTCAGTCTGTAAAATAAAAGGATTGACGTTAAATTGTAAAACTTCCAAGACTCTAAACTTTGAAAAGTTGAAAGAAATGGTGTTGAGTGAAGTGAAACAGACATTGGAAATTGAAGAGAAACGAATCAGGAGGACTAAGGATAGAGACATTGTGACAATCAGTGAAACAAAAATATTTAAAATCACAGGACCTAAGAGGAAAATAGTTGAAGACAACGATACAGTGCCGTTTGGATATAAATTACAAAAACTCACCTAATTCCACTATGGCTTGTAGCACTTTTTTATATTTCAAATCTATATATTAATAATATACCCGGTCGTCATTACCACATGCACAAGGAAATAGTAAAAGATCATTTTTTGAGTATTGATCCATGAGCTGCTACAGACCTCAGTGTGGCGGAAGTGGTGGTGGTAGTGGTTAATCGCTCTCCCATTGGTTCCCCCCACTCTGGGCGGAGCCAGGAGGCATGGCCGCCCCCCTCTTCTGCCTATCTTGGCTCAGCCATTTTTGTAGCTGTAATTGTAACTTTAAAAAAAAATGTTTTTATCAACTTTGTAAATATTGTTGAAAAATGTAAAAATCACCCCACTGTGTGTGTGTGTGTGTGTGTGTGTGTGTGTGTGTGTGTGTGTGTGTGTGTGTGTGTGTGTGTGTGTGTGTGTGTGTGTGTGTGAGAAGTTAGTAAGGCTTAGTCTTGAAAGCTTCTGTTCTGTGGACAGACACCCACATTTTGGCTGGGCTAACCCCTGGTAAGTCCATATGTGGATGGCAAGTTGGCTTAATTGCCGTAGAAAATGATTTCTTGCGTCTGCCACAGACAAGGACTTGATGTCCGGTGTGAATGAAGGTCACTGGCGCGGTGTAAAAACCCGTAAACCTGAATGATGGTTACTGGCGCGGTGTAAAAACCCGTAAACCTTGAATGGTAGGGCAAAGTTAATAGTTTGGCTCAGAACTTGGCTGGGTCATTCAATTAATATGCCCGGTGGGGTGATTAAAAAAGAAAAAACTTTAAAAATATGGAGGAGGCAACTAGTTTGTTTATGGCAGGCCTCCACGAGCCATGGCGGTGGTGGGGCCATTGGCTACATAAAAAAACCTCTGTCCTTTGTTTGCTAAAAGGGAGAGGACATTAGTTCATACTGGGTGAAAGCGGGAAAACTGAGTGAAGTTTTCGTCTGGACTCCCCATGTATGGAATAATGTTTAACCTGGGTGTGTAAACACGAGTGGTCTCAAACCCCACTCAAGCAAACAGAAATAACTGTAACTTACTTAGCCGGAGTAACCGGGATTCATGACAGCATTGACCGGGTTCCGATGAGGTGGGGGCCTATCGATTATTTCCGCGTACTCTGGCTCCTGTGAGGTCGGCGGCGGTGGTGGTGGCGGTGAGTCTTTAAAACAAGCGAGCGAAAAACCGAAACACTGCACTAAACACCACATTGCGTTCAAGACTGACTCAGTATTGATTCAGCTATCGACAGGAAGTACGGTATCCTGTTTGGTGGTTTATGGTTGACTGATAAGCTATTTGTTCTTGCTGTACTTTTAGCTTGCATGATATTTATTTAAAATGTGATACAGATGTAAGTGCATTGAATAACTCTATAAAACTAAAGTTAAAGGATTAAAACCCATCATTTATAAAATGGATGGAAAGAGGGCAATAGCTGAAGAGCTACACAGACCCGCGAGGAAACATTATCCTAGACGTAAGGTGACACTAAAAGGAATTAATGACCTTTATCAGGCAGATCTCGTTGAAATGCAGAATTATGCCAAAATTAATAAGGGTTTTCGGTATATTCTTACTATGATCAATTGTTTGACGAAATTTGCTTTTGCTATTCCCTTAAAAGACAAGTCAGGGCCTGAAGTAGCCAAGGCGTTAGAGCCAATCTTAGCTAAACATAAAATGAAAAACTTTCACACCGATCAAGGTACTGAATGGTTCAATAAACATATAAATGGCCTTATGAAAAAGTACAAAATCAATCACTATCATACATTTTCCGAACTTAAAGCGAGTATAGTAGAAAGGTTCAACAGAACTTTGAAGACACGTATGTGGAAAGAGTTTACAGCTAGAGGTAGTTATGAATGGTTGAGTATATTGCCAGATATTGTAAAGTCCTACAACAACACTAAACATAGGACTATTGGAATGAAACCAAAAGATGTCAAACACAAACATGTTAAAGATATTTTGAAAAGAATTTATAAAGTCAAGAAAAGTAAAAAAGTTAAAAAGCAAAGGTTTAATTTGGGGGACAGTGTTAGGATTAGTAAGGCTAAAATGGTTTTTAAAAAGGGTTACCTCCCCAATTGGACAAATGAAACTTTTAAAATATACGCGATTAAACCTACACGACCCGTGACATATATACTACAAGACTCTAAAGGTGAAATTCTTAAAGGGGGTTTTTATGCTGAAGAAATTAGCAAGTCCAAGACAGGTGATGTATATTTGGTTGAAAAAGTGTTACGGAGAAAAGGTTCCAAATTACTTGTAAGGTGGAAGGGGTATGATAGTAGTCATGACTCTTGGATTGACAGAAAGGACTTGGCTTGATCCAACAGAGGAAAAACTACAACATCCAGGGAAAGTATATATCACGTTGTAGGTTAGATATTGTAATCATTAATGATGTGGATCGAGAAGCAGGAAGTTGAATTTCCCGTTAGAAACTTTGATGAGTATATAGGGGCAGGTGGCATGGTTAAAAAGAATAAACACGGTAATTTATTACCCGACTCTATACGTTGTATTATTTGTGGGCCGAGTTCTTCAGGCAAAACAAATGTACTGTTTAATTTATTATTTGACCCAAACGGGTTAAGGTTTGAGAATATCTATGTATTTTCAAAATCACTATACCAGCCTAAATATGAGTTTTTAAAGAAGGTATTACCAAAAGAAGTGGGTTATTTCGCCTATGATGACAATAGTTTGGTTACACATCCAAATAAAGCTAAACCCAATTCTATAATGATATTCGATGACATATCTTGTGAAAAGCATAATTGTATAAGGAGTTATTTCACTATGGGTAGACATAAACATATTGACACCTTTTACTTGGGGCAGACATATAGCGCTATTCCCAAGCAGCTAATCAGGGATAATTCAAACTTTGTCATTTTATTCAAACAAGATGAAATGAATTTAAAACACATATACAACGACCATGTCACAACTGACATGTCATTTGAAAAATTCAAAGAGTTATGCGCCAAGGCCTGGCAAGATAGCTTTGGGTTTTTGGTTATCGACAAGACTTCTGACCCATATAAGGGAAGATATAGGATTGGTTTGGACAGTTTTGTGACGGAGGCATAATGGTTAGGATCTATGCATATAACGACTTGAGAGGCTACAACACCAAACTGCATAATGTAAAATCAAACCTATGTTCATACTACTACAAAGACAAGAAAAAGTTTTGTGGCAACTACTGTAGTAGAAAACCTCCTCACGGCCATCAATTTAACAATAGATGCTGGCGACATAAAAAGCCAAAACCATCAGCTATGCTCCCACCAGTAGTATTGTTAATGATTTCCGCGAGTGAGAGAACATACAACCGTGAAACATGGTTGACGTTTCTGAATAAATGTGAAAAAAGAGGTATACCCTTGGAGCTTGTAATTTATCACGAGGACATGGGAAATTGTACCGTGAGAGACCCCCAAAATATGATATCAAGATTCAGACCTTTCCCCGATTTGTTTGGCAAAGTGTTACCATTACGTAACCTTCATGGTAGCGTAAACTTTACACAAATATGTAATGAAATGTTGGCATACGGCAGTAAAATACCCTATGCCTCTAAATGTATACTGCTAACTGAGCGAACCATACCCATAAGAGACCCATTAAAGATTTATAAAAAGGCGATCAAGTCAAAGTGTTATATCGATATTAGTTATAACATTGGATATTCAAAAGTGCCAGATAGTGTTCCTAAATGTCGTAGAAATAAACCGTATAACGGAGTTAATAACCTCTGTCAAGGGTTATACACTGTAGAATTCCTTAAAGAAGCCCTACCATGTTTGCCAAGGCAGTGTGAAAAGTTTGGTATTTCTCTAAATAACGGTGTATACAGTATAACTAACAGAGGCCTATTTGAGCAGTGGCGATCGTTTACAGGAGCCAATCCGAGTGAATTCTGGCTTCTAAATTCATACCTTTTAGAAAATATAAATGAACCTAAACCTATGGAGCTATTAAAGAGATTATGGAAAAAACTGTTGAAAATGACAAGTATACAGTTGCTGAGATACCAGAGTGGAGAGACGGTTGGAAGAGAACCTTTGTATTCAAGAGTTTTACAAAACGTTATGTGATCCCGAGGTTTGACAGGAGAGAGGAAAGTTACTATAGAGGGTTGGATTTTAGGACCGGTGTTTCACTGTTAGACATAATAGACTATGTTAAAAGATATAAAAAGCATGCTCTCTTTTTTAGACAAGTGGAAATACCATAAATCGGCGAGTATAATAATTAACACCATCATTTGCAATTATGGAGCGAAACAGTAAACAGCTCAAGTCAAAGCTCATCGAACTGAGAAATGCTATCAAGCGCAAGTATCAAATGTTTAAAGACGGTGTGGAGGAAAGCGATATTATGCTTGAAAAACAGTATAAACCTTTATTAAAAGAACTTAGACAAAAATCCAATACACCAGACGCATTGAATAATATTAAAACCGAGCAAAAGAGTATTAAAAAAGAGGAGGAGGAGGAGGAAGAACCTATGAATTATGATACAGCAGACTCTGAAGAGGAGGAGGAGGAGGAGGAGGAATTTGAAGAATCGTTTGAAACAACAGCAAGAGCAAGAGACCGATTTGAACCATCAGTGGTTTCAACACCTAATTCCAGGGACTCGTCACAACTAGTGTCCACTGAAGAAGAGTTGGCCTCAACCACCCAGTTTATTGATAAATATTTCCAAAACCCTACTACCAAAGAGTATATGACTTTATTTATTAGAGATGCCGGAAAAAGGGGAATGACTGACAATATTTTTGGGCCACGTTATGAAAACGACACACTTATGATTGGTGACAAAGTCTTGGACTTTGATAATGACGGAAATATAATTATCGGTGGTACAAAGTATGGAAGATCCCTTGGTCTATACGAACTTATTTTCAAAAGAGTCCCCGACAGTACAGTGTTCAATGGTGATGATTTAAATACTTATAAAAGTATATTGATTAATACTAATGCTCACAGGGACGGGCATACGTTTAATGGTAAAATAAAATCAAGTAGGGCGACAAAGTACATGAACATTATTAAAAACCTGTTTCCTTCAGCAAAGGGTACGGGATTACTTTGGAAAAAGGCAAAGTCCTACGACATTATACACTGGGACAATCCAAATGAGTTGGTTGAGAGGCTAAGACACATTGCCATGTCCACCGAGAGTGGTAACAGAGGAGTGCATACAAATGAAATATTAAGTATAATTGAAGAATTGAGAGAAGCTGGATACGTTAGAGGAGCGGGAAACAGTAGATTTAAAGCTTTACTATATTGAAATCGCAGCCGCAGTCGCAGCCGCAGCCGCAGTCGCAGCCGCAGCCGTGGATATATTGAGCGTGATATAAGAAGAATTAACATACATAAAAGGAGCGGGGAACAGTAGATGTAAAGCATTACTACGATGACTATTGACAAGTTTGGACGTAGCCTAACATCCCACTCCAAGAGCCTTAAAGGCCCCAAGGGTGAAGGTTTCAATTTAACGCCCGATGGTAACTATGATATGCAAACTAAAAGACTTTGTAACTTGGCTATACCTTTGGCGCCACCTGATGCAGCAACAAAGAGCTATGTGGATGAAAACTGTATACCTTATACAAAATATAAATACAATATGAGGAAGAAGAGAGTTTCCAATATCGGTGACCCAGTAGACCCTATGGATGCTGTAAACCTGCAAAGCCTGAATAAACTAAGTATGATACTTAGTAATGAGCACTATGATGCTCAGAACAAGCAAATAAAAAACACTGCGATACCCGCTGAATCAAATGATGCGGCTACCAAAGGATATGTTGACCAATCATGTAGTGACAAAATCTTACCATTAACTACTAACCTTGCAAAGGTAATTTCTGATATGACACAAATTAATACTAGACTGGCTAAATGCGAAGGGTTAATCAGTAGTAATAAGATCTATCACGATATGCAACTGAAAAAGTTTGGAGTATATGTATACAATTATATCAATCAAAAACAGACCGGTAGAGCAGCTATTTTGCCGCAAGCTGGCGTAAATGATTACTTAAATTGGGAAGAATTGTTTAAGTTACCCAATCCACAACCACCAGCTCAAAATAGAGGTGGTGGTGTACTACCACTTGATGTACATCTCCCAAAGGTGACGATACAGACTATTACAGAGATAGAAGACTTTAAATAGAGGTAAAATAGCCAAAGTTTGTCATAAACCAATCAGCATTCAAAGATGCTGGTTATACTACTAATCATTTTACCGGTTGCACTATGCAACAACAACAAGTCTATAGAATATCTAGCACACTATGGATATATTAATAATGCATCATTGACACAAGATATAACACCTGCAGTCTTACAATTCCAAGAGACCTTTAGTCTTGAGCCCACTGGGCTTTTGGATAGTGCAACTCTTGAACTCATGGCTTTACCTAGATGTGGTGTTAAGGATAATATGAAACCGTTCTCTGCTTTACCGGGTAGACGTTGGAACAATTCAGTTATTACATGGTATCAATATGGTAGGCCACAGTACAGTGAACTAATACAGAAAGCATTTAATGTGTGGGGAAAACATGCAAATCTTACTTTTAAAAAAGACTTTAAAAACCCAACAATAATAATTTCATTTGCTGATGATAGAAAACACATGTTTTACTCTAGAAATGACATGTGTTATTACGATTTCGATGGTCCGGGAGGTGTGTTGGCTCATGCTTTTCTGCCAACAAATAGGTATAACCAAACCGATATTCATTTAGACTCTGAAGAACCCTGGGATTTTACAATGAACCTAACAAGAGGTAATAACATATCATTCTTTCAAACTTTAGTGCATGAAATTGGTCATGCCTTGGGCTTGGACCATTCTAGTGATGAAAAATCAGTCATGTATCCCTACCCAATAACACCCAAGGGTATTGTTAACTTGACCGAGTTTGATCTTGGTAAAGACGATATATTGGCAATACAGTTTTTGTATGGTAGACCTCAGACAACCAGTACCTCAACTACCACTAGTACCACTAGTACTACTACCACTACTACCACAACTACAACCTCCACAACACCTAAAACCGATTTAGTTGAATTAAAAGAAGAGAAAGATATTTGCGAGTTTAAAAATAACCAAATTACCAAGTATGTAGTCGTAAACCGTAAGATATTTGCTTTTTATAAGGAATATGTATGGGTTATAAGTTTAAATCCTACTGAAAGAACCCCTGATCAATTTACAGAGGTAAGAAAAATCACCGATTGGCTTGGATTTCTTCCTGGGGATTTCAAAGAAATTTCAGCTATTTATCAGAGACCAGATGGGAGTATTGCCTTATTTACCGGAAATGATGTATACGTATTTACATACCCAGCACTATCACTTAGATATAAATATAATGTCGATGTGGTTGCCGGTAGAAAGATTAATAAAGTTAATGCTGTATTTTCCACAAACCAAGCAAAAACATTTATGATATATAACGACTATTATTTGGTTGAAATTTATGAGTGTAACTTTTCCGGGTCTTTTATGGGTATGGTCCCCAGTGTATTGAGTGGTATCTCGGGCAAAGTTTACGGTGCGTTCAAATATATAAATGGCATGATTTACTTTATGACTGACAGTGGTGTTTTGGAGTTTAACGAGTTCACAAATTCTGTGGTTCGGACTGTGCCTACTACATTCGATGTGTTGGGGATTGGGTGTATCAGGGAAACACTGTTAAACAAACTGTATGAGGTGATCAAGTACTTACAATAAAATGCCAAAGACCAAGAGGAAATCAATCAGACATAAAGGAGCACTGAAAGTGGGTGGAGGTATAGTTTCGTCGGTCCTGAACAAGGCGATTGACCTATTACCTGTGGAACTTCATATACCCGGTGGTTATCAGTATTGTGGACCTGGAACTAGATTAAAGCAGAGATTAGCTAGAGGAGACCCGGGAATCAATAAATTGGACCAAGCCTGTAAGGTACACGACATTGCCTACTCACGGTATAAGGATTCAGAGAGAAGGAGACAAGCTGACAAAGAGCTAGCTGAACGTGCTTGGCAAAGGTTTAAAGCCTCAGACTCATCAATAGGAGAACGAGCCGCAGCTTGGGCGGTGACAACAGCTATGAAGGCAAAGACGAAATTTGGTGGTGGCCGTAAGAAAAAACGCCAAGTAAGGCGTCCAAAAAAAGGCAAAGGCTTATATCTCAGACCATATCCAAAACGAGGTGCCGGCGGCGAACAGAAAAGGAAGAAAAGAAAGTGTTGCAAGAAGAAAAAAAAAGCTTATCAATACCGATAAAACCGCTTACAAACTTTGATTTAATTAAGTATGCAAAGTTGTTGAATATCCCAAATTTCAGAGGAGTTTTCATGAGGGATTCATTGCCCAAAAAGCCTACAGGATACGAAACTGCAATTGTTAACCTGGATACATCAAGTGGTCCAGGGACCCACTGGGTCTGTTATAAAAAGTTAAAGGAAAAGGTTTACTATTACGATAGCTTTGGCAATCTCAAACCACCCTATGAATTGTTAAAATATTTTAACGGATGTGAAATTTACTATAATTATGAGAGACAACAGAGTTTCGATTCAGTTATTTGCGGGCACTTGTGTTTAAAGTTTCTGTGCAATAATGTTTTGTCTAACGGGAATAACTAGTGAACTGTCATACGACTTGCCTTTTCCGATTGATGTTAGCAATGGTGACTGGGAGCTGGGGTTAATTGAACTCTCAACATATAACTCTATACCGAATATAGAAACAAATAAAAATGACAAGTTTTACTATGGTGACCAGCAGGAAATAACTATTCCTGAAGGGTCTTATGAAATCGAGGACATTGAAAAATATCTGGTATCCCAGTTACCGAAAAATATAAAATTTACATTAAAACCCAATAATAATACTTTAAAGTCCGAATTGTTTTGTTCGGAAAAGGTTGATTTTAAAAAAGATCATTCGTTGGGAAAACTGTTGGGGTTCAAAGATAAAGTATACGAGGCGAATAAAACACATATTTCAGAACTGCCTGTTGCGATAATCAAAGTTAATTCAATACGTGTAGAGTGTAACATTACACGCGGATCTTACCAAAACGGTATCGAGGGGCATGTTATACACGAGTTTTACCCGTCCGATCCTCCAGGCTATAAAATTATAGAGACACCTAGGAATGTAATTTATTTGCCGGTAATCAGTCAGAGGATAAACAACCTGACAGTCAGTTTAAAAGACCAAGACGGGGAACTTGTAAATTTTCGCGGAGAAAAAATCTCAGTGAGACTACATCTCAGACGCAGTAATGGGACTGGTATATAGGGATACACCCCTGGAGGGTAGATTCAGTGGTGTTCAGAAAGCCAAAGTGTTAACTCACAGAAATATTAAGTTTCTCCGCTCTCTCGGTTTCAAAGTATTTCAAAATGGCCATGTTAGCAATAGACAGCAAGGCGCTGTACGATGATTTGATAACTAGTATGGAATATCATACGCACAACCCTTACGCTTCAACAACATATGGTAATTCGGATGAACTACGTATTCCGATCCTACAACAAGATATAATTACGGCCCCGTTTGAAAGCTATATTGTTATACATGGAAAAGTTAGTGGGAAAAAAGCTGACGATACCGCCCAAGATGTTTCATTTATTAACAATGCGATCGCGTTTCTCTTTGATGAAATCAGGTATGAAATATGTGGGAAGGAGATCGATAGGGTGAGAAACGTCGGTATCACTACAACTTTAAAGAATATACTGTCTATTCGGGAAGAGGAGAAAAACTATTTGAAAAATTCTTGTTGGTTAGGACCGGGTAAGACTGAAACAGTTACAGATTTTATTTACTCTATCCCGCTTAAACATTTACTGGGTTTTGCAGAGGATTACAGAAAAGTACTGGTCAATATTAAGCAGGAATTGGTTATTTTGCGTTCAGCCACAGACATTAATGCCGTAACAACAGCGGTAGCCGGCACAATTAACCTAGTTATTGAAAAAATATATTGGCGCATACCACACATAACAGTAAATGATGCTCAAAAGCTAAGACTTTATAAATTTATCGAAAAAGACCCTGCTATCCATGTACCGTTCAGGCAATGGGAGCTTATAGAGTACCCTAATTTGCCGAGTACAAAGAATTTCAGCTGGACTTTGAGAACAAGTAATCAGACTGAAAAGCCACGCTATGTCATCTTGGCATTCCAAACTGGGAGAAAAGGCGATTTGACTAAAAATATGAGTGAGTTTGATGCGTGCGATCTATTGGATGTAAAACTATTTCTTAATTCTTCATTTTACCCCTATGATAATTTACGGGGGAATACTTGCTTGTTCTATGACATGTTTGCTAATTTTCAAAGTTCTTACTATGGGAGAGCGGGATCCCCTGCACTAGACTTTAACGAATATAAAACAAAGTGTCCGATTTATGTTATTGATTGTTCAAAGCAAGACGATAGCATAAAAACGGGACCTGTAGATATACGCCTAGAGATTGAAACTAAAACCGCCTTCCCGGAACATACTTGGGGATACTGTCTTTTAATTCACGACACTCACTTCACTTACACACCCATCACCGGGGATGTTAGAAAAGTGTCTGCTTAAAGAGATGGGGGGTAGATGTATGCGAGATTAGAGATTATTCTGGGATCAGCGCTGGGAGAGGTAACATCATGTCTCGTCACGGGTGGATTGAAATTGAATTTTACACTTCCAACGGGGGCTTGGTAAAGAAACATTACTTGGACAGTAATTACCTAGCTCCTGTTGAGGGAAAATTTTCTATTCCTCCCGGGGCTCAAAACATTAAAGTAAAATGGCAAACCACAGGCCGCATATCGTCTTATTCATCCTCCTCCTCCTCCTCTGACGAATATTTCTCATCGGAGGAAGAGGGGGAGGGGGTGGCTCTAGCTGAGGGTATTTTAACTTAAGGGATCAATCAGTAGCAGACATGACTTCGACCGGAGCGGATGTAACAGCCGTTCCTATTCCAAAGCCTTTGGAGCCTATAAATATTCAGACTAGCATCTTTTTAAAGTCAGTCTATTTTCTCAACTGTGAGGGGACAAAGTCAATCATCACGGGTATTTTCAAAAACAGAGACAACAGTCTCGGTATTTTGATTAAAGGAAGGAGAGGTTGGGTATGGTGGTCTTACGATACTTTTTGTCAATTCTTTGACCGTTTCAACGATATAACACTAGCACTCCATTACCAAAAAGACTGTATAATTGAGAAGGAGAACCAAAGTGAAGACAAGATCAAAGTTGCATGCATTCTTAACAGAAAACATGCTTATTTAACTGATGGGGAGCATACTTTGTCTTTGAATAAAGACGAGTGGGATCAGTTTATTTTTAATTTGCATTTAATCAGTCGGGACCTCTTGGAATTGTTTTATATAGAAGACCTTGTCAAGGATTATATTGAGAATATTATAATAAACAATATTTTCAAAAACTATTTTGAATTATTACCTCCCCACATAGTGGAAAGATTAAACAGAGAAGTTTTGTTTTACTTGGATCAATCAGATGATGGAGGCCGTAGTTCAATTTCAAGGGTTTAAAGACAATAATAATATGTTTATAGTTAAAGAGTTTGCTATTGTTGGGAAATCTTACAGAGCCCAACTCGTGTTCAAACCTCCTTTTGACTATGATATTTTAAATAGTAAAATGAAGCGAACAGCCCGCTGGTTGACTCGCCACTATCACCACCTTAGGTGGGAGGATGGTAATGTTCATTACAGTAAAGAATTGATTAAAAATTTGTGTAAGCCATTTGAGGCTATTTACACCAAAGGCCTGGAAAAGGCAAAATTTTTAAGACAGTTTCACTATAATGTCTTGGAAATAGATGAAAGTTTGTATATAGATGATAATGATATTACAGTAGACTGTATTATTAATCAACATAAATTGAATAGCGAGAATTGTGCCTTAAAATCGGCACAATTCTATGCTGAGAAAATATTATAGGTCTCTTACATATATTTTTGGTATATCCGAGATGGGGGAATGAATGTGTGAATGTGGGGCTTAGTAAACTGTGGCGCCTAGATCCGAGGAGGGTCTAGGCTACACCTTTGAACAGCCCAGTGTGAATGTGATGAAGGGCCTAGTAGACTGTGGCGCCTAGATCCGAGGAGGGTCTAGGCTACACCTTTGAACAGCCCGGTGTGTGTGTATGTGGGAGATTGCGACTTGCTCAACAGGCCAGCGTAAAACCTGTAAGACCATGGGGCAAGTAAAAGAGGTTTGGGTAACACCTAGAAAACGTGAAATGTTTCCCTCTAGTAATTCTCCAAGTATGAATGTTTTAAGGTACAATGTTCACCATCAGGCTAGCGTAAAACCTGTAAGACGACGGGTGAACATAATAAGGGTTTGGATAACACCTAGAAAACGTGAAATGTTTCCCCTTGTACCTACTGCCCATCTTTAGGATTACCTTAGTATTTGTAAGAGACCAAAAAAAATTATAAAATTTTAAAAAATCCTCTGTTGGTCTCAGTAAATGGAGAGAGATACGGGTAGAGGACAAAGTCTCTACCTTAAACCTCATACACAATGAACGGACCAACAGAGGGCAAAAAAAATATAAAAATATAAAATACAAAAAAATATTTCGGAGGCAGCAAATTGTTATGGAATGGCTGTCACGAACCACTGCGATGGATGGGGCAGTGGTTTAAAAAAGTGAGACTAGGCCTACTGGGGAACTCACTATAATAAAAAACGCGCCGGCGTCCATACGGCCTGGTTACGACCTACCGTGGTGTGGAAATTGGACGTTTAAAATTTTCAACATTACCGTGAGAGATAGAACTAATGGTTCTATCCTCACCCCAGAGGTAGGGCTCTTGGCGATTACTCTGGGTTAACAAAAATAAACGCGCCGGCGTCCATACGGCCTGGTTACGACCTACCGTGGTGTGGAAACTGGACGTTCAAAATTTTTATCATATGGTCTAAATATACTGGCCTTCCAAAGCCTACAGGGACATTACTAGTATCCCCTAAAGAATTGTTTAAATATCATGACTACTCACCTCAGGTGCTAGCTTTCTCACCCTGCCTCCTTACTCCGGTCTGCAGAGAAGTTTCCTGGAAATGCCGCATGGGTAGGGTAGTGTTAACTCAGCAAAGACCCTGTATTCCTCCACCTGTGAAAGGTTTTGTTTCAATATGACTGTATACAGATATAGGCTAAGTACAGAG
The DNA here is from genome assembly GCA_035578135.1 of Flexamia atlantica. Lineage (NCBI taxonomy): Eukaryota > Metazoa > Arthropoda > Insecta > Hemiptera > Cicadellidae > Flexamia > Flexamia atlantica. The sequence goes on along the minus strand of JAQJVK010000006.1, from coordinate 27,455,952 downwards.
GGGGGCTTAATATTGTTTATTTATTAATAATTGTGTTATTTATTAAGTAATAATAATTGTGTTATATGTAATATTGATTGTTGCATGTGTAGTAATAGTTGTGTTATATGTAATATTAATTGTTGTATGTGTAGTAATAATTGTAAATCATTTACTCAACTGGGGACTTTGAAAAACTAAATAATGACCCTCAGTAAAAAGCGATTCAACGAGAAAATAAAAACAGCAGCTAAACCATAATGGCCAAAGAAGACCACCAGGACCAGGGAAGAAGAAGAAGAGGAATTATAACCTTGATCCAAAGACTTGGAAAGACCCTTATTTCAGAGCAATCGACTGCTCAGTCAAACGTGCCCTACAAATACAAATACTTCTCTACAGACTGGAGTAAGGAGGAGCAGGTATCCAAGAATTAATCAAGTTTCAAGACCACCTAAAAAAGTATAAACTGACGGTGTACAATTTTGACAGTAAAGGCCGCGATGTTCATGGAGATCGCACTCAAGGACAGCATCAAGATCTACGCATGAGCGCCCAAGCCCTAATATAATTCTACTGAAAACCTACTCACATATGCTAGGAAATTTTTTCAACAATTTAGTGAATTAAGTTTAAAAGAAAAGACAAGTCAAGAAAATAGATACTCAGGGCTACTCAATCCACCCCGAGGTTTATGGATACCTATCACAGCAACAGAACATTTTACAAGAAATCATCACACATTTTGAAAAAAGTATATATCGACATAGGAAAAATACTTATGGTCACTCAGAAAAAATCTTGATGAAAATGGTTTTGGATGAGCTCTAAAAGATATAGAGTCTCAAAAAATGTCCAAGACCATAAAGGAAAACCAAATATGATGACAAGCGAGCCAAACATAGTAATTCCAAGACCATATAGGATAAACGAGTATTATATGTCCAAATAAAAAGGGACTAACCTATATCTACTTACAATCATATTGAGTAAGTGAAAATACTTACATTAAATAAAGCACAACTGGAGCGACGTTGTCTGGTGGACAGAGAGTGTGAGAGAGATATGGTGTCGCTGACGATAAGGAGACCGGATGGCCGGCCGATAACCAGCCACAGGCCGCGGACCGCAGCCCGCGGTCGCAATCCACAATCATCTGCTTCACTCGCTCTAGCTTACAAAGTTAAATTATTCTCTCTCTTGATTTATTCATAATTTATATTACTTCGAATAAAATGTAATGATATAATACCTCCTCCAAGGACCAAGTGTCTCAATAACCTTTTGACTGGAACTAGCTTTATTTTTCATACAAGTTTAACTTGTACACTTAATTATTTTGACCACAATATATTTTTTATAAGTAAAAAATAATATTTCACTCTTACCTTCAATACACACTCCCACGCATAAGTCTGCGGCATAGACACCACCTTCAGGGATACAGGTCACTTGATATATCTAGTGTGACATAATATACACCGTTATTATAATATATCATTCAATGATAGAAGGTAGTATGACATAAACCATTATAATATACCGTTATACATATATAAATGTATATAATAGGGGTAGCGTGACATAGTATGTTATAGTATATGCTTTTTACTCTATGCTGTTGGCAACACCGGTACAGGGATCGGGGGCGGGGGACGGGGGACGGGGGCGGGGGACGGGCAACTTTTAATACTCTATGTACACTATAGGGAATAATATGACATATTACTATCTCTTAAGTACATATGTAATAGGAATAGCGTGACGTATAGCACTCTATGGGGTTATACTCTATACCTATAAGGGGTTGGCATGACTCTATGTACTATACTCTATGTACTTTGAGGTTAGGTACTTTCCCGCCATTTTGAGGTTAGGTTAGGTACTTTCCCGCCATATGGGCGCCGCCATCTTTACTTTCCCGCCACATGGGCGCCGCCATGACACTTCCGGGACCATATCTGATTCCCCATAAGAGCCCATGTTGGGGCCAAAGTGGGGCGGGGACTACTTACGTCATATCAACTGACCCTGCACTTACTTGTTTTTCCTTACACCATGATACATATGATAATGGCTAATAATATACTGAATTTATCATAAAAATAATATATATATGGAAATCAACTGATAGTGCTGAACAGCTGATTGTCAGATCGAACAGCCAGATGGGTAGATTTTGGGGAAAAATCGCCCATGATAGAACGAATTAAAAATATCACCGTTGCTGCAGACCTGCATACTTAGCGAATTTCAAATGCAAAAGAGCATATTTCAATCCAGCATAGCGAGATTTGACATGTTTTTATAAGCTCCATAAGAATAACATGGGGAATGAGTATGTAGGCTTGCTGCAACAGCTAAGTTAAAGCTGGGTGGTTTAAATTAAAAATTTAGTAGATCTGAACTAGAAGAAGCCGTATACCAAGTTTTATTGTGATATGTTGAGAAATAAGAGAGATATAGAATTTTACTTATTTCCCATAAGTAGATGTGGTTGGATAGGTATAGATCAGCTGACATAGGCAAAATGGTAAAATAGTGTCGTAATTGTGACGTATGGGTGACGTGTTTTTGACTTATTGGTGACGTATTTGATGACGGATGTGTTACGTAGTGATGATGTCACTGAGGCGATGACGTGTAGGTTTAAAGGGTTGGGTTTTGAAGTGACGATGTCGGGGTAGACGTCGCGACGGCGCCGCCGAGAGGCCGGTGGGACGGGGGACGGGACACGCCGAGAGGACGGTGGACAGCGCAGCGCGCCGGCCGGCGGTGCAGTGCGGCCGGGGTCACCAGTCGTACTGTGAGTGGCCAGGTCGGTTATTCATAGATGGTTTTAACGTAAAGTCGTATTTTCGAAGTGTTGCGATGTTGCTTAATAAAGTATGAAATATAATCGAAATAAGGAAAAGTGATTTTCCGAAGAATTAGTTTTGCCGTACCGTCTAACATAGTGTTATGTTTAGTTTTTAATGTATACCGTAGCGTCGTCGCCAAAATAGTACTGAAACTTCCCGAGGACTCTAAATGAAATATATATTTCCGTATACGTACTATTGCGTGGCGAAAATTATACAAATCGTAGCCTCTTACTAATCGTAGGCCCTACTAATTAATGTAACTCTCCGAATACGCGAAAATTAAATATATGTTTACTATATACGCACTTGTGCATGCTCGCACTTAGAGTCTTAGTGGGTTTAATGTAGCGACGGCGTGAAATAGTGATAGGTAAATTTATTGTATTAACAAATAAAACACCCTAACGATTATTGTTTTAGAAACATGTTTGTAACATACTTGCTTCAAACATATATTATATCCCTAGGGATGCAGATAACAGTATTTTTTTTTAAAAATGAGCAAAATAGGCCTCCACATTTTAATTTGAACGGTGAATTTCCGACAATAAATTCATCCAGTCAATTGTGACGTGTATCCCGTTTTGCCCACTCCTTTTACGCCGACCCAACTGGATCAATTTATCATCGGAATTCACCGATCAAATTTTAGGCCCCCAGTGACAGGATCGAACCATCACTCACACGTACATCGTTGGCCAGACAGTGCACGTGCGGTAGCCATATAGCTACAGGGACCTGAGATAAGTTAGGAACTGTCTCATTTAACATGCAGTTATCGCGACAGACAACATTATCTATATGCTTGGAAGCACATCGTTGCGCATTCTAGTGTTTGCAGCGTACAACATGTGTCCAACTTGTTAGTGTCGCTGTTTAGCAGTAATTTATCAAACTAATTGCTTGCCTACATCACCACCAGGAGTCTCTGTGTTTCTCTGTCTGTATTAACGAAGTGTTTGCTCAAATCGCCGCAGGATAGCGTGCGAGTTAACTTTCGGAAAAATAAAATAATTTTGTGGATATTTTTACAATTTATTTAAAGAGAGGCTACGAGCATAATAAATTATAGGATAGTTTACGTAAATTTACTATATATTAACAACTTGACTTAACAAAACATCTAAGTATTAAAAATATGACTTGTATTGAAACAAATTTAATATTTTCAGACGATCGCTGAAAAAATCTTGGGTATTTAATAGTAGTTGCGAAACCGGGATTCTAGTACACAGTTTTGTTAAAACTATGGTGTTTGAGAGTAGGTGTAAAACTGACGTTCTGGCACACAGTTATTATTGAAGGTTGATTTAATTAATTTTCAAAGATTTACTGGGGGCCCGCAGCTGCGAGTACTCGTTACGCGTGAAGTTTGGTAATTTTTGTAACGAACATGTTCAAACAGGTTCAAGGTCATTTGACAATGTTAAAAAAGAAGGATCCCGACTGTACCAACTTCACGTCGGCGACCAGTCAGGAAAGGAAGGGTCTACCATAGTGCCTTCACGGCACCGACTGGAGACCCCTAGGGGGTTTTTGGGCGGCAGTAAACACATTGCTGTAACCGCCCGGGCTTTTAGGATGTGACGGGAGAAAGGTAATGGGACACAGTTTAAGTTTTACACTTTGGGAAAACAATATTAGTAGTAGTAGTTATACGAGTACCCCATGCAAAGCGCAAGCCAAATAGCAGAAAAAGACAGAAAAGAGAGAAGGCAAGGCATCGACTCGACAGGGCCAAACTGCACCGGGATCAGACAAGCAGCTTCAGCTCCGCAGCAGACTTGTCCAACGGAGGGGCTGTATTTCCCGGGCATGGCAACAACACCCCGACGATGTCGCAAGTCAGCTCAAGAGGCCCACGGCGATCGCGACGGAAAGCCGCGTAGGTCAGAAGCGTTGAGCGCAGTGACCTACACTGTTACTGTGGTATGCGCGAGGTTCCATCCAAGGCGGTTACCACGCAGCGGGGATGCGTCTCGAAGTGGGATCTCGCCTCGCTTCTTCCTCGAAGATCTCCGCCGTTTCGCTGCAGGTCTTCTGTGGAGGTCTGAAGATGCTTGGCTTGCCCCAGTGCAGTCGGCCCGTCGAGTGATGGGATCGCAGTGTGCGACCCAGTTTTGTCAACTTTCCCGCTGAGTCAGCAGAAAATACAGCCTCCTCATTGGTTACAATGTCTCGACCAATGGGAGACGGGATGTGGTCAACGACTAGCACCGTGGCTCTGGGAGACAATTACTGCTGCTCTGACGCACCTACCATCATGTTGAGGAAGCCTACCCGTCCAAAGATGGTCACCCTGCCCCGCCGAGACCCATCTCAGCAGCTAGCCGCCAAGCAGGTCAAGTCTATTTTACGACGCCCCGTCCTGCAACCATCTGGCGACCGTCCGAGTACCGAGCCACGCAAGCGGGTGCATTTCGCCGACCTGCCACGCCGGATATTAGTTTCCTGCTATGCCGCAGATGCCCACAGCATACTCCGGGAGATTCTTTCCGAGAGTCACGGTCCGGAAGCGGCCAAGATTTACAAGCTGCACGCTAGTACAGTGCTGCCGTATAGCAACCTGTTGATTCCCGAGGACGGCTATCGGATCCCGGTGATTGAGCCTTCGCATCGCAGAGCTGATCGTCACACTTGGTCGACAGCGTTTCCCGGAGTAAGAGGCCACCGCTTTTGGAAGCTGAAGTCGGGACAATATCGCCTGGTTGACTACCGAACAAATGGAGAGCGCAGAGAAGTTTTACTCGGGCGCGGGAAGGATCTGGTCCGAACTACTCTACCTGTCGGCGTGGTTGGACCATCAGAGACAAGTGCAAACACCTACCTCGAGATTGAAGAGTTTCGAGATGGGTACTGTCGCAAGAAAGTCAGAGCGAAGTGGGTATCAGTATAATTTTACTGGTATATAAAAACGGCCTTTGTAAAGGCCACCAATTGTTCTCGTATTTGAACTCAGACACGCTAACTGGCAACACCCGATTTTTTCAATCCTTGCATTCAGTATTCCCCTCCTAAGACTATTACATTTTACCGTGGTCATCTTTAAAATTATGTTAAGGCCTCCAATAGTTATAGTTTATAACTCAAACTAACGACCTACACCCGATACTTTCAAAAATTCCATCAGTAACACTCCGACTAACTATTACACTTTAATTATATTTGACCGTGAATATTGTACACTTGCGGTCAACTTGAAATATATACCCCTGGTATCTAAAATATGAACTGTAAAAAACGGCCTTTCTAAAGGCCACCGTTTAAAATGCTGAGTCAGTGTCTTTTCAGCGCACCAATGGGAAGCTAGCAGCCGTGCATAAAACACGTACCGGTTGCGATGTCTCACCATTCGTTCCAGCGACACTGAAGATAGAAGATGGGCTCCTCAGAGACACCTCGGAAGACTATTCTACGACGCCCCGACCTGCAGCCATCTGGCGACCGTCCGGGTTCTGAGCCACGCAAGCGGGTGCATTTCGCCGCAGATGTCTACAGCGACCCGACTCTGCAACGGATCCTGACCGAGATGACTGCCCCGCCAACCTTGCTGTCACCGATCATAGAGGACGACGTGGACAAGATTATTGCCTCGGTCTCCAAGCGGAAACGTAAGCTGCTGGAGCGACGGTTTTTGACCCCGTTCAAGATTAAGTTCGCCGGGGTGCAGTTTTACCGGCTGTGGCGGTTGCGACCCGCACACTACGATCTTGTCTGGTTCGACTACATACTTGGCGAGGCTTTACTACGGCGGGGATCCTCGACGCCCATGATCAAAGTCCGCCTGCCTTTGTGGATGGCGTGGCCGTGGATGGCGACTCATCTCGAGGTCGGATGTCGGAGCGCAAAACTCGGTCGGCGGATGGCGAGTTGGATTCGCCGCTAGTCTTCTAGCTACATAAAAAACGGCCTTTCTAAAGGCCACCATTTTGTCACTCGTTTTTAACTTAGTTTGCGTACATCATGGGCGAGGGCTAAATGTTGTAGAGTCAAGTTAATCTACCCTACTTTTAATCCTTGCTTTCAGTGGCATCCGCCCTCTAACTAATTCCACTAAACATTCGGGCTTAAAAATTATATTTGACCTGACTTTTAAAAATAGTGGGCAACTCAAAAACTATCCTCCCTGCTTTGTAAAAAATAACATAGTAAAAACGGCCTTTGTAAAGGCCACCAAGTTGACATCGGTTTTAACTCAGACTAGCTAACATTTAACGCCCGACCAATAGAAAGAGAGTGCTGAGTAAGCAAAGTGTATATAAGGAGAGACAGTTGTCACATGAAATCATTCTTCCTTCGCATCGACAACTGCACTCATCGCAGCAACCATGGCAGACGTCTCCGAGCAAGAGCTTGGTAAAGCCGTTGCGTCGATCTTCGATCCCCCGGACGAAGCTCCCGCATCCCCCCATCTGATCAGCCCCACGAGTCCACTACGTTTCGGCCCAGCTGAGGATCAGTCGTCCGACGAAGAGACACGGATTTTCATCTCGAAGAACGACGGGTTCGTCCCGAAGGAGGCTAAAACACCGAGAGTAATGTTTCGCAAGACCCCTCGGTTGAAAAATGCCCCGATCTGTAGTGCAACCATCAAAAGGGGAGACAGAAAAGGAGAAGTCTGCGGAAACTACTGCAAAATTGGAGAGGAATTTTGCTCCAGACACACGAAGAAACCAACCATTGACTATGAAACTTTTGCGGTAAATACTAGCTTTAAACGGCTGAAAGTATCAAAGAGGTACAGACTACTGAAACCTTTGGCTGCGTATAGTGTCATACTTGAATGTGATGGACGAATTTTACGGGTAAGACTGCCCAAACCATTATTACCGATACCTAAGACTGGGTACTTGAAATTTGAGAGAGCGACAAGTGGATCACGTCCGATGGGGATGTGGGAGTAAATCTCGGATGTAGCAGCACTTTAAACGGCCTTTCTAAAGGCCACCAAGTATTTCAATCGTATTTAACTTATGCCTTGCCAAAGTGTCTTGTTGTTACCGTCCATACCAACAGCCTGGTGCTATTTGTTCAATGAGAAGTATTTCCCTGAGGGATAAACGTTGTAGATTCAAGTTGATCTAACTTTATTTTTTGTATTCGGTAGCAACCGCCCTCTAACTATTACCGCTAAACACTCGGCTATAAAATTATGTTTCACCGTGACTCCCGTAAAATAGTGGACATTTAAAAACTATCCCCCTGCTTTCTAAAAACGGCCTTTGTAAAGGCCACCAAGTATTTCAATCGTTTGTATGACAAAGTGTCTAGTTGCTACCGTCCACATAACAGACTGATCCTTATCTCCCATTAACACTTACATCAGCACTTATCCCCCCTTAAATCGCCTATAAAAGGGGTTCCTCACATGTTGTAAAATCATTCAGCTGCTTGCACCAGGACGGATAGTCTCGAGATATGGCGCCGAAGGAGAACATCTTCCCTCTACTCAGCACAATTGTTGGTATAATGAAAAATCTTCCAGTGGTTACCCACCCAGAAGAAGAGGAAGAAGAGGAAGGCGAAGTGATTGACAACGCACTGATTGACAACGCAGTGACTGACGACGCAGTGATTGACGAGCAGAGTGAAGCTGGAAGTGTTGAAGGTGGAGGAATGGAAGAAATAGAGGAATTGAGTGATGTAGACTCTGAAACAATGAGTATATATCAACAACTACTCTGTTTCGAAGACATCAAGAATTCCTGCTCCTTCGACCAAGAGACTCCAAGTACCAGCAATTGTGATGGGCTTGCTTTCGATGCCATGAGGGGAGTGTACTACGTTCCTCGTCGCTTATTCCCTCCGGATGAGTCTGACGATGAATCCAACTAACTTCGGCGGCCACTGCAAGCAGCCACAAACGGCCTTTCTAAAGGCCACCAATGTTTCCAATCGTTATTACTCTCAGCTTGTAGCTAACAAGAACTATATTATTTGTTGCAATAATTAATTGTAAACTTAATAGAAGAGGTGACGTTTTCTTCACAAAACGTAATGTATACCTCAAAACCAAAGTTTTAAAAGTAAATCCGACTAACTTCGGCGGCCACAACGGCCACCAATGTTTCCAATCGTTATTACTCTCAGCTTGTAGCTAACAAGAACTATATTAATTGTAAACTAAGTCGAAGAGGTGACATTTCTTCACAAAACCAAAGTTTCAAAAGTAAATATACGTATCTACTGCTTATTGTCATCACTTTTTTTCTGCTGACTAAGGTGGAGTGATTTAATTGGTCATTTTATTTTGCTTACTAATCATGTTTATATGGTATAAATAGCAGTACTCCCTACAAGACCCTCATTCACTCACTGCAGCTCGGCCGCCAGGATGGTGTACACCATTACATACTACCAAACTGCCGGGAGGGTTCCTCGCCAACCGCTGTCTGTGAAGACCCTTAGCCAACATGTCCCAATTTATTGGGAAATGCAGGTTAAGCCGTGGGACAAACGGGATGTTCGAGCCGTGAGGAACATGCTGGGTCGCATCCAATTCGACGGCCGAGAGAAGACCATCACGCTAAAGGTGGAGGCCAAGCTGAACATCACGCCTACACCATTGGATGAAGACTTAACACTCAGGGCGAATGTCATGAACGACCTAAGACGGCTTTTACATCTACGGCGAAAGGTGGCAGTTTCCATCATCGTCGAAGACTAAACGGCGGCCGCTGCAGCCCTCTACAAACGGCCTTTCTAAAGGCCACCATTATTTTCAATCGTATTAAACTCTCCGCTTGTTGCTCGATCTAAAATATTGACTAACTTTGGTTGTTTATTTTACCAAAACCATATAGAAGTTTTATTTGTAAAACATTATCTAAGGAGTAACGTATGTCTCATTCCTAACTTTTTCAACATATTATCAAGTCCCTTCGCCCAGTTACTTATTATTATTATTATTATTATTATTATTATTATTATTATTATTGTCGTCAGCACTTTAATCAGCTGACTAAGGGGCTGTTATATTATTGGTTCATGTTTTTGCTTACTCATCACAATTCTAGAGTTAAAAAGCCATACGAAAGACGCGATCCTCACTATTTGCTGCTCGTCTCTCCTAGCACCATGGCTCCTAAAGACGTACCACACCACTGGCATAGCACAGAGGATATTTTGACAGATACTCTTCTATTAGCAGCAGATGTTCCAGATGACGAATCTGTTGTTTCTGAAAGCTCGGAAGATATTTTCGATATTTTTGACGAATCTTCCGACGAATTGGAACTCCTACTGGTTGAAGATATTTCTGATACCGATGATGATAGTATTATATATTTCCAGCTTTAAGACCAGTCTGAAGACGTCTCTCATGAACACTCCGGTAGATCTACTCCATCACTCCCTGAAGAGCAAACAGTTAGGAGGCGGCTTTTTGAAGAGTGTAGCAGTGACGATGAAGATGATGATGGAGTAGCATACTTAGACAACTAAAAAATCACTTTTATAAAACGGCCTTTCTAAAGGCCACCATATTGTTCACTCGCATTTAATATCAGCTATGCAATGATAACTTAGTTATGGAATAGGTAAATACTATAAAAATAATTCGTGGATTGTTAACTTACCCAGACATTATTCCTAAATTCAAGTGGAAAATATAATATGAGAGTACGATATAAAAATGAGTAAATTCCAACGCAAATAGTTTGTACTACTGGTGAATTAACTTGTAACTTGTGTTTGTAATAAAGTATACAAAAGGTTTGATAACACGCACCATCAATGCTCAAGTACAGTTGTTTATGGCAGTGAGCTGAGTCACATACGATTAGATCTATTGGCGGCCTTTAAAAAGGCCTTTTGTAGCTGGTGTATTTCAACATACAGCGAGAATAATATGGAGTAAAACTTGTACTTTATTATTCTCTGAGTTGTGAAGATGGTGTGGATGTGAGTGTTTCAGACTCCTCCAACTGTTGCTGTAGGATTTTAATGTACTTGATAGCCATCACTAGAGTTTGATATTCCGATTGATTATTGTAGGCCAAAGGTATAACAGACCTCAACTTTACAATTCCGTTTTTCCTTTCATTTCTTAGTCTACTTTGACGTTCTCTCTCTCTCCTTAGTCTTCTTTCTCTCTCATCAAACGAATGGTGAGGAGGGTGATCCATGGTTTTAGTGTTTGTACTCTCCTGTGGTTAACACCACAATGAGTCGTTAAACAAAAAGCAGCTTTATAAAAGCACAACCCCCCCCCCAGGTTCCTCGAAACATAAACGTTTTGATGTACTGTAGTAAGTAAAATATTGAATTTTAAAAAGAAATTAAGTAAAATGTATTGTGTCCGGTTAAGCGAATGTTTTTCAATAGTATTTCATTTAACTAACCATCACCCTCATTGTCAGACAAGTGGTCTGCGCCTAACAACCTTTCCATTGCTGCTATTGCATCCCTTGAATGTAATGGGATTGTGCTTGAAACTTTGTTTTCCTGGATAGGCTGGTCTTCACTGATACGATTTGGGACGGATGGTTCTTGTTGAAACGGTGGGGTAGTGGTAGATACTTCTGAGACTTGCATAGCTTGAGACATCTCTCCTCAAGTGATACCATTGAAATGGCGAGTCATTTGCTTGTCAAATTGATGCAAGATAATGTTTAAACCATCCAATCAAAAGAAAGTGCTGATGTAGCAAACAAAATAACCAATGGGAAGGTAGTGCTGATGTCAGCATTTGTTATAAAGCCGCGAAATGTGAAATTTTATCTTCATTATCCTATCTGCAGCCATAGATATCACATCGAAACATAATTTTGCTACCCCAAGATGTATTACTGTCACATTTGCAACGAAGAATTTACAGATGAGACTATTTATCTCTCTCACTGTGAATTATTTCATAACGTACCTCAAGTAGACTTATCTGACTGTGAGACCCATCCTGATTTTGAGGATTTTCTCAACGATACAGAAGAAACTCAACAGTACAACAGACCCAGCGTTATTGCTTATGCTCCTCCCAGAGAGCAACAAGAAAATTCAGACCAGCAAATCAATAATGAACCTGAAGTAACAGTTGAATTATTGGCTCAAGCTTTTGAGGGCTCCGTAGTAAGACACTATCGAGTAAGGAATAACAGTACTCTCGATTTAGACTCATTTTTGGCACGAGTGAAGACTCTTATCCTAGAACGATTGCAGTATGAGCGTAATCGATTACATTTTATGAAATTCGGATTGCTCTTGGATACTACTTTTAATAACATCGATGGAGAGGAATCTAGCAGGGGCTTTATTTCTAGAAATCGAAATGTTATTGAAATCACTGATTTGGCTGAAGTTGTGGAAGAATGCATCCAGGAAATAATTCTTAAAATAACGGAGCACGAAGCACGTGGTTCAGGATGGTCCTTGTCGACCGTAAACAGTTTGGATTTGCGAGTGCATAAACATGGATACGGAGATCGTGGGAGTAGTTACATCCCCTTACCCAAGAAGATAAAGAGTACTCATTCATGCATTAATGTTCAAAATAACGATAATGAATGTTTCCGATATTCAATGCTGGTAAAATTCTTAATAAATGACCATGAACTTAACGTAAACAGGCCAAATGCAAGATTCCAAGTTTATAATAATAGATACAACTTCAACGGTCTGACCTATCCTGTATCTCTGGAAGATATTAAGCGATTTGAAAAAAAGAATCCAGGTGTTTCAGTAAATGTTTTTGGGCTAGATGATGGTAACAATGTGTACCCCTTGAAAATTGCTCCTCAGGAGTTAGCCGATCACACTGATTTGCTGTTAATTACCAGTGATAAAGTTTCGCATTATGTGTACATCAAAGATTTTAACATACTCGTGCATAAACAGTTAACGAAAAGAAATAATTCAATTACTGTTTGCAAAAGATGTTTCTGTTTCAAAAGTAATGATAGGGGAGGTCGTAGATGGTTGTCAGAACACAAAAGACTTTGTGGCAACCATTCTGCCGTAAAGGTTGTACTACCTGCAAGAGAGAGATCGATATTAAAATTTAACAAAGTACATAACCAATACAAGATCCCTATTGTTATTTACGCAGACTTTGAGTCTTGTCTAATTCCCATGGAAAATGAAGATCCTGACGCACCAGACAACGGAAAGTACCAAAAACATGAACCAAACAGCTACTGTATTCTGGTTAAATCGACCCTTTCGAATGATCATCTTGAACAATTCAACATTCCAAAAGAACCTATACTTTATCGTGGGCAAGAAGCTGCAACGAGATTCGTAACTGACCTTTACAGTATAGCTGAAAAAGTATCATCATTGTACAGTGTCATTGTTCCAATGAAAGACCTTACGGATCTACAAGAACTATCTCACCAAATTTCTGACACTTGTTACTTATGCGGACATGAATTTACTGATAACAACATTAAAGTCTACGAGCACGATCATTTGACAGGAGACTACAGAGGAGCGGCTTGCAACGCTTGTAATATTAACTATAAATTACCTAAATTCGTTCCTGTAGTGTTGCATAATTTAAGTGGATATGATGCGCACTTTATTATACCGCAACTTGGGGAGGAAAAGGGTCGTATTGACGTACTGGCCTTGACAACAGAAAAATTTATTAGTTTCACGAAAACTTATAAAGATATAAAATTACGATTCATCGATTCCTTGAGATTTCTACCCTTTAGTTTGAGCGCTCTTTCCAAGAACCTGCAGAGGGATGACTTTGTTGAAACAAGAAAGCTGGTTCCCGATGACAAGATGGATCTGGTGCTGAGAAAGGGAGTTTTTCCATACGATTATATAGATTCCCTGGAAAGATTCGAAGAAACTTCCCTACCGCCTCCGGAAATGTTTTACAACAAACTCAATAAATCGGAAATTGACCCAGAAGATTACGACCACGCCATGAGAGTTTGGAGAGAGCTCAATATGTCAACATTAGGAGACTACAACGATTTCTATGTCCGATTGGATGTCAGTTTACTCTGTGATGTCATGGAACAGTTTCGAAATGTGTGTATGTCAGCTTATGGACTAGATTGCTTTTATTACTATACCTCTCCAGGATTAGCATGGCAAGCCATAATGAAAGAGACGAAATGTGAACTTCAACTTCTGACTGATATTGACATGGTTCTCATGGTGGAAGCCGGAGTTCGAGGTGGTCTTACGAATGCTGTTGCTCGATATGTTAAAGCGAATAATAAGGATCTTCCGAATTACAAACCCAACGAAGAGTCAGTCTACATAGGTTACTTCGATGCAAATAACCTGTACGGTCTTAGCATGTGCCAGCCACTTCCACACGGTGGCTTTTGTTGGGTAGATCCTGATAATGTAGGGGACATTCTTAGCATTCCTAAATATGGTGATGTAGGGTATATTTTGGACTTTGACTTTGAATACCCTGAACATCTTCACGACGAACATTATGATTTGCCCCTACTACCGAGATCAGAAATTCCTCCTACGGGAAAGCATCAAAAACTTTTGACCACCCTAGAAAACAAGAACAATTATATTGCTCACTACTGGACCGTGCAACAAGCTATAGATTTAGGAATAAGAATTGTGAAGGTTAATCGGGTACTTCAATTTTCACAGAGCTGTTGGCTGAAGAAATACATTGATTCAAACACCTCTAGAAGAGCAGCTGCAACGTCAACATTTCAAAAGGAATTCTTCAAACTTATGAACAACAGCGTATATGGAAAATGTCTAGAGAACAAAAGAAATCACATGAATTTAAGACTTGTTAATGACAAAAAGAAGTTTTTGAAATTAGTTAAAAAAGCAAACTTCAAAACATCTATTATTATAAATGACTCTCTCGTGGCTGTATGCATGAATAAGACAAATATTGTGTTGGATAGACCTCTCTACGTTGGTATGTGCGTGCTTGATATTTCAAAGACGCACATGTATGATTTTCATTATAACAAGATGGTAAAATTTTACAAAAGAGATCGAATTGGTATCAGCTATATGGACACAGACGGAATCATTTATTGGATAAAGACTATGGACTTATACGAAGATCTGAGGACCTTCCCTTACAGGGGTGATTTCGACTTTTCCGACTATCCGACTGATCATAAAACATACGATAAGTCAGTCAACAAGAAAGTTCTTGGGAAGTTTAAGGATGAGACATGTGGAATACCCCTGGAAGAGGTTGTAGCACTCATGTCCAAAATGTATGCGTTAAAATTATTTATCAATGATACGTCGAGACAAGTGGACGACGAAGAGAGAGGAGTAGTCAAAAAAGCAAAAGGAGTAAAGAAGTTATATCTTGCAAGAAATGTTAAATTCGAACACTACTACAACTGTCTCTTCAGAGGGACTGAGTACAATGCAACGTTCAACACAATTCGGAGCTTCAACCACAATCTATTTAGTATCACAGTGACTAAAAAATCACTCTCAGCAAACGATGACAAGCGAGTGATCCTTCACGATAACATTCACACTCTTCCTTACGGTCATTATTCACTGAGGGAAATTCATTGAACATTTTGAAGAAAAACACTGATTGATAGCCACTTAATGCCTTACTTGATAAATGTCACCATAAAAAAGGTCTTTCTCAAGGCCAACAAATGTCACTCGTATAAAACTCACTTGCGCCCTTATGAAAGGCCTTAAAATCATACAACCCTCTGTCAATTTTGTCATTACGCTTTCGTTGTAAATAAGAGTAGTACAATGGATAATAGAAATCTTGTTATTGAAGAGTTGCACAAACCTGCCCGAAAAAACTTTCCTAGACGACAGACAGTCTTGAAAGGCATAAACGACCTATACCAAGGGGATCTCGTGGAATTAATACCTCACAGCAGAGAAAATAAAGGATTCAAATATATCTTAACCGTTCTTAATTGTTTTACGAAGGTAGCTTATGCTGTTCCTCTGAAAGATAAAAAAGGACAAACAATTACCAATGCAATGGAGGAGGTATTGAAAAAAATTAAGGGACGTATTTTGAATCTTCAAACAGATGATGGGAAGGAGTTTTTCAATAAAGACTTTTCACGGTTAATGAAAAAATATAAAATAAACCATTACTCGACCTTTAGTGAAAAAAAGGCTGCTATTGTAGAACGCTTCAATCGCACTTTAAAAACTGCAATGTACAAGAAGTTTTCAGAACGAGGATCGTACGTATGGTATGATATCCTCCCCATGCTGATAAATGACTACAATGAAAGAAAACACCGTACAATCGGGATGAAACCTATTGAAGTAAAGAAAAAACACGAGTCTGACTTGATAAAGCGCATTAAAAATAAAACCAAACCAGCCGTTGACAAAAGAAAACCTCCCAAATTTGCTATAGGGGATAAAGTAAGATTGAGCAAATATAAACACGTGTTCGCTAAAGGATATCTTCCGAATTGGACAAACGAAGTATTTACCGTTTACAGAGTGCAACCTACTATCCCTGAAACGTATATACTTAAAGATAGTAAAGGTAAAAATTTTGCAGGGAGGAATTTACGGTCATGAAATGTTGAAATCAAGATCAGGAAATGTTTATTTAGTGGAAAAGATCTTAAAAAGGAAAGGAGATCGAATTTTGGTCCGTTGGTTAGGATTTAACAAATCGGAGGATTCGTGGATAAACAAAAAGGACTTGCTTTAATATTATGTAGTCAGTAGGAAAGTAACATTAGATCGAGCAATTACAAGTTTCATTGTGAAATGGAGGTTATAAAGCAAAATGAAAAACTTGATATTAACAACATAGATCATTTGACTCCAGATAGCTTTTATAACACTGTAAGTAAGCACGGAACTTTGTTTCCAGACTCGGTTAGGTGTATTATCAGCGGACCATCAAACTGTGGAAAGACTAATGTAGTTTTTAATTTGATAACCAAACAAAACGGACTAAGCTTCGATAATATATATATATTTTCGAAGTCTTTAAATCAACCAAAATACCTATTATTACAAAGGATTTTAGATGATGTGCCAGACGTTTCATTTTACAAGTTTGATGCTAGCAGTGAGATTATGGAACCAAATGAAGCTAAGCCGCACTCAATTTTTATTTTCGACGATGTATCAAGTGAGAACCACGAAAAAATAAGATCGTATTTTTCAATGGGTAGGCATAATCAAATCGATTCCATTTACATTGGACAAACGTACAGCAAGATACCAAAACAGTTAATCAGAGACAATGTAAACTTTTTAATTGCTTTCAAGCAGGATGAGAAAAATCTTAAACATGTGTACAATGATCACGTTGGAGCTGACATGAGTTTTGAGAAATTTCGTGAAATTTGTGGAAAAGCTTGGAAAGAAAAATACGGGTTTATTGTTATCGACAAAGAAAGACCAATGGATAAAGGTCGCTACAGGATTGGATTCGATCACTTTGTAATTGTACATTAAAAGTATACAAGTATATTTTAATCTTTAGTATGTCTTTCGAAGTCGTGGAGTAAAGAGGACAACAATCATGACGGGTCGAAAGGAGTTGCTAAGTGAAATAAAAGCGCTAAGTGACTCAATACGAAAGAAACATCAAGCATTAAAAGTAGGGCTTAAGGAAAGAAACCGGTTTTTAGAAGAAACATTTAAACCGATTGTCGACCTTCTTAACAAATTGAATGATACGTTAAAAAAACCATCTCTATTGACAGATGAAATATCACCTAAAAAAGAACTTAAGACAACCGAAACGGAAAGTTCTGCTAATGATACAGAATCGTATAGTAAATCAAGTGACATTATAGAGGAGGAGGAGGAGGAGGAGGGGGAGGAGGAGGAAGAGGAAGAGGAAGAGGAAAAAGAAGGGAACTTAACAGAAGAGGGACATCATGAGCATTCTGAAGATCAAACTGAATCACCAACAAACATCAGTATTTTGAGTCAGGAAATCGGGAATAAAGGACCATTGTCAAGAAAATATATATTAAAAATGTTACACAGTGGTCGTAAAAGTGCAAAATATCACGTGTACGGTGCACGTCTAGAAAACGATGGGCTCAGGATAGGTGACAGTAACTTATCTGTCGATGATAAAGATAATATAATTATAAAAGGCCAAACATTTAAAGGTACGGCTGGATTGTTCGAGTTGATATTCAAACCTATTCCTACAAAGTACTCGAGAAATGATTTAAATAACTTCAAAAAAATTTGTATACTAACGAATTCTCATAGGAAGGCGTACTCTCCTTCCACCCCTATACACAGGAACAGATCTGAAAAGTACAGAAACATAATCGCAAAGCTGTTTTCTAAATATAGAGGTAAAAGTCGTTCCGTTAAAGGTAAGGGGATGACGATGAAATCAATGTACGAGACTAATATAATTTATTATAACGATGTGAACAAACTGGTTGATAGAATGCGGTTGTTGTATGAATCAATTCAGGCTGGACACAATGGATTAGATAGTGAAATGGTAGCATTAACAGAGGAGTTGAAAAGTAGGGGGTTTATAGTGTAAACACTCAGTCTTAAAATGAGTGTGGATAAGTTCGGTCGCCACGAGTCGTCTGTTGCTCGTGAAGTTTTAAGAGGTCCTCCTGGTGAAGGATTCTATTTAACGCAGGACGGTCATTATGACCTGAAAAGGAAACGTATTTGTAATTTAGCAGATGCTATTGATAGTGAAGAAGCCGTAAACCTGAAAACTATCCGTACAATTTCCTTACATTGTGACAGTGACGATGGCATGTTTGATGCTAAAAACAAATTAATAAAAAACGTAGCTACTGCTGTAAATGACACGGACGCTGTAAATTTTGCACTTCTTTCTCGAGAAATAAACAAACTAAAACAAGACCTATACGATAAACTTGAAAAATTGTCATCTACAGTTCCACTTACCATTAGTTCCGTTGCTAAAAGTGACAAAGAAAACTCGAACAATATATACTATGCATATAATGTTACAAATGAGAAAAATGACGCATTACCTCTTCCGCATTCACATGAAAAGCCTCACGTTAATCTCATTGTATAAAATACAATGAGGAACGACAATGGATTCATTTGTTGTTCAACTCCCATGAGAAGAGGAGGAGGACTCACTAGTTCTGCAGTTTCTATTTTCAAAAAAGCCATTGACACTTTACCAACAGGAAATCTTGTGAACACAGCTATCGACGCCTTGCCAATAGAACTTCATATCCCGGGTGGATATCAGTATTGTGGACCAGGGACCAAATTACGTCAGCGTTTGGCTCGTGGGGACCCTGGTATTAATAAATTGGACGAGGCCTGCAAGGAACACGATATAGCATATTCAAATTACACCGATACCGAAAGAAGAGCGATTGCTGACAGGGCTTTGGCCGAGAGAACTTGGCAAAGAGTTAAGTCTAGTGACGCTAGTCTTGGTGAACGAGCAGCCGCTCTAGCGGTAACAGCAGCCATGAAAGCAAAGACTGCAGTGGGAGGTGGATCGAGAAGGAGAAAACGAAATGTACGCAAAAGAAAAGTTTCTGGAGGAGGCAAGAGAGCTAGAAATACTAATTCCCATGGCAAGCGAAAGAGAAAAAGATCCTGTAAATGCTCTAAAAAAAAGGTAAACGGAAGAGGCTTGTATTTAAAACCTTACCGTGTATACTGAGTGAGAAACATAAGTTAATAGTACCAAATAAAGCATTGAGCAACACGGATTTGGAAAGATACGCATTTTGCCTAAAAATTCCATTTTTTAGGGGGGTGTTTATGCGCAATGACTTGCCAAAGAATATTTGGAAAAACGAAACTGCAATTGTAAATCTTGATGATGCCAACGGTGTTGGTACACATTGGGTCTGTTACAAAAAAATCATGGATTCTGTTTATTATTTTGACAGTTTTGGAAATCTTCCCCCTCCAATAGAGCTAAAGCAATATTTCGGTGAAGGATCTAAAATCTTTTACAACTATGATCAAAAGCAAAGTAGAGACTCGTCGGTTTGTGGACATTTATGTTTGGAGTTTCTAGCTACTAGCGTTAGTCAACTTCATGATGGCGTCTTGTACAGTAACCATTAATGGTTGTTCGTCAACTTTACGGAGCACCCTTTTCCCACCATTGCAACTGACACCTAACAGACAGTGGGAAGTTGCACTGTTGGATTTTTCTACATATAAGTCAATTCCAAACATAATAGAAGGAGTTAACAATAAGCTTCACTACATTCGTAATAAAAATAGTCAAGAATCGTATGGAGAGACTGAGGTTGTTGAGATTACAACCGGTTCATATGAAATTACAGATATTAACAAAGAATTCCAGAACCGTCTGGGAAATGATGTTATTGAACTGCGAGCTAATAACAACAACTTAAGAAGTGAAATTAAGTGCAAATATTTCATCGACTTTACTCAACCGGCTTCGATCGGTTCCTTGTTAGGATTTCCACCCTTTTCATCAATACTTGAACCAAACGTTTATCACACAAGTCCAAAAACTGTAAATATTGTTAAAGTTAACGTAATCAATATTACCTGCAACATAGTTCAAGGTGCTTATAAGGATGGGTCAAATCAGCATATATTACATTCGTTTTACCCAACTGTACCGCCAGGATTTAAGATAGTTGAAAAACCACATAACCTAATTTATCTCCCATTAAACACCAGTCACATATCGGACATCGTGCTGGACGTACGAGATCAAGACGGAGACGAAGTAGATTTTAGAGGAGAAGTAATAACTATACGCCTACATATTAGGCAAGTGTTGATAGGTAACGATGGGTCTTAATTTCGTATATAATACCAAAGAAACTACAGAGAAGGTCAGTACCACTCGGAACGAGGAGGGACTAAGTAGAGAGAACGTGCAATTTTTGGAGAGACTCGGATTTACAGTTAACAAATATGGACATACTGGACATAAAAAATGGTCCAGTTTTCGACGGGGAAGGAGTATCACACACACAACCCTTACGCTTCATCGAAATTGGGAAACAATGATGAGATACGAATTCCAATACAACATCAAGATGCTTATACATTGCCTTGCGAAAGCTATATTTATATTGAAGGAAGAGTAACAACGACAAATGGGGACGCTGGATCAAAAGTGCCTTTCACTAACAATCCCATGTCTTTTTTATTTGAAGAAATTCGATACGAATTATCAGGGATCGTTGTTGACTCCACAAAGAAAGTTGGAGTTAGCAGTACAATAAAAGGATTGGTTTCACTGTCACCAATTGAATCAAACTCTTTGATAACAAGTGGATGGGTATTGCCAAGTGAAACGAAATTCACACCAAATACAAATGGTTATTTCGATTTTTGCGTTCCTTTAAAACTTTTATTAGGATTTGCTGAGGACTACAAAAGGATAATAATTAATGTTAAGCAAGAATTGGTTCTATTGCGATCATCCTGCGATACGGATGTGATAGTAGCTGACTCTGGAACGTCAGCAACAACACTTGATTGGAAGCTAACTCTAGATAAAGTTGTTTGGAGAGTGCCGCATGTACGATTGGCTGACGAACGGAGAGTAGGACTATTGCAGATGCTCAATTCTGACAGAGATATAGTTGTCCCGTTTAGAAACTGGGAAATGCATGAATGGCCAATACTACCGACAACACAGCGTCAGACCTGGGCTGTAAAGACATCAAGCCAATTAGAAAAACCTAGATATGTGATCTTTGCGTTACAGACCAACAAAAAGTCGAATATCACAGCTAACGCAGGTAGTTTTGACCATTGTAAACTAACAAACGTCAAGTTGTTCCTAAATTCACAATTCTTTCCTTACGACAACTTGAATGTTATGTTTTCAAAGGATAGATTTGGAATTTTGTATGATATGTACGCCAGATTCCAATCGTCATATTATGGAAGAACGAATTCGCCTCTTCTGAACCCCAAAATGTTTAAGGACATTGCACCTATTGTAGTAATAGACTGTTCAAAACAAAACGAATCTGTTAAAACGTCTACAGTTGATATTCGGATAGAATTTGAGTTGGAGGAAAACATTCCTGAACAGACAACCGCATATTGCTTGATACTTCATGATACAATCATAACGTATACCCCCTTGACAGGAGTTGTAAGGAGAATGTTATAGATTTCACTATTTTACCCCCCACCATCAACACCGAGCTCATAAAAGCGAAGTCAATCGTCGGTACATTAGTTTATCTTCTGTCAGCAGAGTGGTAACATCGTATCTAAAACAATGGATAATACATCGTTAGATAGTGCAAAGGAAATCTTAACCGACAAAACCTTGGAGCCGGCCACAACATCAAATGGAAATCCGATGAGTCGTGATCCTAGAAAAATTGTAGCAGACGCAAGTTCGAATGAAAATGTTGATAATACAGATACCAGAGCTCATTCTACAACGACAGTTTTGGAAAACAAGTCTACCGAGGAACTCAACGTAAACGACGATACAAGATCTTCAAAAGAAGTCAAAGAGGAACTTCTAGAGTTTATAAAGTTCAATGAAAATAATCCTCCAACAAAAAGGAAGAGATTTGAAGATGAAGATAAATTAATGTTAACAACAGGTATATTTCTACGAGCTATGTACCCGTTGAACGAAAACATGGATAAGACTATCACGGCTGGAGTATTTAAATCGTTGAATTTTAAACCCGCGGTTCTTCTTAACCAAAGTGGAAAAACATCTATAGTGCTTACCGTTGAAATGTGGGACAGATTTACCAAATATATCTCCATTATTGAAGCATATCTTTTCAACAATTTGACTGGGAGAAAAACAGCGATGGGGTTTGACGAATCAGACTTGGAAATCGACAATATCCGACTCAGAGGAACCCAATATGTGAGATTCAGGGACTTGTCCAGACACAACAAAAAGATACTTTTGACTTATGAGGAATTTTGTATCCTCTCCAATCTGACACCTGTAATAATCAGATACTTACAACAGCTCACGTCATACAGTTCGATTATCTTTGACTATCTCGATAGTTGTATGATCAGAAACCCTAAAGTCCCATTGCTCTACGGGCCGTTGGATAGCTCTGTATATAACCGCTTGCCTCAAGAAGTGTCGTTTTACAGAAACACAGAAATTTTGCGCAATCAGCTCAAAAGCGAAATCGTCAAACCGGAAGACTCTACGACTAACGGTCCTGAAGACAAGAAAGAAGAACCTGCTACGAACGATCATGAAGACGAGAGCAAAAATGAGGCCGATGAAAATAACACTTTGTAAGTGGTAAAGTACTGAAATGCCCGCTTTTTTAAAACGCCTTTTGCATGACCTTGAAAAATAAACAAGGCACGAAAATTATTATTCTTCTCTCCTGTAATAAATATGGTGCAAGTCGAAAACGTTGTCAGTCTTTACTCAGTGATCATGGAGAAAAACTCTCAAAAAAGTATGATCAGATACTGTTGTGAAAGTAAATGTTTTACTCGGCCCATATGTCAAGTAGATGGGATGGCGTGTAGGCGTTGTGAGAATTTTGGTTTTTGCAGATGTCTTTGCGAATCGTTTAAAGCTGAAACACCAAAGCCTGTCACTCTAAAAATCTACAAGACTCCACATTTTTGGACTTGCTGTGAAGAAACGTGTTCCAAGTTTCATTATGAAGATTTATCGTATCCTTGTTCCACTTGTTTTCCTAAGCCGCTCTGTGAATGTAAATTAAAACATTGTAAAAATAGAAACGATTGGTCCTCTTAAATAAGACAGTGGATAAAACATATTACACTTCCATATTTGTGTCAGTGTCATCAAGTTGCTCAGAAAAATGGACAGGACGGTTACATTTTATGATGAAATTACACCACCTCCCAAAAGATGTGCTGTAGAATTTCAAGCATTTAGGAACAATCGAAACTAGTTTGTTATTAAAGAGCTTGCATTTTTCGATATATCAACTAATGTTGTAAATTATTTTCTATTTAAACCGCCTTACCCTTTTAGACTTTTGAACAGTAAGAGTGCAAGAACCAACATTTGGATAACAACACATCTCAACCACATCGAATGGGATGAAGGTTTTACACAGTACAAGGAGCTCCACAATATAATGCGTCACTACTGTCGACAGTACGACGAAATTTACACTACCGGAAGTGAAAAAACCAAATGGATCGAAAAATACTGTAAGTGTAACGTAACAAATGTTACACTAGACAAAGACTTTGCAACGCATTTAAACGGTCTTTGCATCGGAGTGAAAAATCCTCATCATAAGAACACTAATTGTGCATTGTCTCGTGCGTACAAGGTCGGTGCGTTGATGTCCAGTAACTAGTGGAGGGGGAAATACCACATATATACGTAACAAGACTTGTGGTATAATCATTCGTACCCAGATCGCGACACGGGAAACATCTAACATCTCACCATGACATCGATGGAAAAATTGCAATCCCTAGCCGATAAGTTCAACCAACATTCAAAATCCGACCTCATAACTATAAAAAAATGCAGCGAACTACAAGAGAAGAAACACTACGCAGTTCACGCGATGAGGAAAATGGACACATCAGTTGGCGAAGCGGTCCTCGCTGTTCTTGGCGATTCACCGTACAAAGAAGGCGATTCACCAAAGTTCCAAGTCTACCTTCCGAAACGATTTGTCAGTGTGCTTATGAACGAGGACTTAGACGCTATTAAGCCAGGTTCATTCTACTTAGTCTCACACGGCCCTTCAGCGAACAACTCTACCGAGATCACTCTCCATGTAAATAGTTCATCTTAGTTTTACTCATGTTTACTCTTTATGTAAATAAATAATTGTAGTTTAGTTATTTCGTACTCATGTTTATTTCCATAGGTTTAGTTTTTTTATGTATCATTTTGCTTTAGCGATATTAAATTACACAGTTTTTTTTTAAAAACCCCCTACGGTGACCTTGAAACAGTGTTTGGAGAACACGTACGCCCCCCCCCCCCACCCACCCACCCACACCCCTCCATGCATAAATACGCGGAGTGCACGTCGCCAGACGCCATTCTTCCCTCGACAGCGGACCTGCCGACATCAGCGATCCCCAAGACCCCGCACCGCCAAGCGCCATGCAGTTCCAACTGGTCATTAGTGACGAGATCGATCTAGGAATTCTACATGAGACACTTCTACACTTAATAGCGGACCATCCACCGATACAACTGAAGGTCACCGTGGAGTTCGACAGCAATCTCTGCGGATGGGTAGATTCTTCATCGTCGTCTTGTTCTCAACACGCCCCCGAATGGTCTCCGGAACCCACAGCGTCACCTACGATTGAAGTTGAAGTGTCAACAACCGAAAACGTTCCACCGGAAGAATCAACAGGCACCGACAACGGGACTTCGGATCTCGTGTACCCGCCTAATGATGAGCCGCAAAATACCGGACCAGACCAAACAGAATAATCCAACTTTCAACTTACTGTGCTGAGTGTCGTGTTTTTCAAATTTGTAAATTAATTAGTTATAACTTAAAATTCTGTATTGTAGTTTAGAAAAATAAATGTTTTTAAAAACACCTCTAAGTGGCCTTGACCCACATTTCACAGCAGTTTGGTAAAACCCTAATTTATTTTCTAAGTCCAAGTTCTCCCACCGGTAGTTTTGACACCGACGATACGGTAACCGCCCGGTCATCCCGCCCGGCACCGCAACGCGGCCGTCCCCCGTCCCACCGGCCTCTCGGCGTCGCCGTCGCGACGTCCACCCCGACATCGTCACTTCAAAACCCAACCCTTTAAACCTACACGTCATCGCCTCAGTGACATCATCACTACGTAACACATCCGTCATCAAATACGTCACCAATACGTCAAAAACACGTCACCCATACGTCACAATTACGACACTATTTTACCATTTTGCCTATGTCAGCTGATCTATACCTATCCAACCACATCTACTCCCATAAGGATAACATTGGGACAACGTACTGTGTTTACCACTTTCAATATCTCGGTAACCAATGGACATAGAGCGGTGATTCAATATACGAAATTGTTTGTTTTTTTGAGCTGAATTCAATGGTGCCAACAAAAATTTGACAAATTTTAATTTTCTATGTGAAAAACTCAAAAAACCCATTTTTGGGGGGGTTTATTTCCCTTTACCCCCCCCTTCCAGTGGTCCGATCGGGCTGGTTCACGAACTCGTCCGAGTGATTACCACTTTACACGTTTGTACCAAATTTCCTGATGATCGGACCATATTTACGGACACTATCGTGTTAACAAACATATATATATATATATATATATATATATATATAAATTCAAACGAATGGTGTTTTTTTGCTTCTGGGGACCCCAAAATGAAAAGTTAACATGGTCTCGGACTTAGGTCTTACCATGAGTACTACCGTAATGGCTTATTCCCTTAAGGAAATTCGCTAAAATTTACTAGCATGAATCTGATCAACAATTTCAATGGTTGAATACAACGTGCGAAATTCAATAAATAAATCAAATTCATTTAAGAGTAACATAAAAAAATCCAACAATATTATGCCAAACCTTAAATCAGTCATATAAAACAAAAGAACAAACCAATAAACACCACGTTGCATTGAGTCATCTACATACTAACGTAAGTGTTCTTTATTTCCGTTCTTATTTAAAATGCATGGTTTAAGATTAAGAATAGCATGGTTCATTAGGCGAAATATGGTTCATAAGGATAACATTGGGGCAACTTACTGTGTTTATCACTAGCGATATCTCGGTAACTAATGGTCATAGAGCAACAATACAAAATAATAAATTATTTATTTTTTAAGCTGAATTCTATGGTGCAAACCAAAATTACATTATATTAATTTTTCTTTGAAAAAAATAAAAAAACCCATTTTTTGAGGGATTTACCCCCACTGTCCCCCCAAAAACAACAGTCCGATCAGGCTGATTTTCGAACTCGTCCGAATAATTACTACTTTACATGTCTATGCCAAATTTCATTCAGATCGGACCATTTTTACGCGAGTTATCGTGCTTAAGGAGCGCGCACACACACACGCACGCGCGCGCACATATATATATATATACCGGGTGTCCCATAATAGTCCCCCCCTAACTTTTTCCTATATTTTTTCAAATATCAATTCCACACCACCCCCAAACATTATTGGGTAGTTAATACTTCATTTTGAGGGGGTACCCAATTTTGGCCGCCATCTTGGATCCGCCAAATTGGATCCAAAATATTTTTTTCAAATGTTAAAGTGTTGTTGTGACCCATCATTTCGAATTAGATTTTTTCACTGATTACAATGCCGCAATCCGTTTTTTAATATCTCAATTGGTTCTCAAGATATGGGTACGTTTAATTTATTTATTTTCAACCAATTTAAACATTAAAAATAGGCCCATAACCACAAAATAATGCTAGATAGTGACAAATAACCACCATCAGTCATTGTTGGGCGATTTACACTTAACTTTTACCGATGTAAATTTTTTTGCTGCCATCTTGGATCCGCAATTTTGAAATGGGGTAAGTTATTTCAAATATGAAGTTGGTATTGTGACCCATCATTTCCAACTAATTTTTTACGCCGAGTTCAGTGCCGCAACCCGTTTTTATCTATAAAATTTGGTTTTTGAAAAATTCATATTTTTTTAGATTTTTATTAGAAATATGACAATATCTTGAAAACAAAACGCTATAATTAAAAACGGGTTGCGGGATTCAATTCGGCGTAAAAAGCTAGTTTGAAATGATGGGTCACAATACCAACTTCATATTTGAAATAACTTACCTCATTTCAAATTGGCGAATCCAAGATGGCGGCCAAAAATTTACATTGGTAAAAGTTAAGTGTAAATCGCTCAATAATGACTGATAGTGGTTATTTATCACTATTTAGCATTATTTTGTGGTTATGGGCCTATTTTATCAATTTGTAAGGTTTAAATTGGTTGAAAATAAATAAATTAAAAGTACCCATATCTTGAGAACCAATTGAGATATTAAAAAACGGATTGCGGCATTGTAATCAGTGAAAAAATCAAATTCAAAATGATGGGTCACAACACCACTTTAACATTTGAAAAAAATATTTTGGATCCAATATGGCGGATCCAAGATGGCGGCCAAAATTGGGTACCCCCTCAAAATGAAGTATTAACTACCCAATAATGTTTGGGGGTGGTGTGGAATTGATATTTGAAAAAATATAGGAAAATGTTAAGGGGGGGACTATTATGGGACACCCGGTATATACTAGCTGACCCGACAGACGTTGTTCCGTTTTATTTATGAATAACTTGTTTTGTCTGAGTAAATATTAGAAATAGTCATTTCGAAACATAGATTTTATTCCAAAGCTTTTTTATAAACAACATTGTTAGTTTTATTTTGGCCCCCGAAAACAAAACTAACAATGTTGTTTATAAACACACATTGTTAACACGGGAACATGTGACATACAACTGTCCGTGTGAAAAGCATGGGGTTTCGAGGGTGATTCCACAAACATTCAACGACTGCCCTTGTGACTTATTAATTGACATTGCAAACGCAAGCTGCGCTGGAAATTGCAGACGCTGAAAGCCAAAGGGCATCGTTTGGTATCATTGGGATTCGTGGAATCAAAACGTCTTCGCCTTTGTATTTTCCTCTCAAAATGGTTGCTTCAATAATGTTGTTTATTAATTTTTTCACCGTCAGCCGGGTGCCGTTACAAAGACGTGGTGAGTTAATATTTCGCAACATAATGATTACTGAACCGACTCTCAGTTGAAGATTATGAGGTGGCAATCCGGGAAATTCCAATGAATTTAAAAATTCTGTCGGATAATTGACAACATCATCTTGATTATTCACGGAATCAACAGATTTATATGTCATTAGTTCTCCAGCTATCTTATTTTGAATCTGAAAATTAATTTCTTTGACATCAACATTTTTTGCTGCCAATATAACGCGTTCACTCCACCAATCATGATCTTTATAGTTATGTTCAATGTTTTGGAACACTACTTCAATGAGGGCTGTCTGGGATCGAACAAAGTTACCAGAAAAGGCAGGGAATGTAATGAATCCAGATGATGAGTCCACAGGAATTTTGCCTTCACCAATTTCCAGTAATTGCTTTGAGAATAATTCCCCACATTGATCATTATGCAATTGTATTCTCATATTAATATTTAGTTTTATTGTTATGACATATTTCCATAAAAAAGACGACTTTAAAGATGCATTAAAGTCGGCTGACGTTGATCGGGGAATCACTGGCAACGTTTGACGAAATCACCAGCCAGTAGAATAATCGCACCTCCAAACAGGTGTTGGTTGTTGCGTAAATCTTTCATTGTGCGGTCTAATGCCTCCAAATATTTTTTGTGTGCCATCATGCACTCATCCCACACGATCAATGTGCTTTGCTGCAGAACTTTGGCCATCGCTTAATTCCTAGAAATATTGCAAGTAGGAGCTTCATTATTTTGCATGTTCAATGGCAACTTAAGTGCAGAATGAGCTGTTCGTCTGCCTTCCAGCAATGTAGCTGCAATACCTGATGAAGCAAGTGCAAGTGCGATTCTGTTTTGCGATCGAATCGTTGCCAAGATCAATGTTAATAGAAAAGTTTTACCTGTTCCGCCGGGAGCATCCAAAAAAAATAATCCGCCTGTTCCATCGTTCGCTACTTTCATGAGCGTGTCGTATGCGTATTTTTGTTGTTGATTTAAAAGATGAATGTTTCTCTGAATGATTTCTCTCATTGCAACGGGATCGTATTGCGTTTCGCGTCTTATTTCTTGATTAAATGCACAGTGCATTGGGCGATTGGGCGCTGTCATTCCTAGATGTGTATTTTTTTGCTGGAAAGCATCAAGCACATGTCCTCAATGAGAATCAATGCTTCATTATGAAATTCTTCGTTCATTTGAAGATTTTCATTAGATGTCCTAAGACGCGTCTGATGCAATATATCTTCGGCCATATAATCTTTATATTTGTTCCATAAATCTAACGGTGGGAAGCATGTGGACAAAATTATAGAAAACAATGTTCGTATTTGTTTTGCATTTGACGAAACCACTGCATCTTCGTTAGTGTTGTCCCAATGAGAGTCATTCTCTAACGATCCCAAACGTTGACAGGCTTCTCTGTAAGTGTCACACAATAATCCATTGACTGTTCGCAGATGTTGGAATGATGTTGGACCACGAACATTGACTAACAATAAGCGCAAGAAAAAACACTCGTCTTGGCTGGGTTGAACTGTGTAAAGACGACCTAGCGCATCGGTATAAAACACTTGTGGATAACCTGAAACTGCCTGTTCTTGTTTACGTCGTTGAAATTTCTTTGACGATTGATTCCAGATATAGTATATTGGCATTCCCGCGTAAAGCAAAGTTCGGGTAAAGTCATCATTTTGGCATATTTCAAAGAAGCTAGTCAGTGTTGTCGATGGGGCCCTATCAGCTCTTTGTAATACATTATCCATTGTAAAATATACTATTTGACCATTTTCCAAATGCAAGGCCAAATGAACAACAGTGGTGTGCCTTTCATGTATAGGGAATGAAAAAATTCGCCACATAGCTTCGTTGCTGCTAACATAGCGGCCCATTTGAAATTTAGTGATTTCATCGTTTGAATTTCATCAGCAACTCCGAACACAGCCATATCACTGCCTTTGTTAACATACTTGCAAATGTATTTAATAGACTTTACAGAATGACAAAATTCGACATTTATGTGGGCTCTAAATGTCTTAGAGAGTAGCGGCGAATACGGAATAACCCATCGGTTATAAATTCAATGTCCCGTTGATTCACTTTGACTGTAGTTGACCTTCCATTGTCATTAGTGGATCTGCGGCGATAAAGAGGATAACCATCAGTTCCAGTGATAGTTTCTGCTACTAATTGTCTTGGATAGTGTTTTGAACACTTACCGTCAACCATACATGGAGATTTGGGATTTAATGCTCCACATGGACCGTGAATCATATTTTTTGTAACTATCTCATATAACAATGGATCCTCTTCACTATCGGGAATTTCCGCTGATATAACATCATCGATTTCATTTGGTCTTATCTTTTCAACCAACTAAATAAGTATGTGCGCGAGTGGCAATCCGCGTTTTTGCCATTCGACAGAATACATCCAACAGCGCGTTTTGCCGAACACGCAATGCTTAACAATAAATTCCATTAATAATTTTAATTTTCTTTTAAAAACTCTTGCAGTTATGTCATGTCGATCAATCGCAGATTGGCGAGGAAATAATTCCTGCAGAATTTCTGGCCACTTTGGATTACATGTGAATGTAATAAACAAATCTGGCGTACCGTAATAACGTACATATGACATAGCATCTTGCGCGTACTCATGCATATATCGCGGACTTCCGACGTAGGTACGTTGCTGGTAGAATAGTCAATCTGCCGACATTTAGGGCATTGCCATCAGCATTGATGGCATCCCTAAGATGTGCGTACTGCTCCGAACGGAGTTTTGCCTGGTTCAACCCGATAAACGTCAATCGCTCAGTTTCAATTTTGACGTACATATCCACAACATATTGGTGGAGCAGACGCCGACATTTTAAGATGTGATGGTCATCATTTTCCCGAACCATTAGTCTATAGGAATAGTAATTCATTGAACTAATGTTTTTGCTAGTATCGGCTCCTGTAATTGGATTTACCATTTTCATTGAAAAATGATATCCATCTTCACCTTACCAAAATAAGATAGGATATTGTAATGCATCGTATGATCTATGTGTTTCGTACACTCGCTGTAGTTGATCATTCCGTCGGTGTAAAACAATATCTCAGTTTTCTAAATTTTCACCTACCACAACAATAGCAACTTCATCAACTATTGGTGCATTGAAACGTCTTGCGTGTTGTCCTGCAGGTATCTTATCGGCTTTGATGACAATTTTATGGTTATCAGATGGCATGCGATCTAATGCGGTCTTGAATATTGCAACCAATTCGTTATGTTGGAGGAAAAATGTTTGGAGTTGTTCAACAATTGGCCTTTTTACTGAATTGTTGTAAGCACAACGCTGATCGACCTGTTTTACTAAATCACCCATAAAATAAATTTGCAAAAATTTGTAATCACTATCTGGTGTAGGCAATAATGAACCAGTTCGGTGATAAATTTGACCCTGAATTTTTAATGTTGGCATGAAGTCATCCTGAATGACTTTAGTGGCCCCAAATGACGTCATTTGGAAGCAATTGTTATATTGTTGGATATTTGTCAAAAAATGTTTTGAGTCTGGTCCATGTCCTGAAACCAGTGAATATAATGGTTCTGGTGGTCGAGTCAATGGTGTCAATTTCACTTGGCCACTGGCGCAGCTCAATCCAGGGGCTTCATTTTTAAACTTAGAAGCATTGCAATACTGACCCACAATGTTAATTGATCCAACTGTAACGATCAGCAATAAACTATAATCGATTGCTGCGTTATAATTGAACGCAGCGCGATGGGGATTGAACGCATTTACATTGCGCACCTCGTTCCGCTCATTGCGCGCCTCGTTTTGCACGTCCCTTTGATTTGCCTAACGCGTCTTACATTCACAGCATTCCGTGTTCTAAGCCCCAAACTGTTCCGTCGAGGGTGACGTGGCATTTTTAAGAAACAGAATTCTACAAAATTAATGTTATATTAAACATTGGTGAACTACAAAATCGAAACACTTCCTAACCTCTCTGAAAAAACTGCAGTTCTTCACAAAAAAAAACAATGGAGATTTATCATCACTTCTGTACATTCCTAAAAAGTTGTTTGGATGAAAAGGTAGATTCAAATGTCATTTAAACATATTCTTCAAGTGCAAAAAAAATTCTTTTAATAAATCAACTCTTGATAAGACATTTTAGTTTTACAGAATCCTTGAATTCAGTAAATAAACAAAGTGTAAATAACCAACACATGTTTTAATTTTAAATAGGTCTCAAGTTACTCCACCAGAATGCATACATTGCCAAGTACCCTTATAGGCCTGTAGGACAGAGCCCTAAGGTCAAATTTAAAATTTTGTTTCACACAAACCTTGTCCTAAAAAATACGAAGAAAAAAAGGAATTATCCAGTTTGGTGCATAAATAAATAAGTTCCTGATGAACAAAGAAATAGGATTGTTTTTATTTATTTAGGTAAGATTAACATTGGAACAACGTACTGTGTTTACCACTCATTTAATTGATTTTTATTTATATAGAAATATATATGAAATTTGACACAGACATGTAAAGTAGTGTCATTAATAAATTAATATATATATATATATAGGGTGTTCAAAAAATGTGGGGCAATAATTTACGTAGTGTGATTCCTTGGGTCAAAATAAGCAAAAAAGTTTGTATAAACATAGGTCCGAAAGTGCTTCGTTTTCCGTTTGTGTGTCTGTTTATGACTTTTACATAATCATATCTCACGAACTACTTAACTTATAAACTTCAAACTTGGTATATGGGTAACCACTATTAAGCACTATCTTTTTAAGAGGTATCAAATTTCTACTTTGTACCATTTCAAAATGGCGACTGTTTTTTGTTTTCAAAGCTAAATATCTTAAAAACCGTAAATGTTAGAAAAATTATACATGAGATAAAAAAGTTGCAGAATTTGATCCAATTAATGCTGATATTAAGATTATGATAATCGGACCACTAATAACGGAGAAATTTTAACTTTTCTGCATAAAAACATGGTTCCTTAGAACATTATGTCTAATATTTGCATGTTTTTATTCGGAAAATTAAAAATTTCTCCATTATTAGTGGTCCGATTGTTATAATCTTCAAATCATCGTTAATTAGATTAAAGTTCGCAACTTTTTCGTCACTTGTATAGTTTTTCAAAAATTTACGGTTTTTAAGTTATTTAGCTTTGAAAACAAAAATCAGTCGCCATTTTGAAATGGTACAAAGTAGAAATTTGATACTTTTTACAAAAATAGTTCTTAATAGTGGTTATCCATATACCAAGTTTGGAGTTTATACGTTAAGTTGTTCGTGAGATATGATTAAATATGTAAAAATCATAAACAGACACACAGACGGAAAACGAAGCACTTTAGGACCTATGTTTATATAAACTTTTTTGCTTATTTTAACCCAAGGAATCACTACGTAAATTATTGTCCCACATCTTTTGAACACCCTGTATATACAGGGTGAGTCAGACCACCCGTCCACCTAATGTAGCGGGATTTATGCAGTTCATAATGACCAAAGGGTACCCACAGACCGTTTGCTATGGACGTGCAAATAACATGCACTTCACATGGGAAAATGGAGTTTATTTACCATAACTAAAAAACTGAAAAAGTTAGAATACTTGTGTAAATTACAAAGTTGTAGGAATTTTGAAGACCTTTAAAATTATATGCTTTTTGGTATATGTTGCTATTTGATTTTTTTTATTTTCAGGGCTGCCAACATTTTCAAAAAATAATTTTTTTTCAAAATTTAAAATCTTTTTAAATATTGTCATGTGACATATCATAGTAAAGCTGAGTTACCAAGGATTAAGAATTTTGAATCAGAACTGAAAAATGTTGAGTGGTTTGAAAAATACAGGGGGTTCCGTAAATATCGAAAATTTTCACAAAAATGGCCGCCATTTTGAAACGGCTTGAGATAATTTAGTTCTGTTTTCACCAAAATGTTTCTTTTAACAATACCTTTAAAATGATATAATATTTGCTATAGGTTTAATTAAGAACATTTTGAGATTCGAACCCATGACCTTAATTTCTGGAACACCCTGTACATGAATTACGATGAAAATATTTTTAATGAATTCTCCATATGCAAATTAGGGGGGAAAAATTTTATTTGACGTTTCTATCTCAAACCGTTCTCCCGCTACAATAGGTGAACGGGTGGTCTGACTCACCCTGTATGTATATATATATATATATATATATATATATATATATATATATATATATATATATATATATATATATATATATATATATATAATATATATTAAAATTTTTTTTATGAAAATGAACGAATGGTGTTTTTGGCATCTGAGGACCTCAAAACAAAAAGTTATGATGGTCTTGGGTTTAAGTCTTACCATGAGACCTATGGTAATAGCTTCTTCCCTATAGGGGAAATTCGCTAAAAAGGGTTCGGTCGAATCATATAAATTAGTTAGTTAATAGGAAAAAGTCTACCAAAATCGGACAACCGGAAATTTGTTTTCACCACACTACAACGTAATTACCTGTTTTACAAACGACTTTTGCTGGCCGAAATCAGCTCTTTTCCGCCAAAAGGCCGAAAACTTCCAGCTGATCATTTATTTGCCTGATACATCACATAGTTATACGGCATTCAATGATTTAAGATGACGACTGATGTTTTAACTGTTCATCATGATGGAGGTTTGTATTAACTGGTGTGTTACTAAAAATAATTTGGCACATTTACATTTAAGAATGCATATAAAATTGTGTCCATTTTTACCATAAGCATTACAGAAATGACTGAAATCCTCGAATATATACTGAGAATTATGACTAAGATCAACAGAATCATAGTATATATATGACTCTATCATACTCTATATTTGGTTTGAGAGTACATTTTAATAATAAAATCCTATGCTGGAAAAAAATTTTAAATAGGTACCGAAGGAATTATTAGTGTCAAATTTAGTCATAAGGGAGTAACTGATATAAATTGCATTGGAGTCTTTAGTTCATGTTTTATTAATTCAGTTTTAAAGTAGAGATTCATATAAATATGATTTTGTCATATTTGTGAAATTACATAATAAAACAAATACCGCACTTTAATTTAATCCATGTTCAATTTAAAAAATTTAATGTGTTCAATACAAAAAATAAGGTTAAGGAAAATAACTTCTAGGCAACCTAAATGTTCTTAAAGATTTACTGAAAACAATACGAAATCGTTTAATTTAACTAAGGTGCTTGATGAGAAGGAAGTTTCGAATGTGGCGGTCACTCGACAATGGATCGGCACGATGGCACACGCTGAGCCCCGTTACGGTGTAAATGGCCGACTGAACGTGCACAATCGTCGATACTAAATTTATCTTTAGCCACATTCAAGCACATTTCCCGCAACGCATTTTACGGCGTTAAAGTCTCAGTATCGCTATAACCCAATTGAAATCATCCGGATTTAGAATTGATTGATCCGAGCCGGAAAAACGAAGGTTTAGAGTTTAAATATAAATAAAGCTAGAAAAGAAGTTTATTTTTCTAATTTTTGTCGGCCAAAATTATAATAGCGTCGGGAAGCCCCGAAAGACCATATTGGTGCGACAGGCCGCTTACATGAAAGATTAAACCTTGTAACCTACTTTAATCGGTTATAATAAGCACCACCACGAGACGAGTACTTTGATCGTCAATAAATGAAAAGTTATTTCATCATTAATATCATCATTGATTATATTATGGCGAATGAGTATGTAGGTTTGCTGTCACAGAATGGTAAAACTGTTGATTGTAAGCTTATATACCACAGACATCAACTAAGGTGAAGCCATATACCAAGTTTTATTAGAATTAAGGTATAAGCGTAATATCTAATTACTTTAATCTATACAACCAATTCATTTGACCTTCAACCCAAATGATTAAAGTCATCTGCACAGCTAATGGATGATACATAGAGATGCATTGTATATGGTAGGAGAAAGTTGAGGATTTTGCTTTAAAAGTTTTATGTATACGATGTTACAGTGGTTAATAACAATGGATGTTATTTAAATAGGTATACAAGTTTAAATAAAAAAAAACTTTATATAAAGGAGGTGGCAAGCCTCCTAAAAGGTTATGAATGTGATATCTTTTGATATTATTTTATAGTAATCCTTAGTTAAGGGGAGCTTAGCTAGGAAAATCAAGAAGCAGAGTCGTGGGACAACCTTGGCCCAACTAGGTGACGAAGGGGAAATCAAGTGCAATCATTGAATACCGATTAGTAACTATTACAATAAAATATAGTCATTTGAATTAGTTTTTTTACCAGGTATTTAAACGACCTTTTATAATTTTCTTATATGTTCGTAATATCATAAACTATTAGATATTTTAAATCACCTGTGCACACATTGTTTTAGCGAATTTCCCCTATAGGGAAGAAGCTATTACCGTAGGTCTCATGGTAAGACCTAAGCCCAAGACCATGATAACTTTTTGTTTTGGGGCCCCCAGAAGCAAAAAAACACCATTCGTTTGGATTTACATACGAATATGTGTGTGTGTGTGTGTGTGTGTGTGTGTGTGTGTGTGTGTGTGTGTGTCTGTTAGCACGATAGCGGCCTTAAAAATGGCCAAATCTTTATGAAATTTGGTACAGACATGTAAAGTGTTAACCTATTGGACGAGTTCGTAAACCAGCCCGGTCGGACCACCGAAGGGGGGTAAAGAGCGATCAACCCCCCAAAAATAGTTTTTTTGGGGTATTCACAAAGAAAAATAAAAATGACCCAATTTTGGATTTCGCCATTGAATTCAGCTTGAAAAAGCAATCAATTT
Source organism: Flexamia atlantica (assembly GCA_035578135.1). Classification (NCBI taxonomy): domain Eukaryota; kingdom Metazoa; phylum Arthropoda; class Insecta; order Hemiptera; family Cicadellidae; genus Flexamia; species Flexamia atlantica. Next base: position 27,418,705 of record JAQJVK010000006.1, on the reverse strand, counting down.
AGTATTTTGAATCAACACTGTATGTCCATTGGTTACAGAGGTACTGAAAGTGGTAAATACAGTACTTTTTTTCCAATTTTAATCCTATAGGAAATAAGAAAAATTCTATTTCTTGCTTATTTATCAACATATCCTAATAAAACTTGGTTTGTGGCTTCATCTAGATGAGATCTAATGTATATATTAGTCTAAAATCCGCAATATTTCCATTTTTGTGGCAGCAAACTTGCATTCTCATTCCCTATTTTATCCTTGTGGAAAATAAGAAACATTTTATACCTTTCTTATTTCTAAACATATCTTGATAAAAATTGGTTTATGGCTTCTTCTAGTTAAGATCTATTAAATATTGAATTAAAACCGGCCAGTTTTAACATGACTGTTGCAACAAACCTGCATACTCATTCTCCATACTATTCTTATGGATATTAAAATATCATGCAAAATCTCGCTATTTTGGATTGAAATGTGGGTTTTCGTTTGAAATTCGCTGAGTATGCAGGTTTGCTGCAATGGGGTGTTTATAATTAAAAGGAACATCATATGAATAATTTTCCGTTAAGTAAATTAGTTAATGTAATTTGTTAGGAGTTAAATTTCAGCAAAATTGAAGGAAACGTGTTTACTGATGTTTACTACGGTTTAATTATGGCGTGCTAATTTATTGATGGCAGTAAGTATAATAACCCAGTCGCGCCAAACCTGTGCAATCGAAAATTTATTTTGTATGTGAAATGTATTTTGTATGTAAGCATATTAAACATATTTAAGGGAAAATATTATTTAATTTATTATGGAAATAAAACGTAGGCCTACAGTAAAAAGTCTATCTGTTAATCATTCATGGGCTTTAAAAATTAAGACAATTAACAATGGGATGATATTAGTTTTCATCGCAGAAATAACACTTTTTGTATTTTATATTATTCTTAGCCTAATAATTTTCCATTAATGTGATCTTGTTATAGTATATACTGTGCATGTAAGCAAACATACAATCAATGATATGAAATCAGTCTAAATAAAGATAAATTAAATGATAAAACATAAAATAAATTCATCATATGATTTAAATATACTTGTTACAGCAAACTTGCATACTCCGTTAATTCCTTAAGGATTTATTTTTAATAAATGGGCATATTCTTCATAAATTAGAAAAATTGTTGTTTTGAATATTTTATGTAAAGATTAGTCTGAATAAAGTAAATTGGATCATCCATGAGCTTTTTCTCAATAATTTTTCAAATTCTAATAATGTTTAATAAATTTATACTTTTTATCTACTCAAATCCAAGGAATACAAACAAATTAAATCATCACATGAACAAATAACATTCAATCATGCTGTGTGTTGTAATTAAACATCCCATTTTAAGAAAAATATAATGAAAAATTTCGATATTTATCCCAGAATTTGGATGGATTTTGTCCCTTCAGTCATGAATAACGCTTTGCGTGTTTGTTAAAAATTTCATCAAGACTGGACTTTTCCTACGGCAATATTTTTTGTAGTTTTTTCGCGAGAGTTTTCTATTATACGTTTATACTAAAATGAAAAAAAATGTGTTTTTGGGCTTTAGGGACCTGAAAACGAAAAAATAACATTTTCCCGGGCTTAAGTCTCACCAAGTCGCCTACGGTGAGAGCTACGTCCCTACTGGGGGAAATCCGCTAAAATGAAGGAAACTACTATATAAAGGAGGTGGCAAGCCTCCCCAAAGGTTATGAATGAGATATATTCTAGAGTAAAAGGAAGAGAATGTGTCTTCATGTTTAGCTAATTATTGTCTCAAGGACGTTCAGAACTAAACTTTGTTTCAGTCCTAATTGTGCAACTTAATTCTAAGATTTATGTATTTGATCTATTGGAAGATTTATGTGGTTTTCTTGGGTTTGACCTATGTTCATTGTTATATTTAGTTATATTTAAAAAAAGACATATCTTAGAAGGAATTAACATTATTTTTGAAGTTATGATGATTATTGTTGACAGGAAAAGGGGAGCTTAGCTAGGGAAATCAAGAGGCAGAGTCATGGGGCCACCTTGGCCCAATTAGGTGACAAAGGGGAAATAAAGTGCAACCATTGAAAAGCGGTGACTAAAGATTAATGACTGTTTTTTATTTTATTTTTTAACTAACTGGTATGGCCATTCTTTACAAAAAAAAAACACAACGGTCATGGATTTCTAAATCCATTTGAACTCAATATCTATATACATTCCTAAAGAATATGTCATGCAATTCATGTGGGAAAAATGTTGTGTGTATATCGACAGTAAAGTACATCGAGACCCTCGGGAAAATTGTCGTCCCCGGCAAGCTCGGGCACCAATATATTTACTTGTGAAACAATAATGTACTTTACTCTCTTAGCACACAATTTACTACAATTGCGCGTAAAGTGTCAGTTAACGCTCTGAAAACTAACCTTAAAACAGTCGTTTATGGAGGCGATACAATACTTTACGCTCACCAGCTGATTACTTACATGAATACTTACTTGCATGATATTTACATAAACTGACTTGATTACTCTACGTGCCCAAGCTGATTAATTACAATTCCAGTTGTATTTGCTGAGCCTAAATTTGTTATAGCATCAAAAGCATATATGTCACATACAACTATACTGGGCGTTATAATGATTGAATTTACTGTATGGGAATTCAAATCTGCAGTTTTAGAAGCTCAATACTGTTGAGCTTAGGCGAGAAAGAGTACGCGCTCAGTTCATAAATAACCGTTAAAGCTCCTTTTTACACTGGGTAATATTTTTGCTAAAAGAAGCTCTCAATGTAAATATAGGATATTAAAAAAAACTTCTACATCAACATTTAGATTAGCCCATCTGCACACTGCAAACGACACAACAAAACGGTTTTGTTTAGGTTTAAGTTTAAGGTGGGCGTAGTTACACTTGGTCACCGTTTATAATTGCACTTAATTGCGCTTTAAGGAGGGTATAGAATTACAGTTGTTATGACAGAGAATAAATGTTAGTTGATTATGACTTGCAGTCCTAGAATAGTTAGCACAAAAGTTATAAATAAATAGTTTAGAGCAGCACATCCTCTCGGCGCTACGTCAACTTCAATCTTTATCTGCTGGGTCATAATGTCTAGTTGTGTTGTGGCGCTTGCAATATGTTCCGTTTCTGTTCCGTTCCGGGGCAGTGGTTTAACGCATTGTCAGAAAAACTTTCACTATTGACATTGAGACAATTTTGGACATATTTACTTTACCCCACTTACTATATTAGATCGCTTTATACTCTTTGTAATGAGTAAAATATGATACTTTGTCCCCCGCCGCGGCGCTGGTATAAAGTGATTATTTTGTCAATAAGAAACAAGTTACGTGACAAAATGTTTGAAATGAAACCAAATCTGTTTAACAGTGTTTCATTGTGATTATTTTTTGTAATCTCGCGGTTCATTTGCACTTACTTGAGCTAAATTTTCCGTATAAAAAGTAACAATTAAAATGAATAAATTTTACCTAAGGATGGCAATCTTTTTACTCTCTTTTACATAGCTCTTTTACATAGCTTTTTACTCTCGCTTTTACCATAGCTATCACAGATCATTACATTTTTAAATGATATACGGTTCATGTAGTTTTTTTATTTTTTTTTGTGATAACTACATATTTTAATCGTAAACTTTAAAAAATCTAACAGTTTATAAGCAAAAAATTTATCTTGATTGTTTTGAAAATTAGTTTGATTCACGATTGCAAAAGGATTAATGGCGAACAAAGCGATTCTAGCCTCATAAATTAAGGCGTTGTTTAGGTCAGCACCCACGACCTTTGTTATCCCTTATCTTTGTAATGGCATTCCAGAATTTAATTTCAGAGTTTTTTCTTGATAATGGATGATACGGACTCAATGTCGCCATTAAGGATGAGGTTTATAACCGAGCATAAAGGTATGAGCTATTCCGGTAATCGATCGAAATTTCAACAATTACGATCACCTCCCGGTCTACACCAGTTATGAAATGTATTCTTGAGATTTGATAAAATAGGCCGTAATGTGTTTAAAAAGTCCAAAGTTGGCCGGTGCATACATTATTCCTATTAGGGATCTTAGTTAGAAATAAAAAACCAAATTTTAATTATTTTAACTCTTATAAAGGCTTTTCTATTGAGTAGTATACAACTCACAGGACTCTCTGCAGCTCCCCCCCCCCCCTTACATCATATTGCAGCTCAATTATATTTATACACCATGAGTATAGTATGTGATTTTCCTTATCAGGTTTTGGAGAATGAGCGCGTTTTGGAAAATGAAAACTTACTATGGGCTCTGTTCAAATTAATAAAACGTGAATTCTTCGAAACTAATTAACAAAAGAGAGTTTAGAAACTAATTGTACACATAAAGGGCTGAGGGCACAAGAAATACGAACCAAACCAATTACAAAGTTTTAGTTGTTTGCAACTTTAATTGTTTACTTTGAATTATAGGCTGGTGTCGGATACCACTAAAATACAGTTTGAACCATAAATAAGTTTAGCTCGTATAATAGTGTTGTTTCCAATTCCATTTTTTCGATGTTTATTATTATTTAGTTTATTTTTATTTTATGAACTACAAGTACTACAAACCCTATATAATAAAGGTAACATATACATAATTTAAAATTATTTACAAAAATTAACTTTAGATTCTGTCGAAATAGGGCAGAGTAGATCTTATGCAGCGAATTCGTGGAAGTGTAAGCTGGATTAAAAAATATTAATCAGCCCGCACTTTAAATAATTCTGTCAAATTTGATATTTGGATTTATGTCTCCCATGTGCTCCGAGGTACTCACTCACCTCGAGTCCCATAAGTTGCGCCCTCCATTTTTTTTATTGGATAAAAAAGTTTATCCTTGGGGAAAGTTTGTATGATCAAATAAAGGGGGATTTTGTTGTTTAGCTATGGTTTGACGAATAACTTTTGTATTTTATATTTACCCTGTATTAATAATACTGGAACGTATAGGAATGGCGCACTACAACAGCATTTTATATTTTGTCAAATATTACTATAAGTTTGACTTGTTTAGGTATCTTGTACTAGTCTGTTCTTCATTTTATTATTTAAAGCCACTATCATACAGGCACTTCCTTTATTAACGTTGTTAGCCTTAACAAACAGAAACTATTTTTAATTTTTAAAATTTCCTTCGGGGTATCGTTAGATGATCTCCTCGGGGTATTCAATGATAATAAACTGTGAAACTGAAGGCCCTGATTGAGAGTCTTATCATCGATACTTGACTGTTACCCGTGTGGTTATCCTCAACTTATGTTACGAAATTAAATCCATACTACAACGCCATTTTTATTCTACACTTTAGTGTTTGCTGATAAAGGTTTTACATATAATCAAGAATCCTACAAAAATTGGAAGAGAAAGAAATGTTTGCCCAGCCGCGCGCCGATTAAACGTAACCTGCCCTCGGGGGGTTGGCAACTCCAACAGAACGACGAATTGATTGGAAGCACCGTTTAGTATACAACTTTACTCACTCTCAACTTTCCACCAACTTATACCGTGAATCCCAAAAACTTAGGACCAGTTTAATAACTTTAAAACCGCATTAACGATGAAAGCGGATTCAATTTTTTTGAAAAAGTTTTAATTGTGCTTTAATTTTTATATCTTACTCTTACATTAGTGCGATTTTTATAATTTACCACAATTTTTAAAATAATAACCACTTACCGAGCCTACAAGTCGAGGTCGACATCTGTAACATCGTTGCTTTTATGGAACAAATAGATTTGACTAATCCACAAAGTGGGCTTAGATTCCTTGGACATTCTGTAGAATTGAGATACGAAAACGTTAAATGATCATATGTAAAGCATTAAACCGTGTAGTAATGTTAGTTTTGTTCTTGTTTGTCTCTTCCATTAATAACTGTGTTGTTTAATCTTCTTTCATAGAATTTATAAGTGCCAAAAATTAAAATTTAAAATTAACTTACTACCTAAATAACTGAGTAGATTATTTAAATTACAATAGAGCAACAGTAATGTAAACATATTACAATTTATTGTTATATACCTCTAAATATTTGTTTTAAACTCCTAAGAAATATATTTGGAATTTTACGATCTATAACTTCACCTAACTTAGGATATTTAGAGCAGATTTATCCAACTGAAAGTGATTAAACAATCCCAAGAACCGCAATCTCACAACTCTACCTAGTTTAATCCCCAACTAATTTTCGTCAAAGTTTAAACAAGCCGTTCAAAGGCTGTGATTGATTGTACTAAAAAATTATCGTACCAAACAAGTTTTTTTTTTCCTTTTTTATTTTTTACTATACATTTTTTTATATTTACAGTAATGTAGTTTAATTCGGGAAATGCTAAAATTTTACATAAGAAGATTTATGTAACAGTTTACATAAAAATTTCTTCTAACTAGTTTTGCCCTAGTGGTACATTTTTTAGGCAAAAATATCAGTTCACTCCTCGATTTCCTTAATGAAACGGCCAGTGAATTTTAATTTTGGCCTTTTATCACTAAGTACTCGTAAATAATTCTAAAATATTATCAAGAAAATTGTAATATTTTCTGTTTACAGAAACAATCGTAATATGAACAGTAATGTTTACGGGATAAGACCAGACAAATCTTAAAACAGGCTCAACTATCCTGCTCTGCTCTGAAATAAAACAATGTCATGGACACAGTTTTAATTTACGTTTCATCCTCTCTAATACTCTTTTATTAGCAATGTTTGATTGATAGTTGCTTGATCGCATAATTATTTTGAAAACGGCTCCGAGGATTTCTTTCAAAGTCTCGAAATTGTTAATTCTGGCCCAAAAACGTGTTCTGTTTAAGTTATTTGGCCAGAAAAAATGTAGTAACGTAATAAATAACAGTTTCCATCACAATGAGCAATAAACGGTATCAGCAAACTTACACGTACTTTCTCCCTTTGAGACATTTAATGCAAGAAAACCAAGCAATGAATTGAAATAAAATCTGTGCAACAAATTCACAATTGTCTCACAAATACGTACAAAATTTTAATCGGTTCGTAATAAACGGAGAAATACCTTTTTGTAATTGCCATAAGAATAACATTGGACAACGTTCTGCGTTTACCGCCAAACGAAAATATCAATTATCTCCGCAACCAGTTGACGTAGACTGATACTTCAAAATTCTGAATTATGTGTTTTTTCAAGCTAAATTTAATGGTTGCAAGTATGTTTTGATTAATTATTATTATTCAAATAAATTTGAAAAAAAATTGTTAAACACTTAAATTTCCGTAACCTCTGAACCCGAATTTTTACAGACATGCGGGCGGTGTCATTTTGTTTGGCATCTTACACACAATCAACTATGACATTGTTATCTAAATCGTTAGAGCCGTTCTATAGAAATATCCAAAAAATAAAAAAAATAAAACGCTTGGACGCGCTTTCTAAAGTCTAAAGTTTTGCAAATTTCTAACTTTAATTTTTTGTTACAACTTACATTATAGGTTACGTTTTACATATCATTTTGTTAGAAATTTAAAGCTGAATATGAATCCACTATTGAATTTGTGTCAGTTCTTTGTATTTTTTGTCTAATGTTGCTGAAATTGATGGGAGTAATGAAATAAACATAAAATTTCGAAGACAAAATGTCTTGTTACTTGATAAAAACTTAAGTTAATTTTAATTTTATATTCAAATAATAATTTATTACAAAAAATCTTAATAAAATATGACATTATTTTAGGTGTCTGAGTTTTTACTTTTTTACTAGCTGACCTTCTAATTCCTGTTTTGTGAGCTTTGAAACTTCACTTGGACCAGGAGTTAAACGTCGTTCGTCGACTACTTTTGGAAGATCCCGTACATTTTCATGATCTGATTCCTGGATCAGGGCCCAGCAAGTCCAGCATTTATTCCACACAGAACTCTCGGATTTCCTTAACTTCAAAACGTCAAAATAGCATCGGGGAAGTCAAGGTCCCCTTTCTTCAAATTTCAAGGGTTTCGGAAAAAATGAGTTCGCTAAAACAAGCTAAAAGTTATGTAAACCGCAATTCACTGCTTCTACAGCACGTGACCAACATCCACCCTGGGCACATTGTGTAATACCGACACCTTCAGCGAATGCGTAGGGCACTTGAAGATGTGGCTAGTGTTTTGAGACATACTTTAAATTTGTATCAAACCATTTAGTTACACTATGTGCTTAGGCGAGTTGAGCACTTCATTGTGCCTGATCATGGCAAGTGGCTACGACATACACATTTCTTTACTTAGATATAAAAGTGCACAATGTGATTTTAAGTTACGTTGATGGTGGTTCTAGGCAAAAATTCTCTACTTTGGTGGCTGCTGATTCTTGATGAAAATGCGGTTATAGCGATGTATTTATTATTAATCCCATTTATAATTTATTCCTATTTTACGAGAATTTTTTTCTGCAAATTTTATTACTTTGATACTGTGTTTTGCAATTACCCTCTCAGTAGTGGTGTAATGCAAGGTATGAAAAATTACAAATATAATTAAAGCAAAAATTATAAAATTAGTTTAATGAAAGAAAATGTTCAGTAATAATGTCTTTGTTCGTTCTAACAGAGAGTGCAAAGGTTTGTAACTATGTTAAGAGGAGAGGCGAAATGAACACATTTGCTCAAGTAACTCTGTTACTGCTATTACATTAGTGGTGTTTCCTCCTGACACAGCAACCCATTACACTTGACAAGTTATAAGTGAAGCGGCTGCGGTTTTTTTAAAATCAAATGAGAGGATGCGAAACCAACAATTTGTGTAGCACTAGTTCATGTTATTGATAATTATAACTGTTTTATCGCGTGTTAAAAATGCTCGACAGAATACAAATGACGGAACAATACTAAACATTTCTTTCAGAATTATAGATTTCTTTTTACTTTAATGTTTAAAATACATTTACATACCATTTGTAAAAAGTATAAGCATTTCCATTTTTTTGATTTTTTTAACATGTCATGTTACGTTTGACTCTGTACACCTTACACAATTCTTAAGAGCGGATTACATTATTTTCTCCAAAACACGGCCTATCATTATTTTTTTCATTTACTACACGCCGCAAAATCAAACCCTTTTCGATAGAAAATGCATCCAAATAACAAGAAAAATTATAAACTTTAGTTGCCTTCTGAATGGAATCTACAACGGTGCAGTATCCCCTTAAAAAACTCGTGATTAAGAGGACAACTAATCGTCCAATTGAATAAATAGTGCTGCATTGCCAAACAAAATCGTAAATAGAACACGACTCCCCGCCCTAATGTGAATATATTTTACAGTTGATATTTAAAGGTCTATGACATTGGCCAACACTTCGATTTTAAAATGCAATGTATTAATTTTTATTTGTAATAGTAAATATGTAGGGGACCTGAAATTTCTTCATCAATTGTCTTAGCTGCAATAAATCAGCGTGATTAATGATACATGATGTTTGTAACTTCTCCAGAGGCATTTTTTTACTAGTTCTTTGCATCAAGAAATACATATTTTGATATATAACCTCAGGTCTCCCCGAGTGGGATCCTAACTGGCTTTTGCTAGGTAACCTAACTGGAACCAATTCTAGGTGGAAGTTGTCACGATTGGAGGCAGTGTCGTAGCTGTCTTTCAATGAACAACTTCAGTGCCCCACCAGGGGAGGCTGGGCTTGGCGGCAGGGTGCACGGGTGAGTACTTACGACCAACACGAGGGCCACCTATCCCCTGAGGCCCTATTCCTTCATCCATTGGACACAATGTTTATCTTTGCCCACCCAGTCTAAGCTTGGCCGAACCTATTCTTCAACCCTTTCCTTTTTCCTTTTGCTCCCCCTGTATTAATCTGCTAAAGGCTTCTTCAAGGGCCTAAGGGGCACAACAGGGAAAATTTCCTTTCCTTTCCGTTACCTGCACAAAAAGACAAAATATTGGCTGAAGTACCCTCACAGGATTGTCCTGTGGGGTGGGGCAACCCAGACTACTAAATCCCCCAACAAAAAAAAACCTTGGGTCTTCGGTACCTTATTCTCTGTCTATGAGTTTTTCACATTTTAATTCACCACTCTAAAAATAACTTGAGGTACTAGTCTGGTAAGTTAGTAGAGACTAATTAAACTTATTTTCGCTTATCCATAATAATATTTCACAAAGGCGGCATTTTTTACTTTTAAAAGCTTATATCTCAAAAAAACATCAGTTTTAATCAAACATTGCAAGATATCAAAAAGATGTGAAATTTGATGTACTGTATGGTAATGTACAAATCTATCATGGTTTCATCACAAACAACAAAGATATTCTAATTTTACTATACTAATTTGTTAATGCCAAAATTACCTAAGGAAAAATTAAATATCTTAGCACTTTTTGTAGGAAACCTAGCCTATTTCGTTGAGGTTTATAACGTTTCTAGTTTGTTGGAAAACTATTTCAATCTTTTTTATGTATTTTGTTTACCTAAACAGTGTATTAAATCGGAACAATCATTTTTTTTATGGAAACTGACGTGGTATCTCTCCGTCCAAGATTAACGATGCCCAATTATCCCTACCTGCATACGGTTTGACGTCTGTACAATTATTGCAGATTTCACAATTCATTTTACACATATGTTAATCGTATTCAAGCCTACATTTCCTTAAGAGATGTCGCAAATATTACTCATGGAGGTTTCGTGAATGTTTTTTTTTATCGTCTTCTGATTGGAGGATGTTTCGATAAGTTTTTAAGATACGTATTTAGATATACAAGGATGAGGTTTCGAGCTTCTATTTTCTCTTTTTTGATTGTATTTTGCAAAACTGTTTCAGCATTTTAAAAGTTTCTTATTTCTTTGACTTCGCCGTAGCATTCAATTTGACCGTAAGTTGTGGAATTAGTTTTCTATTAAATTATCGATAAAGTCACAAACTCACAAACCATATTTGGTATACACGAAAAAGTTATGACCCATTACGGTGCAAGTGATAAATATATTTGACGTATTTCTAAAAAACCAAGGGCTGAGTGATAATAAAATTGAACTGGTGACGAAGCCGCAGAACGTGTTTATGAAGCAGGAAGGCTCCCAGTGCAATATCCAGGTGAACGTTTCCGATCCTCTCAATCCCGTGGGAATGTTTCGTTGAATAACTTAACTGTTACCTGAGATTGGCAGATTTTTATTTTACTAAATTTTCAAGAAGTGCTAGTTTATTTTCCTTTATTTGCCTTTTTTCTTTCTAAATAAATTAATGTGAATTCTGAATAAATTAATAGAACTACACTAGAAACCCTAAGTATAAAATTATTCAATATCATTATTTTATGGCTTTGCTTCTCATAATCAGACTTAAAAATATAATTTTCCCTACACTACTGAGAAATGACTTGTTTTCGTAACGTGTTTATCACCTGCGAAAATTTATCATTATATCGTTTACTACGCAAAAACAATGTTTTCACCACGCTACGACGAAATCACCTGTTTTACATACCTAATGAGGAGGCCGAAAAACAGCTCTTTTTCGTCAAAGGGCCGAAAGTCAGCTATTAGTTTTAGTGAACAACGTGTGTACTGCAATCAATAGGTTCTAACGACAGGCTAGTGGCAATCATGTGATTGTCATTGCTGTCGTTGCTTAGCAACCTTGAAAATAAGTTATATCGCTCATAATTTCAAAGTTTCGTTTTCTTAGGTGTTAAATAAATATTCAAATTTTAAATGTTATATAGGGTTTGTTTCATTGTTTAGTGTGGTGAAAAATAGTGTTCGCACCTCGGCCGAGAGGATTTTGCAGCTCTCGATCGTTTCAAATTCTCGACTTCGTCTCGAATTTGTAACATGATCTTGAGCCCGCAAAACCTCATTTTGGCCATAGTTGCGAAATGTACTATTATTATGCAAAAGTAATGTTTACCATCTTTTCCATCTTTTTTATTTATCCGTAGTTAACAAACAAATATTTGTCATTTTTCATTAGCCGTGTAAAGAAAAATATCGTTCAAAGTTCAAGAGAAAGTGATTTGCATATTCTCGACCATGTGCAGTTTACTACGCAAAACCAATGTTTACAATGCTAAAGTAATGTTAACCAACTTTTTTAATTTTTTCGTAGTAAACGAAAAAAACATTTGTTATTGTTTGATCAGCCGTGTAGCGAAAAATAACTTTCAAAACTTAGGAGAAAGTGATTTGCATTTTCTTGACCACTTATGCATATGCAATGACTCAATACTCTACTCTTGTTATGAAACATAACTAAAATGGCACACAACATATCCTTAGACCACACATTAATACTTTTATTTTTAATCAATATTTAATTAATGAAAAATATCAACAGTTATACTACAGTACTTAACAAATATAAAATGTAACTTATTTGTAAATATTTGATTTTAAATCTCAAAGTTATAACTCAGTTTGAAAAATTCGCAAACAAATCTATATAACATCTATTTTAAATATCTATATAACATCAATTCCTTCAATTGAATTAATATTAAAATGTGATAGTCGTACAACCATAGATACCTTACTTGAATTTAACATGGTATCAGTTTTACTAGCTGTGATTCCACCCTTCAAAAACATGTTGTTTGTCATATAGTGAAAGTATTTTTTCACGTAACTGCCTGAAACCGTTAGTTCGACCTAAGCCAATCGATAACATTGCAATCTAGGTCAGCATACCATTTAGTTTATTCTTTTGTTGTTCTTAGACTTTGTCATAAATTCTACGATAGATGATAAAATACAGTTCACAGAAAATAACACAACCTTAAAAAATACTGTTACTCAAACTTATTATTATCATTGAAAGTGAAAATGAATTTTGCGAATTACAAATAAATCGTATTCAGCGAGTTACGACCTCCAGGGACGCAGAGGCTCCGGGGGGCCCTCCCTCTGACTTCCATCCCTTCGCCTGGTTAATTATTATTAGCCTATATACAAGTCAGTGACGTGGATATTTTTTGAATTAATTTTTGAGTGTGTTATTTCATTACTGATCATTCATGACCTGTACATTATCGTGCCTAGTTTTTCGACGTTTCAAGGAGTAAAAAAAAATAATAAAGGTGAAAACTAAATAAAATTAAATAAAACTAATAAACCGAGAGAAGTCGATCATATTAGTATAATTTCATGTTTTCATATACTATGAAGGGCCAAAAGGTGATTTTGGTCGCCCTATATTAATCATAGGGTTAAAGAACAGGCACTGATTTTTTTCGAAACTAAACTTTATCTGTCAGTGGGAATGAATGAAATTTTTTGAATACCCCCTGTAAGTAAATCGTGATGAAAATATTTTAAAAGGATTCTTCATATGCAAATTAGAGAAGATTTTTTGCGATCTTAGGTCAAACCGTTTTCCCGCTATACAACGTGTCTGGGTCTGCCTCACCCAGTATAGCATAAACAAGGAAAAAATAAATAAGTCGAACATTAAAAATAATTATATCATTGCTTGCAAAAAAAATCTGCCGGTAACGATGTTACGACGAAACATAATTAGTCGATACTCAGTTCAATGAGGACAGGACAAATATATTTAATTTTGATAATACTCACTGTACGTTCTCTGACTGGTTGAATAGTTTTAGTTTATTTTCATAACCATTTCAAGATGTAATTGACAAGGTTTGGTTTTTGGCTTAATTTTAGCGTTAACCTGAGAACGTAAATCACTGCACTAGTTTTACCTCATACTCACATTCGCATTGTATATTTCTCCCGTTGCTCATACAAGGCCTGAGGGGGCGTTGCTCAGTTCGACCGAGCAAGCCATAGTCCAATCCCCTTTGACTCCCGACAAGTTTCCCCATACTTGGTTGGTGTCAGTAAAGCATGTGGTAATGGAAAAGGAGGCGAATACCATGCCTCGTTAGTACTATAACCACATTGTTCTGTAAATTAAATATTGCGGCAATAACAATTTACAACAGTTTTTGTTAGGGTACTCCAATATTGTTTCTGGACTAAAGTTTCGGGACATTTACTCTTGATAACGTTTCACGGTCAATTAATTATGTTTGGCCACAATTAATCTTGCGCCTAACAACCTGAAAAGCTATGCCGGTATTGTTCACTGTTTTAATTGGTGGAATTTTAAAGATTTGCATGACTATATAAATACGTTTAGTAAACATATAATTAAGTTTTTTTTTTCAATTGGCAAACCAATACTAATTGAAGTGGAAATGTTTAACTGATACTTATCTACTACACGTTCCATTTCTATGCTAATTTTTCATATAAAATGATTTTTGGTTTGTACAGTTGAATCTAGTAAAATAAATACTTAAAATCAATGCTAAATAGATTTTTGAAATCAGAAAATTTTAAGTATTTAAACTTTTGATTTATATTGACCAGTTTATGGAAGTAAATACCATTTTGAATAAAGGTGATATTGGAACTAAGAAATAAAAAGAAAAACTTATTTATTTTTTAATCTGTTTGCTGATTAAAAAAATAATTATCTATTTTTTTCTAAAATTGTTATTATGCAAATAACTATCTCATCTTACATTAAAACAATCATGTAAGGAGTTAATGTCATTAAATTTGAATTCATAACTGGCGATAGTAAACTGGCTCAAGACTTTATTCAAAACGGTGAGATAAACTTGCTTAGCAACACCTGTTCACAAATAATCGTTTTAGAATGACATGCCAGATGATCCGCATGAGTGGTATTGGCACAGTTCACAATGAAACGTTCCACATAATGGATAAACAAGCACTGCTGGTACGTAAGTCGATGACATGATTCTGTAGATCTAAAAACATTATCCACTGTTTTTATAAATAAATTGGTAATTATTTTACATATTAAACTCGGATAGATTTTGCTTTAGTGGTTGGGTTGAATGGCTTGAACAGAAAACAAAAATTTAACCTTAATTGGGAAAAATGTAACCTTGGTTTAATTGGGATTCACATTCATTACAGGAATTCCCCTGAAGGTTTATTCATATTTAAATATACAAAATTCACCTTCAAAACGTTTATGTTACTTCACAGACATAAAACTTAATTTTAAGGAACATTGTTTGCATGACTAATCTCTCATAAGACGGCCAACTTTGATGTGGATCTTAACTAAGACTAGCACTTATTTGGTATGATGTTTATCGATTTAAGATATCCTTAACCAAACCATGTTGCAAAGAATATCGAGTAAAATATGGGAGCCGAACAAACGTTTCCTAAATAAATTAGAAGTTGCCCAAGTTGAAATCATTGGTATGGGTGTGGAGTAGCCCTTGTAGGTTTAAATTTTTGTTTTTTTTTTCGCTGTGGCAAAACTAAAAAAAAGTGAGTGTAACGAACTAACATGGGATTTTGTCCACCTCCCAGTCTCAAAACCAACTGGTGATGGCAGGAAAATAAAATATTTATAACAAGACTGGTTTCTCAAAATACAAAATTGTCAGGATTCATCAAACAAATTTTACATTTCTATTAATAAATAATCAATCAAACATAAAATAACATAAACCATTGATCTATCAAAATGAAAATGAAAACAATAATTCAACTGATATTTACTGACATTAATCAATATTGACTGATTTCAATTCATCAGTCAACTTTATGACTATAATAACTTATTTATTCTAATCTTTCACTATATAAAAAATTATATTACGATATTGGCCACCAATTAATTC
Organism: Flexamia atlantica; assembly: GCA_035578135.1. Taxonomy (NCBI): domain Eukaryota; kingdom Metazoa; phylum Arthropoda; class Insecta; order Hemiptera; family Cicadellidae; genus Flexamia; species Flexamia atlantica. The sequence goes on along the minus strand of JAQJVK010000006.1, from coordinate 27,403,013 downwards.
TCTAATGCCATTCTCTGACGCCGCTATCGCTTTGAGGGCACTAGCTACACCCTCCATACGAATCCATATGAATCTCGGTTGGACGTATACAGATATCCTAGCAAAAAAGTTTATTATACTCTTATTAAAAATAAATCTTGGATAGAAATATTCTTAAATAATTATATTACAAAAATACGTTAAAAGGTTATTACAAACCTCTAACAAAAATTTTGTAGATACAAACATTACACTTACCATCTTAAACTCATTACGAAAGCGAAATGTTTGAACGGGCATGCCAACAATGTAATATCAAAAAATCAATTTATTTAATTTATTTTAAATTCCTGAACTCTTTAAACTCAAATTAAAATATGTGTAAAATGCACATGGTTGTAAATAGCATGCTTTCAACGAAAAAAGGTTTTTAATTCGAAGTTTTACTTACTAACAATGAAACAATGACATAATTTGATCGCAGTAAAACAAAATGACTGAGCTAAGTAATTTTTGAGAGTAAATATTTTATACTTATGTAGCTTTTATAAAGTACGTCATGAAAGTAGTTTTGATCAAATACGGGGTTGTCAGTGACGGGGTTGATATAAGATGGTAGAATCAGTATATAATTTTGATCATTTTAAGTAAAAAAAATCAAACTGTCATGAACTATAAATAAAAAATAAGTTCTTCCTTCACTGTTAAAGGTTTTTAAATTTGATTAAATTTTTATTTTACATCTTTTTAAAAGCCATGCAATTCGTAATATGTATTTTGGAAGTAGTTATATTCAATTTTTATTAGGCCGCCAAAGAACTGACTTAAGCCTAGATTTGTGGTTTCCGTCAATATTCCTAATATGGGTGAGTTACTTCGAATCTAGTCTATAGCACAACAGTTTTCACTTAACTCCAGTGGCACCTATAAGCTTCCAAATGGGTGCGAATCTCAGTGGGGTTACTCTGTTTAGGCTCTAAATAACCCGAATAAAAATATTAAAAGGTGTCTTCATACAAAATCATTGTAAGTACCTAAATCGAAAGCTTATTAACGTAGAGATAATTCATATTAATTATTTTTTTAAGGCTTTCATCTTGACACTGTACGCTGTAAGAAGCATTTGTCAACCGCAAGTTGAGGTTGATCCAGTTGTAGTGGAGATAGTGAACAGCCAAATAGATTTTGAAGAGGACGATGATTCAGATCTAGATGACCTTGACACGTGGTCTAACGAGTGGAATGATGATGAAGACGATATCAACATTGAGGACCAGGAAAATGCTATTCCAGCTAAAGAATGGGTAATTATTTTAGACAATTTTTACGACATAGAGCAACGGTATGATATGGAAAAAGAGGAAAGGGAAACCCTCGAGAAAGATATGGGAAGGCTTCAGGAGTTGGAAGAAAAATTTGTTGAGCTTGGCAGAGAACGACTTGACATTAATGAGATGGAGCAAAAAACCAAGTTAGAGATTGAGATACTAAAATGTATACGATCTATGGAGCCAAAAGACCAAATGGCTGCTTTGGATATAGATCATGATGGAATACCTGACTTTTAAGACAGTATATTTTCTTGGAAGCATAAGTCCATATTAATAAGACACGTCTCTGAAAAATATATTTTTGAAAGATTTACTGCCAAAATTTATTTTACTGCCAAAATTGTGTCTCTAATAGAATAATAAAAATATGTTCTTTATCCAATAGTATATATGGTTGTACCATTGATGAGAACAGATATATAAGAGTACAGAGAGATTCTTTAAAAACTTTTTCATTGCAAAGGAGGTTTGAAAAATTAATATTTAAAAATTAATATTTATTTAAGCATGATGACTTACTTGCACACGTTCTCTTTATTAACAAACAATGAAAAATAGTATCTCTTCCAATATTATGTTAGAATTCAAATTTTGATTGTGAACATACTGAAACTAAATTTATATCAATTTGTATAGTTTATAATGAAGTATCAACAAAAACTTTGTAATTCTCAGCTTTTTTCAGTTACTACGCAGCGACTAACATTATTTTTCAGGGCTGAAGGTTGGGAGGACAGAATGGTATATGGTCAAAACTCATCTAGAATTGCAGATGTATCCTCAGAAAAGTGGGTCCCTCCTTACATGTGTGTTTATTCGGTTGTTATTGAAGGCAAGAATTAATCATATCTTACAGAGATTTTAATTTAAAGAATGCCATGCAGTAAACATTGTACTGTGCTAACGAGAATGACTCCTCTGTCTGTTACATTGAGTTTTTTTTTAGAGTTGCGGCCTTCTTTTACCTTGCTTTCCCCACATGGGCCTTAGGCCTGTACGTGAAAGTTATCAAGGCAAGGAGTGAGCCGGTACAGTACAAGGGTGAACAGCACTGTTAAAAGTACGCGACCACGGGGAGGCTCGAACGTAAGATATCAATATCTCGGTTCCGAAGCCCAGTGCGATACAAACTGCGCCACCGGTCTAAACGTGAGGACGGTTTAAAGATGGACTCATTAGACTCTGTGCTGGAAAGGGTTGACCGGGAAGACAATAGATAACGTTATGTTATTGTTGAACAAAACTACAGAACTAAGTGGGATGGTAGGGCAATCGGCATGGATGAGGTGATGGTGGATTAGTGATTGATGGTTGAGTAACATCATGAAACATTACCAAAAACTTGAATTCTATAAAATGTAGCCTGGAGAACTCAAACAAACCCTAAGTGCACCTAAGCGATAACTCTCTTATTCGAATTACAGACTCGAATAGAGTATTTATAAAATAATTTTGACTCTTAGATTTTGTTTATAACATAAAAGAGTAAACCTGCAAACCCAGGAATAAATTATTATTATTTCAGAATGTTTTGTTTACTTTTAGATAGTCGTTATAATTAATCAAATGGTCATTTTGTTAATTTAATGGGAAAAGTGAAACAGCCATTCTTTAATTTTCTACTATAAAATTATTATTGAGTTCCCGTCCGTCGGAATTCAGTTTATTTGTTTCAATATTAATTTAAACTATAGGTATTGATTTTAACTATTATAAATATAGGTTTTAGTGGTAGAGACTAAAAACTTGACTCGAGAGCGCGGAAAAAGTAAGAACAAATTTTGGAACGTAATTAGTTTTCATTAAAAATATAAGAACTGAGTAGCAAATATATAATAAGGGTAGAAGAATTCAACGAATTTATACAAATCATGCATATTTATTGATCACAACGTTAATATGTTAAAATATTCTATTCACGTCAACATTCCTTTTCCTTTCAAAAGTGCGCCTGAAGTGGACTCTCCCACGGAGTTTTTTAACTTCAAAAATCTGTTTTCACATATATTTCCGATTAAGGTCGTCGATCAACGCCTGCTTATGACACTAGGCCACGAATTTAAGTTATTGTGACAACTTCTACCTAAGCATTCAAATGTACTGGAATAAATTAATTATGTAATCATTTATGTTCCACAAACAATCGTATGCAACAGTGTATGAAAAACGACGGGCTCGAAGGAAAATCACCAACTTGCGGTTGACGGTCTTATTTAGGCTTACCATGAAGAAAATTGCATTTCGACGGCAAGGTATAATTTCTTTTCACAGATAAGTTTTTTTTTTACTAGTCAATGATAGCAAATGCACGCTACAGGTTAAAATCAAGTCATTATTATTATTATTATTATTATTATTATCATTGTGGTCACTCTTGATTAGAGAAGTTCATAGAGTGGACTATAACAAATGCTTGATTTTTTAAATAAAATCAACAATTTAAACTTTTTGTATTTGTAAAAGTATCTTTAAAGTATTTGTAAATTGGTAAACTTATGTTAAATTAATTAATTGTTACTCATGTTAAATTAGTTAATGATAAAATCATTAATTAAGAAAAGGCACGGAGCAACAATTCCTTCGAGATTAAAACCGATTTTCTTGTGTCGTCAAAGTTCTCACGCGTGATTTGTCGTATTGTGTAGAACAAATTGTCAGGAAACAACCTCTCGCTCTGGGAACTCAATTCCCCGTCGATACTTATTTTACAATCTATTGTTTCACTTTTTTAAGAGTGACTATTTACATATATTTTATGTTTTTAACAGTTTTATTGATTTGTTCGAAAGTTTACTAAGAGTTAAAAACATGAAATAAATATAATGCATTGCAATTTGAAATAAATAGAAATATAAAATAAATAAACGTAGTAGGGAGTTTTATTTAAGATTTCCAGGTCTTTTGTTTTTCTACAATATTAAAAATCTGGAATAATTTTCTTATTTTCCTAATTTTCTAATTTTTTATTTAACACTTCTTACTTGACATAAACGAGTTTTTCAATCGGATAACGATGAGCGTCATAAAATCAACTTATTCTAAGTTAAATGTGCAGGTTCCTTGAATACAACAAAACTATACCTTGCTATTTAGCTGAGATTCATAATTTAATGTATTGTCAATCCTAAACGTGTCTCAATTTCTTCATATGAGATTTTATGTGTTTTTGTACAACTTGTGTAACTTTCAAATCTTAATCAGTCTTTCATACAAGGTCAAGAATCCCTGCTGCACTTATGGTTCGGTTAAGTGGTTAGAATGAACTTGATATGATGAGTGAATTGAGGTCATATCTTTAATTAAAAGTTTGGCTGTAGATTGTGGTCCGAGTCGACGGTTAATTAGGTCATCAGTACGGTAACTTGAAATCGCCATGATATATTATTATTTCGGATTTTGTTTACGGTACCTCTTCCCGAGATGGGATTCGAAACAGATTATACAAGCATCGCTTACTTCAATAAATACCTGAGCAAATCGAGTTGTCAGATTATTACCATTGTTCCTAAATTCTTCGTTTTGGGTAAAACGTTAGTAAAGTAAAATATCGCTGAAGCTCCATTGACATTTACTCGGATTCTCCGAAACTACATTGTTCCTGGATTATTTGTTTAGTGTAAAACGTTAGTAAAATACTTTTTAGGCTCTATTGAAATTTACTCGGATTTTTCGAAACTAGAATCGCAAACAAATGCGGTTAAGATTAGAAGGCCAAGAAGCGGATGCTTGTAAGATAAGGCTCTTGGCAACAAGTCAACACCGAACTGATCTTTCGTTGTAGCAAAGAATACGCTCGGTATCTTGTAACTTTTTTTAAATCGTGATTCAGGAATGTACATTTATTAAGTTAGAAGAAAGTGTTATTTTTTCATGATAATTTCGTCTTTATTTCACCAAAAATTAAATCACATTGAGATATTTTTATGTTCAATACCTGTAGTAATGTTTTTACCTGTTTTAATTAAAGTACCGGGTGTTTATAAATGAACATCGGGGTTTTAACGCCTTGCAGTATCTATTATATTCAACATATTTGAACAAATAAGACATAATTTGGAAGAACAACTCAAACAGTTTTTTCTACGAGTATTCAATGTAATCGTCATTAGTCTCACGACACACAACGAACCGATATTAAAAAAAACTTCTAAATCATTAATAAGTGCTGCTAGGATAATTGGTGCAACTTACGTTTCGTTGTTATTCCAATTTGGGTACATCAGTTTAGTAAAGAACCGTAGTAATTTTTTGTTTATACCCTCAATAGAAGAAAATGTGTAGTGTGGATATGGAACAAGGATTCGTACTAAAAGCCAATCACAGCGCCAAATCAGCGATCGGTACGAGTCATAGGCCGCATAGCGAGCGGGAAATGACAAATTACGTTTGCATAACATCTATATTCACTAGATCTCACACTATGCATTTTATTAGGATTCAAACGTCTAAAATAAAGTGTCAGTAGAATACCCGCCACCTTAGCAGTAACATGGGCTCTTATGGGGAATAGATTTAACATGGGCTCTTATGGAGAATAGATTTAACATGGGCTCTTATGGAGAATATATTTAACATTGAGTCTTATGGAGGAATAAATCGCTTAAAATTGTATTTTACTATTGTTCTAAATATATTATAATCATTGTGTTTTTATCTTATAATCAATTGTAAATGTTGAGTTGTTGTGTCTAGTGAGGTAATTAATAGCAAACTAGTGACTTGAAGGGGTGTAAAGCCCCTAGTGAGGGGAAAATTTAAACGATCCTTTATTATAGTACAAAATACCTTCATAACAATCTCAATCTACCTTCAATCAACCTTCCTACCTACCTTCAATTAAGTATCAGCATCTCATGTTTTATGTAAACAAAGCAGACCTTTCATAGATCTCAGTGCTTTTTAAATGGCAGATATTTTACATTATTTCTTGTTTTCTGATGAATTTCAAGCAATTTCATTATTTTTCCCGCTATCATGGAATAGAGACCTTTAATTTGAGCCCTCTCCCATCTTTCTATGACTTGCCAAACGTCCGCAATTTGGATGCAAACAACCGCCTTATGAAATTAAATATATGATTATTACCACTTGAGGTGAAATTTTCCTGGTTATTGCTTGTATCTTTTAAAACTATTAAATCATTTTTATAATTTGTTTTATAATAAAGTAGATTGATTATAATGAGTGATATATTTCTGTTATTGGATCCAACAAGTGCCATTGAGAAGTAGTAGGGTACCCAGCGACTTAGAACCGGAAACAAGATGGCGGCCGTTTCCCGCCAAAATGTGACGTCACCGGAAACAAGATGGCGGCGGACATAACCTCACTTTTTTCCCGCCGGCGGAGACATAACCTCACGTTTGGTTCCCGCCAAAATGTGGCGGGAAACAAGCAAGATGGCGGGTGACCCGTCAAAACTCATAACCTCACTTCTGTTTTCTCCCGCCAAAATGTGGGAAACAAGCAAGATGGCGGTGCCAAAAACCCGAAAAAGCGCGCCAAAACGGAAAAAAGCGCGGGAAAAACGGAAAAAAGCCCGCCAAACAGTGTTGCCAACAGCATAGAGTAAAAAGCATATACTATAACAGGTATACACTATACTATAGTACATAAAACATACTACGTCACGTTACCTCTATTACATACGTATTTACATACGTATTTACTATGTCACGCTACCGTATATTATACATTTATATATGTATAATGGTATATTATAATGGTTTATGGGCGGACATAACCTCACTTTTCCCGCCGGCGGAGACATAACCTCACTTCTGTTTCCCGCCAAAACGCGGGAAACAAGCAAGATGGCGGCCGACCTGTCAAAACTCATAACCTCACTTCTGTTTTCTCCCCGAGGTAAGATGGCGGCTGTGCCCCGCCCCAGTGTTGGTAACAGTAGACAGTGAAAACATTCATATTTATATAAATAATACTATATGTTATGTCACATTATCCCCCTATAGTGTTACTATAGAAAGTGCAGTTAATCACATTGAGTATTAAAAGACATATGTATACTATATGATATATTGGGTATGTCACATTAGTCCTTTGTAATGTTATAATATTATATGAAATTCTACTTAAAATTAAATAACTTTGGAATGGGTTAGTTAATATAGCTAAAATTTGGTATTTAGGTACTTCTTAACCTCTTCCGCCTTTTCCAAAACCTTACACCCCCTCTCACCCCACCCCACCCCCTCTTTTTCTTCTTTTTCTTCTCAAATTTGACAAAAAATATATAAAATCGTCGATATCTCGAAAACGGTTGGTCCTAGAGCAATTTTGGGCTCAAAAATCGATCCTCCGGACATCCGACCTCATGGGGATTATGACCATACTAAGAAAACTTAACTTTTGTAAAGTGGTTTGCATCTACTAAAAATGAAGGGGTAAATACCATGTAAAAATTTAAAATTAAATAACTCTGGAATGGCTTGGTCAATTTAGATAGAATTTGGTATTTAGGTACTTCTTAACCTCTTCCGTCTTTTTCAAAACCTTACACCCCCTCTCACCCCACCCCACCCCCTCTTTTTCTTCTCAAATTTGACAAAAAATATATAAAATCGTCGATATCTCGAAAATGGTTGGTCCTAGAGCAATTTTGGACTCAAAAATCGACCCTCCGGGCATCCAACCTCATGGGGCACATGACCATACCAAAAAAACTTAACATTTGTAATGTGGTTTGTATCGACCAAAACTGAAGGGGCAATTATCATGTAAAAATTTAAAATTTCATAACTCAGGAACTACTTGACCGAATTTAATGAAACTTGGTATGTTGCTAACTTGGTATGAAACTTGTTAATTTCTGCTAAAATTTGAAACATACTTAAACCCTGTATTGTGGGTGAGTATCTAGATAATTGAAGGGGCTACATTTAAAAATTTAATATCTTAAGAACTAGGTGAAGGATATTGATGTAACTTGGTGTATAGGGACATGTCAACTTATGCTAAGGCTTAAACTGGTTGTTGCAGATTGCATCACAGAAATTGAAGGGGCAAAAAATAAAACACTATATCTTAGAAACTAATTATTGGATTTTATTTAAAACTTGTATATGGGTATATTGGAGTCTCTACTACCTTAGTCTGTTCTTTTTTATCATATATTGAGGTATTAAGTCATTAATTTAAATATTAATGGGAAAATTAACATTGTAATGACCATAAAGGAAATGGATATTTAATAATTAACTTTGCTCTTGTAGCTTTTAAATGGTTGTCCTTTTGATTTGTGTAGTTAGTTTACTAGCATTGACATGTGTAGTTGTTCTTTTGATTTAATTAGTTAGCTTATTAACATGTATAGTTGTTCTTTTGGATTGTGTAGTCAACCTCCTTGTATTAACATGTACAGTTGTTCTTTTGACTTGTGTAGTTACCGATTTCTGTACGGTACGTACTACCTTATATATCTGTTACCATTAGCTCAGTTTGTCATTCTGCTCTAGACTTTTGTTCAGTGTAGACATTGTGTGCTCTGCTCCTGATATTGAGATAACATACTAACTTTTGAGTTATTATATAAATATAATTTGTAATCAGATTTTATAATTTTTGGTTGGTGTATTTGCCTGATTTTATTAATAACTGTATTTGTTTTTATTAACTTTAAATAATGCAGTCTGTTTCTAAGAAGAGTTCTCTAACTAAGGAACCAATTATTTTTATTGGAGAAGAAGAAACTTATAATAAAAAATTTAGACTTTATGGGCTTAGTACTGCTTTTAAGTTTACCAAGCCCCCAAAAGGTGTATCTGAGTTTGACTGGATCCGTAAAGGACTTGATAAAATTGTTGAAAGGGAAAAAGCTAAAGCTTCCCCTACAGACTATCTAGGGTTTAAATTAATGTCTATTAATTTGAAAAGTAAGGAGCCAGGGTATACCGGCATGCGGTTAGCCTCTGAGGTAACTAGTGATGATATTTGGCAGATTTTTGGGGGAATACTTCAAAGTAACTCCGGAAACATTACTTCATCTGATACTTTTAGAGTAGATGTTTCAAGGGTAAATGTCCCTGTTGGAAAAGGTAGAGTAAGACCTGGTCTCTTTAATACTTTTGAGGAAGAGTGTAAGGCAAGAAAGGGGGGTAGTAGTAATTAATAACAAAGATAACTTATGTCTCCCTAGAGCTATAGTTGTAGGCAAGGCTTATGTGAAGAATGATCCTCAATACAAGGCTATTCGTCAGGATGATGGCATGAGGCAAACACTTAGAGCTAAAAAACTTATGGCTAAGACTTGTGTAGAAATCCCTAAGGGAGGAGCTGGCATTCCTGAATTAGAGAAATTCCAGGCTCATCTGAAAAAGTACAGAATAACAGTGTATAATTATGACAGTAAAGCACTGAGATCTATGAAAGGTCTGCTTTGTTTACATAAAACATGAGATGCTGATACTTAATTGAAGGTAGGTAGGAAGGTTGATTGAAGGTAGATTGAGATTGTTATGAAGGTATTTTGTACTATAATAAAGGATCGTTTAAATTTTCCCCTCACTAGGGGCTTTACACCCCTTCAAGTCACTAGTTTGCTATTAATTACCTCACTAGACACAACAACTCAACATTTACAATTGATTATAAGATAAAAACACAATGATTATAATATATTCAGAACAATAGTAAAATACAATTTTAAGCGATTTATTCCTCCATAAGACTCAATGTTAAATATATTCTCCATAAGAGCCCATGTTAAATCTATTCTCCATAAGAGCCCATGTTAAATCTATTCCCCATAAGAGCCCATGTTACTGCTAAGGTGGCGGGTATTCTACTAGTGTCTCCTATTAGTTGTTGTAAAATTTTAAGAACAGAATTGAAAGGAAGGTTGCATCAATTAACCTAACGGTACTTATTGAAGTTTTCTTTTATCACCTCGATAGGTGTCATGTGGCAAATGACAATGATATTGAATGCATGTAGAAAAAAACTGTTTGAGTTGACCTTTTAAACGATGTATTATTTGTAAAGTTAGGTTTAGTAGACTGGAAGGCTTTGAAACCCCGATATTCATTTATAAACACCCGGTAAATTTGTGAATCCAGGCTTTAACTAAACGAAAACTCCGTTATGTATTTAGTTACCGAATGATAGTGTTATTTATCTTAATGATTATTTCTGTGCGACTTTTGGATAAAAAGCACTAAAAATATAAAATGAATGAATCGTTTATGGTTTTGATCTGTTCAACATTTTTATTCAATAGGAAGGATCAGAAAATGATTTTTGTGATTTGGAAAGCTTAATAAAGGATTATTACAAATATCTTGAATTATTTTTCGCCATGAAAAGTAATCAACTTCACTTTAAGTATTTTAACGGATGTGTTTTTCTTAACTAGTGTTTTTTATTGTACCTACGTAAAGAAATGAAAGTTTTACTGCAGGTAGTTTACTTTAAATCTTTTTAACGGTTTACATTTCTAAATATAATATCATACAAAAATAAAGAGATATTCTAGAGAGATTGCGGTTGCTGTCATATAGAAATAATGGCGCTCATAATTCTAATCCCACTGCCCTCCACACTAAGCCGACCATTCATTCTGTCCACAGTCTTTTTATTGCCATAAATGTATTATATTCAACAATTTTAAATGTTTGGCTAAGCTACTAGAAAATTTGTATTTTTGTAACAAATGCGATTTAGTAGACATTGATAAGAAACATTAAAAAAGTAAATTCCACTGGACAAGCTGTAATGTAATTTTTACAAAGAGAAATTTGGCTTTTTTCTTACAACTTGAATCCTCGTAATACTCCAATTTTTTCTGAATATTAAGAGAATTCGCCTAAGTTGTAAGAAATAAGCCTTTTTTGTTTGCAAAAACATTACAATTGGATTTGTAGTATTTCATTTTTTTATCTTCAATACCAGTTCGTTCATATTAGGGTGAAATAAAAAATCATAAATAAATTTAAATCCAGATAGAAATAAATTGCATTTATCAAACGTTAAATTTGGAATAATCTGACAGTAAAAATGTCTATTCATAAAAAATCATCACATGAGAGAAACCTAACTTACACCTACATGTGACAAATATGTTCTTACTATATACAGTACTAATTTCATTTTCTTTTTTTGCGGGAGGAGTAGGAGGTACAATGAATTTACGCACTCTGAGAGACCTCTCAGTAATGGTGGAGTCCCGTGGGTTAAATGTCCCTCGTTCTATCGACTCTCCACTCCCTTCTAGTTAGTCACCGGGTATACTTGCCCAGAACTGCTTTGCACTCTACGTCGGGCTGGGCCTTTCGTTTTATGCCACTAGTGCTTTCCTCTCTGGATAAATGAGGATCAAGGTCAATCACTGACCTTTTCGCCTGAAGAATAGTCTGGCCAAAATGTCTAATGCAATACTAATTCAATTGCCCCCTCTCGGGAGCACAGCTCGACCGATGGTCTGTGGCGTTGTGACAGGTCCGATCTCATCGCACAGCTCGACCGATGGTCTGTGGCGTTGCGACAGGTCCGATCTCATCGCACAGCGCGACCGATGGTCTGTGGCGTTGCGACAGGTCCGATCTCATCGCACAGCGAAGCCCGATGGTCTGTGGCGTTGCGACAGGTCCGATCTCATCGCACAGCGAAGCCCAATGTCTGTGGCGTTGCGACAGGTCCGATCTCATCGCACAGCGAAGCCCGATGTCTGTGGCGTTGCGACAGGTCCGATCTCATCGCACAGCGAAGCCCGATGTCTGTGGCGTTGCGACAGGTCCGATCTCATCGCACAGCTCGACCGATGGTCTGTGGCGTTGCGACAGGTCCGATCTCATCGCACAGCTCGACCGATGGTCTGTGGCGTTGCGACAGGTCCGATCTCATCGCACAGCTCGACCGATGGTCTGTGGCGTTGCGACAGGTCCGATCTCATCGCACAGCTCGACCGATGGTCTGTGGCGTTGCGACAGGTCCGATCTCATCGCACAGCTTGACCGATGGTCTGTGGCGTTGCGACAGGTCCGATCTCATCGCACAGCGAAGCCCGATGTCTGTGGCGTTGCGACAGGTCCGATCTCATCGCACAGCGAAGCCCGATGTCTGTGGCGTTGCGACAGGTCCGATCTCATCGCACAGCTCGACCGATGGTCTGTGGCGTTGCGACAGGTCCGATCTCATCGCACAGCTCGACCGATGGTCTGTGGCGTTGCGACAGGTCCGATCTCATCGCACAGCTCCACCGATGGTCTGTGGCGTTGCGACAGGTCCGATCTCATCGCACAGCTCGACCGATGGTCTGTGGCGTTGCGACAGGTCCGATCTCATCGCACAGCTCCACCGATGGTCTGTGGCGTTGCGACAGGTCCGATCTCATCGCACATCTCGACCGATGGTCTGTGGCGTTGCGACAGGTCCGATCTCATCGCACAGCTCGACCGATGGTCTGTGGCGTTGCGACAGGTCCGATCTCATCGCACAGCGAAGCCCGATGGTCTGTGGCGTTGCGACAGGTCCGATCTCATCGCACAGCTCCACCGATGGTCTGTGGCGTTGCGACAGGTCCGATCTCATCGCACAGCGAAGCCCGATGAGCTTCCCATCGGTCGTGCCACTCAACACTCACTCATTCGCCTTTTCTCAGTCGTGCTGCCAACAGGTATCTAATTAAAAATGACATCGAGAAAAAATTGATTTTTATGGTATTTTTATTTTATTACAACGATTCATAATTTACATAAAAAATAATCTGAAAAGTAATATAATAGCATTATTGTTTTTCCTATTGCTAGTCTTGACTAACGATATTTTCTAGCATTCAAACGAAACTTTAGTGCGACTGTAGGGGTTAGTTTTGAATAGGGCAATCCCGCAGCAAAGTTACATGATTCACGACATGTAACTTGTGTAAGACTCATTCAGTCTGTTGCATATTCAGTAGCGGTTATCAATTTACACATTACACCGTGAATATCCGAGTACAGTGTACCAGGTAGTATTAAGGTTCAGTATAAAAAGTGAATCTTAACAATAGTACTTCCTTTAATTCATGTAAGCAGTTAAAAAACAGGTTTAATTTTATATTAGTTATTTGCCAAAATATTTCAATATGTTTAAAACAGGTCTGTTGCATATATCAAATGTAAAAGACGACAAAATCGAAATCATCGAGGAAGTGCTTTCTTAATACTTTCTTAAGAAACAACTTTATAAACAATTAAATACATACCGTCTCAGTTATACTAAATGTAATGTACTAAATTGTATTTTCCCAGTTATTTGAGGCATAACCTAACTGTACGTCTTTGCTAGTTAAAGTCTGCATCTGTCTTGGTCACTTGGAACATTTAACATTGTTATTTAGTAAAACGTTTTAGATGTTTATGTTTGAAAACTTAAATGGTCATAATTTTTAAATGATTGGGTAATGTATTTAGTGGTATTTACAGACGAACATCAGGCAACTGATGTTTATATGTATATATTTTTTTTTCTGTTGATAAACTTTAAAGGGTGTCTTTGGACGCCTTGGAATTCTCACTGCCCTTTCTCTACTCACCTATGAGTCTTTCTGTTTGCTGAATCCAAAAAACCAAACGGCCAAGCACATAGTTACAATAGTACGTTTCGTGATGCACGAACCTCACATTAATACACTCTTTGAAAATAAATCCAACGACCTGGGTGACAGCTTTTTGACGGCAAATATTAAACACACTACGACCCATTTCAGGTTCAAAATAACTTTCTGTTTCAAAGATACATTTTTATTCCTTGTAGGATTGTTTCCTTGACTAGTAAACGTGATTTGAGAGATGACAAACCGAAATAACCTTACAAATGTTCCTCTGTAGATCAACAATATTTGTAAAACCTTAAGTGTTAATTTATTTATGTGAAGTGTCAGTATATTTAAAACATTAATGAATAATCCTCTTTCACTCTAACAACACAAATAACTGTAGACACTTTCCAAGTCCATCAATCAACTCAATTAGATCTTGTGTAGGTTAATCTTGTGAAAAATCACCTTTCAAAATGGATTGGTATGTGTGATGTTATGATTGTTAATAAGTAAATCACTCTTAGTTTGGAAGAATGTAATACGACCAAAAGAAACTGTGGACCGATTTCTACACTGAGGGAACCTAGAATTAAAATCAAGACTGTTAGAACTAATTCTTTTTGTAATTCATTGTTGGTGACGGAGATATTATGTTTTGATTTTGATTTTAGCCATCACTAATTAGTAAAAAATAAGTTTCACGACGTTTCGGGATCTGTAATCTGATTTCGTCTTCAGGTGGAAAGGAAGCTAGAACATGACAAGATTAGTGTACAAAGCCTGCGAACGAAAAACATAGCTAGAGAACTGTAAAAGCAGTCACAAAAACACTAATGATGAAAACAAACACACAATGTTGCACACATCCACACCACAAAAGAGCAGATCAAAGACTGGTGGAGGGGAGTAAATGGCAGCGGCGAAAGAAAGGGGGGTCAGATTCTAGATCCCGATCAGATTCCACATCCCGAAACGTCGTGAAACTTGTTTTTTACTAATTAGTGATGGCAAATGCCCGTAAAAATCACAGTCAAAACTAACAATACCAGAATTAGATTCAAAACTGGTTCTTGCCGCTAGGAAGCGATCATCCACAACGACGTTGGATATGCATGTTTGCGTTCAGATGGTGGTATAAATTTACTTATGCTACAAAAACTGGACGAGAATAATTAAGAGCAAAACTCTATTCGAGAGTTATTTCAAAATATTGTGAACATCATAGTAGTTGTTCATAGTTTACACGAACAACATAACTTACTTCCCCAAGCTTTCTCATTGTGAGGCATGAGGCGGCGCAGTAAAGGCTTAGGCCTGTGTAATATTTGCACCTAACTGTAATGACACTTGATCTCCTGCCCATTCAGCGGCTCTAGTGTCGATTATTGCCATGTTCCTTCAGAATGAATTTCTAGGATCCTTAAGTGTATTGGCGTTTTTATCACAATTATTTGAAAAGTAAACGTTCATCTTGTATTATTCTTCTGAAGAATTAAAGAAGGAGAGTTTAATTTCATAAACAGATTTAGTCAATACGTTTTCTTAATTGTTAAAAGTAAACCTTGAGACTAAACCCTAGTTTATATTTTGAATAAGTTGTTGACGTTTGATCAAAGTAATTAAAATATTTTAAATATTCCTCTCCATGGCCAAAATTAAAAGGAACTTTTTCTTGTCAATCACTGGTTATAGTCTCTCTTACCTTAGTACACCGATGCTAATCAATATTGAAGAAGACTGAATCTGCCATGTTTTTGGGTATATTATCGACAATGTTAAAAGTTAAAAATTTCCACGAATAAGTAAAAAAAAACTTTTGAATCATATATTACTAGTTTGGTTCTAGTTCACTATTTTAACAATAATTCATCAGCATTTACACGAATCTCTTGACTAGTATAAATAAATAAACTCTCCTAAATAAGTGTGTAATCTGGGTTTTCATATTCGAGTGCGAATTCCTATTAAAATTATAGAAGTAGAACTAACTCAACTATTACCATCCGATCCTACATGTTTGATGTTATTTGGAAAGGATAATAACACAAGTTTTGAATCCCTTATCTATTAGAATTTGCACCAAGAGTGCATATTTGCATATATTTTTCTGTTCTAATTTTTATTTTATTTATTTATTTATTTATTTATTTTTTAACTTTGTGTCATTACAATAGGAAAAAATGTATCAGTATCAATGTATGAACTTATGTATTTCAATGATATAACACATTCATAAAAGAATGAATGCGTTAAACTAAACAACCTATAAAAGATTACCGCCTATTGTTATGATAATAAAATGACTTTCATGTAATAACTTTTACTCTTTGAAACTCTAATAACGGCATACAAGAATTATGTGGCGTACATTCAATTTGAGTTATGCCTTTGTCTCGTAAGAAAAAACCTATAATATTCTGGCCATTTTTTATAAAATGAATGACTGAACTGGCCGGTTTCCCCCCTGTTAACTTGAATCACGTTGTTTCGTATTAAACTTATGAGATCTATACACTGAAAAAGATTAATATAGTATTTTGAATTTTATAAATATAGTAATAAAATTTAAAATACTATATTAATCTTTTTCAGTGTTAAATTAATATAGTATTGTTACATTAGTTATAGTACATGTGTTAATTTAGTATTTTTAATTTTATAAATTACGAAGAAAAATAACCGTTTATTAAAATGTTATAAAACATTATTACAATACATTTTCGACAATATTCACACATGTTTTCTAAAATTCACGACTTTAAAGGCAGATGTGTGTTTCGAATTAATTGGTAACCTACCTTTGATTTAGTTCAGTTATTTTATTCATATTGTTTTATATTATGATAGGGTTTAAGTTTATGCAATACCAAAATAACACCACATATTCATATTTGGTATGAGAACATTAATTACATTACATACACGTAATTGTTTTCTCATCGCCCTAATTCTTTATCTTTGCCATTTGGGAAACATTCTCTCCGGACTTTCTGTAATATTTTGCCACAAAACCATTAGATCACTTGAAGTTAGATCAATTCTGCTAACGGGATGATGCTATCTACAGTTAGTTGCTACGGTAAATCTGTAGCATTTGTGGAACCAGAGTATAGGTGATTAAATGTAATCAATGTTTTAAACTGAGTGTTTGAGTGTGTCCAACATTCGAGTGTACGAGTAACGATAAAATATTCAGTGCAAACATGAAAAAAGTTGACCCTCAAAATTTAAACAAATTCTTTGATTCATTTCTTAAAAATTAGTTTATTATTATAAATCTGTTTGCCTACTATCTACAACTATACTTCATGTTCACCTTTCAGTATGGACTTTCCATAAGCTGTATATTGCATGTGGAATTTTAATTTGTTCTTGCCAAATTATGTTATTAGTCCAGTGAATATAGGCGAAAAAACACACTAAAAAGGAAAAAAATGCAAGCAAAAATGTTTTTGCTGGAAAATGTGCACCAAGACATCCTGAGTCAGAACCCAAGTTTTCTACTTCGGGTCAGGTGAGCTAACTCCGCCATCTTGGAAAATGGCGGCCATGTTTGAAATACTTTTACCGACATAAAATCCACAAAAGTTATCCGATTTCGACAAAATTTGGTCATGTGTAAAATTGGGTATTCTATTAGAAAACAATCGCATAAATTTTATTTTTTACTATTTTAATGGTTTTTTTGCAACTTTTATGTAAAAAAACCATGTTTTTTTCGTTTTTTAAAAAAGTTATGAGGTTAACTGTTAATTCATGGATATTTCTGAAAAGTACGTAAAATTACGAACAATTTGGTATGTTCAACTTGTATTTTACTGTTTTTACTTTTTATATAATAAAAAAATAAGATATTTTTATGCAATTTTTTAAAAAGTGCTGAAAAATTTAAATTATCCAAATTTGGTTTTGTGTGGTAGAAAATGTTCATTGAGGGGTTCTGAGTCTAAACCCAAGTTTTCTACTTCCGGTCAGGTGAGCTAATTCCGCCATCTTGAAAAATGGCGGATATGTTTTATTTACTTAAATCATCATAAAATCCACAAAAGTCATCCGATTGTGATAAAATTTGGTAGGGATGTGTATAACTATGGCCACTACGTAATCCTACAGGAATAACAAGCATATTTTATCATTTTATATGTTTTTTTTATAATTTTTATGAAATAATTACTTTTTTTAATATTTTTATTTTGAAATTAACACCAAACATAAAAACCATGGATTTTTTTGAAAAGTACATAAAATTACAAACAATTTGGTATATTCAACCTTTACTCTGCTGTTTTTAGTTTTTAAATAACACAAAAAATATAAATTTTAAAGTGTGTTTTTCCAAAAAATGTTAAAAAATAAAAATTTTGCAAATTAACGGTTATGTGGTAGAAAATATTCGCAAAGGTGTTCTAAGTCAAAAACCAAGTTTTTTACTTCCGGTCAGGTGAGCTAAATCCGCCATCTTGAAAAATGGCGGATATGTTTGATTTACTTAAATCATCATAAAATCCACAAAAGTCATCCGATTGTGATAAAATTTGGTAGAGGTGTGTATAACTATGGCCACTACGTAATACTACAGGAATAACAAGCATATTTTATCATTTTAAATGTCTTTTTAATAATTTTTATGTAAAAAGTAGGTTTTTTCAATTTTTCATTTCGAAATTAACATAAACATAAAAAACATGCATGTTTTTGAAAAGTACATAAAATTACAAACAATTTGGTGTATTCAAAAAAAACTATGCTGTTTTAGTTTTCAAGTAACACAACAAATAAAATAAATGGGTCTTGGATGATTCATTAAGACCTCTACATTGTGGCACCTAAAACGGACATATTTTATTATTTGAAATTTAACAATTCATAACATAGGCTTTTAGGGTAATTTTTTGATAACAATCACTCAGCTGTTTTGGTTTTAAATTCCATGGAGTAAATAATTTATATATAAGACATATATGTTACCAGTAAATCATTAAAAGTGTTTCATATATTATGTTTCAACCTTGGTAGTTTTGAAGGAATTTGTATAAAAGGTAATACATTTTTGTCATGTCTCATGTTTCATAATATTATTTTTAACTCACTATAAACCCTAATCAATACGACTTAAAAAAAACGCCAACACTACACATAACATAAAACTTTTATAAATAAATAAATACTTGTACTTCATATTACAATTGGTTCATTAGCTTTATAATTCTTTGCAAATTAATTTAATTTATTTACACGTAACAAGATCGGTGATAAATCAATACTTTTAATAAAATTAAATAAAAATAAGTTGCAATAGATATCTAAGCCTCGATCAAAGGGGACTACAATTAACACATGAACAACAAATTACTATACAACGATAAAGAACAAAATTACACATAGATACATATTGAGATTTCATGTTCTTTGTCATTTTATATCTCTAAGTCTGTATCTTATGTTATTAATTTTAGAATGTCATTTATTTATTATCAGCTGGGTGTGTTGTTATGTTGTGATCAAAAGATGTAAAAATTATGTAAGTAGGAAAGATTATTAAAACGTTTTGTTTAAGTTTTTGTTAAGCGTTTTATTAATCAGTTATTTAATTAACTAAATAATAATAATAATAACTTGAATTATTTAATGATTTGAATTATTTAATCAGTTTTTATAGAATCACACGGCACCTCTGATCATATGTTTTATGATGGTAACAGTTTCGCGGTCCTAGTTATCTGATTAACTTATTAATGTAATATGAGTTTTGTTTTTACTGAAGTTAATAAATGAAATATTTGTTTTGTTTTTGTAAACATTAAAAATGAATTATTTGGAAATATAAATTATGGAGTTTAATAAACTACAAATAGGGCTATTTAACGGTAAAAACTGGTCAACTTGGAAGTATAAAGTTGACCATAGTCCTCAGAGGCATACCTGGAGCTCGGGATATTGTAGAAGGAAATCTGCAGAAGCCAACTTCAGATGCTGGAGAAGAGGAAAAAGCTAGGTATGAGCTGGATTTAGCTAAATTTACTTCAGTTAATAGTCAGGCACTCATATTAATAACATCTAATATGATGGAAGAAATACTTGAGAAAATTATGCGCTTCTCAAATGCCAGAGATGTTTGGCTAGAATTACATAGGCTGTATGATGGTGTATCTGAGGATAAAGCTTATGATTTATGTTTAGAATTCTTTAGGTACAAAAGAGATTCTAATGATGATATTTCTAGCCATTTATCTCAACTGAAAATCCCTACCGAATTTTATCACAGTCGGATGTCTTTTGTGGATTTTATGATGATTTAAGTAAATCAAACATATCCGCCATTTTCAAGATGGCGGATTTAGCTCACCTGACCGGAAGTAGAAAACTTGGTTTTTGACTTAGAACACCTTTGCGAATATTTTATACCGAAAAGCAAAATTTTTAATTTTTAACATTTGTTTTGAAAAAGACACTTTAAAATTTATATTTTTGAGTTATTTAAAAACTAACAACAGCATAGTAAAGGTTGAATACACCACATTGTTTGTAATTTTATGTACCTTTCTAAAATATGCATGTTTTTTTATGTTTCATGTTAATTTCAAAATGAAAAATTGAAAAAACCTACTTTTTACATAAAAATTATAAAAAAACATATACAATGATAAAATATGCTTGTTATTCCTGTAGTATTACGTAGTGGCCATAGTTATACACATCCCTACCAAATTTTATCACAATCGGATGACTTTTGTGGATTTTATGATGATTTAAGTAAATCAAACATATCCGCCATTTTTCAAGATGGCGGATTTAGCTCACTTGACCGGAAGTAAAAAACTTGGTTTTTGACTTAGAACACCTTTGCGAATATTTTATACCACAAAAACGTTAATTTGCAAAATTTTTATTTTTTAACATTTTTTGAAAAAACACACTTTAAAATTTATATTTTTTGTGTTATTTAAAAACTAAAAACAGCAGAGTAAAGGTTGAATATACCAAATTGTTTGTAATTTTATGTAGTTTTCAAAAAAATCCATGGTTTTATGTTTGGTGTTAATTTCAAAATAAAAATATTAAAAAACGTAATTTTTTTCATCAAAATTATAAAAAAACATATAATATGATAAAGTATGCTTGTTATTCATGTAGGATTACGTAGTGGCCATAGTTATACACATCCCTACCAAATTTTATCATAATCGGATGACTTTTGTGGATTTTATGATGATTTAGTAAATCAAACATTTCCGCCATTTTTCAAGATGGCGGAATTAGCTCACCTGACCGGAAGTAGAAAACTTGGGTTTAGACTCAGAACCCCTCAATGAACATTTTCTACCACACAAAACCAAATTTGGATAATTTAAATTTTTTAGCACTTTTTAAAAAATTGCATAAAAATATCTTATTTTTTTGATTATATAAAAAGTAAAAACAGTAAAATACAAGTTGAATATACCAAATTGTTCGTAAATTTACGTACTTTTCAGAAATATCCATGAATTAACAGTTAACCTCATAACCTTTTTACAAAACGAAAAAAAAACATGGTTTTTTTACATAAAAGTTGCAAAAAAACCATTAAAATAGTAAAAAATAAAATTTATGCGATTGTTTTCTAATAGAATACCCAATTTTACACATTCCTACCAAATTTTGTCGAAATCGGATGACTTTTGTGGATTTTATGTCGATAAAAGTATTTCAAACATGGCCGCCATTTTCCAAGATGGCGGAGTTAGCTCACCTGACCCGAAGTAGAAAACTTGGGTTCTGACTCAGGACGTCTTGGTGTACATTTTCCAGCAAAAACATTTTTGCTTGCATTTTTTTCCTTATTAAAACCTATTTTCACTGGACTATATTATCAGCTGATGATTTCATAGCATATTGTTATGGATATTTGTAAACAAATGTACCCAGCAAAGGTAATAGAATAGCTGTTTCCCATATGGTCTGTACTGAAAGGCGAATAAGGAATCGAGTGTAGAAGATATGATCCGCAGAAAAGAAATATAGCGCCTGATTTAATTTATTTTAATTTGGATCAATTAACTTATTATTTTTTCCTAAGATCGCATTTGACAGAATTATTTTCCTGTCTGGTAATGTTTTATAACAAGATGAAACATTAACAAGCAGCCAAAAATTTATCTAAAGTACATTCTTATTACTACTTCTATTCATTTTCTATTTTTTCTTTTATACT
This sequence comes from Flexamia atlantica, assembly GCA_035578135.1. NCBI lineage: Eukaryota > Metazoa > Arthropoda > Insecta > Hemiptera > Cicadellidae > Flexamia > Flexamia atlantica. Next base: position 27,380,974 of record JAQJVK010000006.1, on the reverse strand, counting down.
TCAATTTCTTACTGTCACAACGTAAATTTTTAACTGTAATATATATACGTTTCTCACCGATAAATTGAATAAAAAAATATAGGTTTTTGTATCAGGACTCGATAAAAAACAATAGCGAGTTCATTTTTAAAAAAATCATCAATACCCTTCCTAACTAGTGCATAAATTTGTAAGCTAAAACAAACCATGTTTTCGGTTGATTACAAATTAATGCAACATTGGCTAAAGGCGGTATTAATCAACGTGATTGTTACTCGGCGGAACGCTCTTGATTAGAAGGTGCATATTTAACTGAATGCATCATCTGTTTATTCGGTGTTGAAAATTATTATGCTGGCTCCAGATGAAGATATTAAGTGAGGAACATTGAATTTTATTTGTTTGTCCTGTTTGAATGTTTACTATGATTTGGATAATTTTTAGGCCTACTTCTAGGAACATTTCAGAATTCCGAACAGTTGAAACACTGAAACTAATTAAATAGTATTTTTGGCTAAAAAAAAGAGCAACGTCCACAATCAGATTCACTTGGTATAGTGAATTTAAATTGAGTTAACTTCCTCTTTAAGTTTTTAATTGAATGCCGGAATTGAACTTTGTCGAAAATACCGTATCCGAGAAAGATAGGACGATAAGTCTGGTGAGATTGTAAGCCCCAGACCCGAACACTTTACTCTCCTACTGAAAAACCGCAAGTCTTAGGCCTGTCTAACAAGACTCTACCGTACTCTTCTTTCTTATTCATTTCAAAACAGGGCTGATATATAAAGAGATACTCTTGGATAGTAATAATATTTTCCAAAAAATTACTTAGATGTAAGTAAGTAACATGTCAGGGACATGTATTGTAGTTATTAGGTTCTGTTTTTCACATTACCAGCTGAATGACATAGGAAGATCTGATTAAAATAGGTTTTTTATGATTTCTAAAAAAAAGCAATATCCACCGATGAAACGGCAGTAATTTACAGTAGGTAATATATAAGTTTCTTTCAATATACTCAAAGAAACGGCAGAAACGAAAAGTATTTTCATTATAACTCCCCGGGTAATTAAAGAGACAGCTTGATTTGAAAAATGAGTTGGTGGTCAATGTTCGATAATAAAAAAAAAACTCATAGCAAAATGCGTGAAAAGAAATGTAAGGTTTGTATTCAGGTAAGGCACACATGAAAAAACATCTTACGCAACAAATTTAAAATGAACACCAACATGTTTTCACAGCAAGAGAACCCTCCAGTTTGAATTTGAGGTCATATACAGGGTGGTTGAATCGTTATGTAAATTTTTAATTAAAAACAATAGCCTTTTCTTGTGGAAGTATAGATATGTTCTAATATGCATAATTAATTATTGATGGTATATTTTAATATCCTATTGTTGGGTTTTTATTTCTATAATACACTCTTAATATATTTGCTTGTATTTTTTTCAAATTTATATGATTACGTTTACAATGTTAAACGGAAAATATAAATCCCACTCCGCGATAAAGGGGTTACCACTTCTTTTAAGGGGCTATGAAAATCGGAAGCAATTCGATGATAATTAGACCCATTTTATTTAACATTTGATGTCTGCGAAGCATAAAAGAATTTATTCATTCTATACTTTACACAATTAACATTTAAATAATTTTGACAACAAAATACATTTTGTTCTATACCTAATAAGGAATAGATTTCTGCCATTTTTAATTATGAATCAAGATAAAATCGCTAATAAAAAAGTAACATGTTCAAATCAATAGGTATAAATTCAATTGATAAATGATAGATTACTTATTGATCCTCATATACAAACTTTTAAATTAAACACATATATTTTTGGAAATAATAATGATAAAGCGTGACAATCATAGGACTGAGCAGTCCAGAGGGGAAGTGAAACCAGAGAGCTCCATTTACCGAAGCAGTAAATTACAGACTGCATCCGGTACAACGTGTTTCCTGCCTGATTCATCCCAGCACTTTGTGGGCTTAAAATTCAATTCGTTGTTATTTAGCTCTGAATTAACTTACGACAAAGTAATAATATAATAATTTATTTGATAGATATTGCGATGAAATAGTTGAATTAATATATACCGCTGAAATTCTCACAATATCAGGAAATAACTTGCATGTAAATGCTAAGCAATGTTGTGAACGAGTAACGTATCTATATACTTAATACAATAAGGTTTTTTTCTGTTAGATCCCTTTTTCAGGCGTTTCTGAACCGATTTTCACGATTGAGGTGTCATTTTAAAGCTTATAATGTAGCGCACCTGCGACAGACAGTTAAAATAGGCATTTCTTTTTTGGCTTTGGCCCCCAAGCCTTTGATTTATTTGTAGAGGGCGCTTTCAACGCTCAGGCGCTGAACAACTTGCGTTAAAACGGTTTTAAAATGTGATTTTAATTTAACAGCTGATTACCTTCAGATGGATTTGTAACCTATATAAGTCAGATTGCAAACAAAAATAAATAGTCTGCAACTAACTTTTAACAAGATTTTATACATTTGATGAAATATAATTCTTAAATCAACATTAGTTTTTATCTAATTGAGGAGAGAGAGGCAAAGAGAAAACCGAGTCAATTAGATTAGGGAAAAACATAATATACCTTCGACGAGAACCGAGAACTGCCGAGAGACGAGGGACACTGCATCACCTATCTACTTGCAGCGACTTGCGATGATGTACGCAGTTCTAATGGTATGAATACGCGAGGAAAAACTTCCGGTAAACTACTGTTGTGCCAGAAGACAAAAAAGAACATAGTGTGATGAACAATGTGTGTGTTTTGTTCAGCTAAGCTTTAATTTATTTAGGTGAGACCTTTAAATTTCACTTGAAATGTTTACTTGATTAATAATGGCGAGTTTAAAAAGTTATAAAATTTCTACAAATCGTAGGTGAGTTTCTCACAAACGGAAATAATATTAAAATGCGCAATTTGCGCATGGGGCCCCTAGTATTACTTTAATAGCCCTACTGCAACGTCAATAGCCCAACTATATGATCATATGTTAATGTAAACACAAATTTACACGTAAGAGCGTTGAAAATTTAAAAAAAGATTTGACAGGTCAACAAAAACATTTCATTTAGTCATATGAGGTTAGGTTTAGCAGACGATTTGGTGTGTTTCCAGTTTTTGCCGCCCACGCTATTTGACGCTCGCGACTATAATATATGTCTGCATGAACCACACTACATATCTGAATTCTTCTTACTAAAGCCATCATAATCAAACATTTAAAGTGGTCATGGTCGTTCTGGTTAAGCTGATTTTGTCATTTTGCACAAAATAACACGGGAGAAAACTAATTTTAAATTTACGCCCTCCCATTTTCATGAGCTTATTAACCATCTCAAGAACCATATAGGAAAAGTGTAGTTGAAATAGTTATTTGTGTGTTGAGGAAGTAAAGTACAACATTGTCTCACGAGGGAGTAAATGTACCTTACTGGATTATCAAAATGCACACAACATTTTTCCCCGCATGTACCGATAAATGAATAAACATTTAAAAAATAACTATTGTATTGACACGGAAAACACGATGGAATAAACACAAGTCGATTGTATGGATTGACATAACCTCAAAACTTTAATTGTCACAATATGAGCGTGCTCTCCGTTTCCACTGTAAGCCACTGCCTCTAATCAGCTGTTACCGCTTGCATTCGTTGAGCTGCATCAGACATATTTGCCTGTCTCCGTGGAAATTTCAAGCGCTCGATTTCACTTTACTCCCACTGGGGAGACAAAGTGTTATTTTACTCATTCATTACTAGGAGTAAAATGAACAAAACATAACAGGTGGAGGAAAACTATATTTTTTTTTATTCAACCAAAAGAAAGTGTAACATGCAACAACTTAAATAATATTTATTTTATAACGTCATAAATAAAAACCGATAACTTCAATACATAAATCAATTTGAAAGTGCACTATATTAATCATTGTAAACTTAATAAAATTCGATGTTGAAATCATATGAAATTCAATTCAGTGGAGTTGAAAACTCAGGGTATACACCACCATGGGCTCAAGGATTGTATAGATTATATCTTTATGGGTGTAAATAAATTAAATATTTGGAACAGTTAAAAATCTATTAAATCTCTCAATTTTTAATGTCGGTTGAAGACAATTATGAACAAGATCAATAAATGATTGAGATTCAGCTGGCTCATCTTCCCCGCGGAGAGGAATTATCCAAGATAATTTTAGAGGAAAAACAACTCTCCGGCTAAACATTCGCCCTCGGCATGTTGCTGGAGGGTTGGGAGATATTTGTTCTTGAGAATTTAATTGTTTTTTTAACATTTTAATCGCATGTACTGAGATACTGATAGTAGTAAACAAAGTAAGGTGTCCTAATTTCAACCTTATGTATAATAAATAAAATTATATAGTTCGCTTATTACTTGACATATTTTAAGAAAACTTGGTTTGTGGCTTCATCTAGATGAGTTCTAAAGGTATATGACTCTAAAATACCGGAAATTTTCGTGGCAGCAAACCTGCGTTCTTACCTCCCACGAGCATACTTAACATTATAGGAAATAAATATGACTAACACGCTTATTTTTCTTCAAATCTTTACAAAACTTGGTCTGTGGCTTCATCTCCTGGATTATAGCCTGAAATTCCTCATTTCTACATTTCTGTGGCAGCAATCATGCATACTCATGTCCCGTGTTAATCTGAAGGAGAATATTTTTGCATGCTTATTTACAGACGTCCGTCTATTTACCTGATGCAAGGATAGTTTTAATTATTTATGCAAGCCTTGGCATAAAGGAACGCTGCAATGGGGGTATTTTTTATTTTTATTAAAACAAATTTTTATTGTTTAAAAATTGCGAGCCTCTAGAAGACCAAAATTGCTTAAACAAACGATTTTTAAGCAAAACAGTAAAATAACAGAGGTTTTATACAGGGTGGAAGGAAGTTAGTGTTAAAAAATGTAATATGATAAGCTACATGACATTTCTGACAAAATGGCACAAATATAAATTTCCATAACCTTTCAATAAGTGAATAATGGATAAATAAGATTTTTTCAAACTTTTTGTCCTTGCTCAGTTTAAATGGCTATACGTGCATCAAAGATTGTGTTTTTATGGATTTCATTCCCATATTTAGAATCCCCACAAAATTTCAAATAAGAATAATACAGAAATATTGAGTTTCAACTCCCTTATAAACTCTTGTTTTCTAATTAAAGTCTAGATTTGTGTTTATTTTTAGAAAATTTAAATTAAGTTTGAGGCGGTATTTCTTTGTTATACTGCAATGTAGAATGTGTCAAATATTATAAAAAAACTTGTCCTTTTAATAAGCTTTAAAATGATGTATAAAAAGCTTTCAAATAATATACTACACTTAAGATACTCTCTACAACTAAAAGAAATAAGTAGTATTTATATGAAAAAGAGTGATCAACTGTATTCATTCACACATCATAGATTAAGCACGTGGCTGGAACAAGCTCTCTATCAGCTGATCTAGGTACCGTATGTTTTATTCCAGTGTTCCCTAGAAGAGTTTTCATTTCAAAACAAACGAGGCTAAATATTCCTTGCATTAGGTTCGTAGTTGCAAAGTGTACTAAGTTAGAAATTACTTTTAGTTTGTTTTAATAGTTTTATTTTGATTGTTCTATTTAAATAGTAAAAAATGTGTTTGAGGTATCTCGTGATATAAATATACTGTTGATTCAAAACAAGTTATTTTGACATAGCGTTTTCTAACCGTTAGTATGCTGATATACACTTCATTTACGGACTCTGTGACGAAATTGCTTTGCCCACTCAACGCCAATATTATATAAGATTCCCTGGGAGAAGAATTCCTAGCTCTCAGGTATTCGCACGCGTTCATCAACGCATAGCTGAAAGAGGTACTATCGAAAAGCAACGTAATGAGGTAGGCCCGGCTCCGGATGTCGCTGTTGAGGAGCAGATCCTCGACCGCGTATCTGAGAGTCCAGTCATCAGCAGTAGACAACTTGCCAATGAAATATGAACTAATCATACAACAATTCTGAAAGTACTAAGGAAAAATAGGTACCACCCCTAAGACATTATGAAAGTACAGGGATTAGAACCCGGTGATCATACCCGTAGAGTTACGTTTTGCCGTTGGCTCTTTAACAGCGATATTGAACAATATCATTTTTCAAAAAAAATTTGTGGACTGATGAGGCACTTTTTAAGAGGCAAGGCATGTTTAATACACATAATATGCACGTATGGGCTACAGAAAATCCGAGAGCAACAAGAGAACGGTCATTTCAACATCGTTTCAATGTTAATGTATGGTTAGGAGTATTTGGGGATCAACTCATTGGACCGCACTTCTTCGAGGGAAATTAAAATGGTCCCATGTATTTGGACTTTCTTCAAAACATCTAGCCTGAAATGCTTCAGGAAGCTGAAGAAGCTCGAATGCAGGAAATGATCTTCCAACTAGATGGGGCCCCTCTCACTTTTCAAATGAGGTGCGAGATTGGCTGAATTCTGAATATACAACTTGGATAGGTCGTAGTGGTGTTGTTCCTTGGCCTGGCAGATCGCCGGACCTTACTCCAATGGATTTCTTTGCGTGGGGTTATATGAAGAGCTTGGTTTACTCGACTCCGGTGACCAATGAGCAGGACCTCCGGAACAGGATAATGGGCGCAGCAGTGCAAGTCAGAGAAAAGCTGTCTTTTAAGGTTACTGTTGGTGCCATGCGTAAAAGAGATCGTTTGTGTATCAGGGAAAACCGGAGGGCATTTTGAAAACAAGCTGAAGTAGGAGAAAACTTAAAAGTTAATTAAGTTTTATTTATCGTCCAGTTAAGTGTTTTATTTTTAACTGTTATTCTTTAATGAGAGTTACTGTAAATAATTGATATTAGGTATTTCTAATGTATTACTAATAAATTGTGATGAGGCAAAGTCATATGGCAGAGATTCTCTTTCTTTAGCATGAGTTTTAGCCCTACAGTAAGCTTACCATCTTTTTAAAATTATATAATATTTTAGTTACATTGTCAATAAAACCTGAAGTGTTGTATATCAATTAAAGATTAACAAATTAAGAATCCTTTGATAATATTCAACACACTATTAAGTCAAATATGACATAAAACTAATGTTGTTGGCTTTAATTCATGTTCGTAAAAAAAACTAAATTTCAAACTTCCATAAAACTGGAGTTCGAAATGATGACTCGTCCTAATTATACTTTAATATTCTTCTTTAAAATTTTACGAGGATTCTGAAAATGTATTAAAATCCACAAAAACCTAGTTTTTAGTGCAGTTATAGCTATTTTATTAAGGGACATACAGGATTTTTTTCAGAAAAGAAATTCTAGCCTTACCCTGATTTTCTCCACAAACTGTTAAATTTACGAACAATGAATTAGAGCAATAGTAGGTTTTTATATATCATTTTAAAGCTTATTAAAAGGACAAGTTTTTTATAACATTTGACACATTCTACATTCCAGTATAACATAGGAATACCGCATCAAACTTAATTTACATTTTCTCAAAAAACACAAATCTAGACTTTAATTAGAAAACAAGAGTTTATAATGGAGTTGAAACTCAATATTTCTGTATTATTCTTATTTGAAATTATATGAGGATTCTAAATATGGGAATGAAATCCATAAAATCACAAGCTTTGATGCACTTATAGATTTAATCTATCTGAGCAAGGACAACAATTTTGAAAAAATCTTTTTTTATCCATTATTCACTTATTGCAAGGTTATGGAAACTTATATTTGTACCATTTTGTCAGAAATACCATGTAGTTTATAAAATTTTTTAACACTAACGTCCTTCCACCCTGTACTTAATAACTGTCATAATTGGAGAAAATACGAGCTTCTATTTCCCCATTTATTCCAGGCAGGTGAGACTGAGGTTGTTGAAATATAGTGGGATGCGGTTATTACCTATGTGAATTGAGAAACATTTATTGAATTTATATCTTTTTTCCTTGAAACTGAATGTGGAAATAAAGAATTTTGTTCAATAGTTGTAGAATTTGGTTGAATAAGTGTACAATAGTTAGAGTAAATTATGTATACCGTATTCATACTTTTTGAACATGAATTTTTACAGTTGAGAAAATTGAATAATGCTTATTTTAATTTGTTAATGCTAAATACATGCCAATTTTTTAAGAGCTTGAAGGAGCTTTTTAAAATGTTTAATTCATATTTTATCTCGAATTTTAAATGTTGAAATTTTAATCAAGATCACGTGACTGGGAATCCCGGAATAGTAAAATAGTTTAAAGTATAATGGAGTAAAAACATTCCAACTATGGAAGAAAACATTAGCTAGAAATGAGAGTATTTTACTGGATCTTTACAATGTAAAACTTTCTTTATCAAGGAATATATGGGAAATGGCCCGAAAGCGGGTGTTTGCTGCTCCCATCTTCGTATAAAGCAAGATCTACTGTTTCAATTATTGCCGTTTGTAAGCTTTCAGATATTTGCCTAAGCCATGGTAATCTACTTTGCAAACGGTGGAAAGGTAATCAAAACACTGCAGTTCAAATAGTTCTAAAAGTTAATTGGAAACCCATGAGAAACCTAATATGATTTCCTAATCACATATTAGTATGTACTATAAAACAATTCATAGCCACTTAGATGGTTATTAGAGGTAAAATATAAAAATAAAACAATAACGTTAAAGTGTTAACACTAAACAGTTAAAAAGGGGGATGTCTATAGGGCTTATTCATTAATATCTTACAAAAAACTTTGCTTCAATCTAAAAATATGTTGCATGCAACAAGTATATTGGACCAACCCCCGTGCCCGCCGGTCACTTTTCTGTTATCTTTATTGCATCGACTTAGTTCAACATTTTACAAAAGAATAAATAAATTGCAAACACGGTAGGTAAGATTTGGTTATTATATCAATTTAAAAAAGTTTATAACTTTTAGAGACCACGCTAAAAATTTACATGTGCTGTATAGGTTGAACTTAGTCTCAGAACGTGTTGTTAATTTAAAGACGTCAAGGTACAGCGTTGAATATAAGAAAACTGAACCACCGATTATAATGATACCAATATGATTTTCCCACTAGCTAAACCAAAACACAACACTATTTTTAAAATGTTTGCAAGTTTCCTAATCATATTTTTAATACCAAATAATTTTAATTTTGTTATTTATATAATAGTAATAATTAAATAATAATAAAAGAAAACATAACATAATTACATTTTAACATTTAACATTTTTTATTATTTTATATTAAATAATATAAAAGAAATAACAGGCTGAAAAAAAAACAGAAAATAACTAATAAATAGGAGGATATTTAAACTCACCTCTGTAAAAATGGTCTCCTCAGTCCTCAGCTTGAATATAAACTCAGCAATAAGCTGCCGACAGAATAAATAGCAAGACTTAGTTTGGACCCTAGCGCCTAAATTATGAGGAGTTTCATTCATGCGTGACGGTTTCTACTCTTACATGTTCTCTTATAATTTTTGCTATTTTAATTTAGCTATAAAAATCTAATAAAAAAATGAATACAAGAACAAAGATTTTTCAGAAACAAAGTCCTCTACTATTAAAAATTAAGGTACGAATATACATCATAATGTTATGGTTTAAGGTAGCTTTTAGCCTGTCTAAAGTACGACACATTAGGTATATACGAGTAATGATGTGTACTTGAATAATAAAAGATGCTAGTTTTCATCGGAAAAGATATTTTGAATCAGAAGGCTCCACTATAAAGGAGAGGGGTTTTCTAACGGACAGCGAATCTCCAAAACTGTAAAACCTACAGGGCTGAAATTTAACATATCTGCTCCCCGTGGGTCATAGATGCGTAATGAGAAATACAAAATTCCTTTATGATTAAGCCCTACAGTACTTCAAAGTTTCTATGATAAGAAAAGCTTATAAGTAGTCTTACAACCTTAAGACATATGACAAATTACATCCTAATTCTAAGTGTTTTTTTTTTCACGATTGAAACCGGTGTTATCAGATAGTTATATATAAAATAGAATTCTTACTGGAATCCAGTAGGTTACCATCCAGTAATTTGAACATTAAAAACTCGCTAGTTACATTTTATTGACCCCTTTTTAATTTAACAGCAAATCAATGATAACCACGCAAAAATTTGACGTCAACACAAAGGCTGGTCTTAATTTCAAGTTAAAATACATTCACAGTGTTACGCAAAAATCAAAGGTTATTTGAAATAAGTAAAGTTATTTTGATATTATTTGAATATTAAGGTTATTTTTCTAGAAGTAGTAATTTGTCATTAGGTGATTTTTTTCAATGGACCCTAAACAGTGACCACGTATACTTTACTAGACCGAACCTTTCCCTGATACATACGCTTTACGATCTTACCTGTTAAACGCAATGTGCAGGAAAAACTGATTTCTATGACTTCTACAAGGTGCTTGACAAATTGCTGACCTTAGACGCGATGAATCTCGGCATGTTGGGATAATTAATTTTGTGATTTCACAGTTAATGTACTTGCTGCCCACTAAAGAACTCCGGGGTTTTGAAGGCTAATAGTGATACCAAATAATTAGCGTTGGTTATGTTTAATAAATTTATTTGAAGCTAATTTTCTTTAGTTTGATTTCAAATACAGCACAAATCAATATGTGCACCATTAAACGAAATTTAACTTCTCCCCAGGTGTTGGTAAGGATTGTACCAACCCTGTTAAACAAAATTGTGTTAAAATTGTGGTCGTGGAATCATGAAAAGGAAAAAATAAGTAAACAATGGATTAGTGTTCCAAATCTGGATTAACAAAACGCAAAATATTGTCAATAAACTTGATGAAATTCATATTTTATAAAGTCAGCTCTCATTTAGTTAACTGATCCAGTTTGAAGAGTGTACTTTTTTGAAGAGCGTAGCAATTTTGTAATACATGTATAAGATTTTTTGGTCATTCTCCCTTTCTTTTCTGCCTCGCATGCCAATAAACCTCTGAAATTAACTATAAAAAACAAGTCTTGATAAAAAAACGAAAACAGTAAAACAAAAGGTGTATACCCACTATTTGCTTTGCGATTTCCTTTAATTCATACAATAAATATGTTCGAAAAAATACCTACATAATTTTCTTGTTTTAAAGCTGTTCAACCACAAAATGTAAATAAATATATGAACCAATCTCTGTAAAACATAAGTTTCAGGAATCCCTTCAATTTACATAAGCTTTCACTCTCCTTACATTAATCCTTTACACGACTCTTCCCTGAGATGTGCCGTAAACACTGCCGCTTTAATTCTAAATAAACATTCCATATAAAACTGTATATTTTGTGCATTTCAACGGGTTAATTAATGTAGTAGGATGTATGGAAAAAATGCATTTAATACAATTTCACTTAAACTTATTGAAATTCATGTTTTGTAAAGAACTAGTCATCCGTCAATCCTCTTTGTTTATTCACCCAAGAGAACCATAAAACAACTTAACAAGCTTTGCATGACAAGGGTTTTAATTACTGAAGCTGTCTTGCTGAAAATTATTACACTAAAATCTCTTTTACTAACCTCGGATACTGAGTATTAAACAAACTCCTAAATATCCATTTACTGATAACATCATTAGGAGCAGGTTTTATTGACAACCTATAAATTATAAAAGGTGTTCCTTAAGTCCTGAAAATATTATATGGTTTTTCCTCATAGAAGTGGCTTGAAACTACACGTTTTACGTATGCATTTTCAAAACCTGTTTTATCATGTTTTGTCATGAACAGTCGGTATCTTTTGTTTTCGATTTTGCTTGCGACGACGAATTAAAAGTTTAGTTATTGTCAAAAGAGCTACGAAGTGAGTTAAAGTCAATGTTTATTGGTGGTTTCATGGATAAAATGTATCGATATAATGATCAAATTCACTTTAAAAATCAGCTTATTAGGAACTCATCCCATCATGCGAGGGTTGAATGAGTTAACTGGATTTGTCGCCACCCCTTAGCATTTATTCAAAAACTCAGTCATCATTATCGAAGGATGATTGCAAAGTGAATAAAGGCTGCATTAGGCGAGAAATTGAGCTGTATTCCTCTTACAATTTTATGATTGGATTTTCCTTGTACGAAGTCGTCATCGGTGTATTCGGTTCATAAAACCATAAAAGACATACAAGTTAAACTAATTTCGTAGCCTTTTGCGCAATGAAGACGATAATTTAAATTCTACTGTGTCACCGCAAGCATCAACAAAAATATTGGTTTACGACTGCTCTAGATAAAACTTAATAAAACGAGCTTCTAAATAGTGTATAATACCATATCCAAGCCACTTCCACGAGAAAGCAGCTATTCTAATGTTTCCAGGACTTCAGGACCATCCGGTATATTAAATATTTAAATCCGACCAAAATTGACGTGTTATGTAATACTGATTGGAATTTATTTGAAGGTAAAGCTGCGAGACTCCTATCATGATAAATAAGTATGCATTTTTATTTAACCATACAATAATTGAATAATGTAACTAAAATCGGATTTAATATTCATAGTAAAAGTGCATGTACTTTTGTAATAATAGTGTCGTATCCTTCAACTTTCCACATTCCCTTTTGTTTCAAAAGTCATATTACGGATGAGTCTGGGGGAAGAATCTAAAAAAACAGAGTCATCATTTTTAGGAAATATTTTCAAGCCGTATTAAATGTCTTTAGTCTCAATCCAGTAAAGGTAAGAGTTAGTGCCAATTTGTTCAAATCCCATTTTTGTCATTTCCAAAATATGTCACCATTTTGTTTTAATGAAAGTCACACGTGTCAGTCTTCGAGATATCATTGAAATTGAAGAGTTTTAAATAAGATTGTCTGACGCAATTTTGTTTTATTGTTTTTATTGAACAGAACCGTGTTCTGTTTTTACGATTACTTATTGAAACCATGGTTCCTTCGGAAAACTAGTATTTTAATCCTTAAAGTTCAACATAATGAAAGAAAACAAGAGATATTGTCACGAGTCTTTCTACAGTCTACAGAATTACTGATTAAGCTGTTTATATACGTGAACTAATTTAAATCAATTAAATATTCTATTTCAAGTCAAGATCATTAGGTAGTAACTGTGGAGGGCATTTTTCGTATTCATGCCTGGTTGGCAAAAGGAAGAGGAGACTGGATGGCTAAAGTCCGTATACACTAAACTATGCATTATATTGTAATGTTTCATTCGCCACGTCCATATTTATTGGTGTAAATAGTATTTATTTTCCTTTTTTGTCTCTCATTTATCTCAATGACTAATGATTTCTCATGACGTATTTTAATATGTAATCACAGATTTATTGTGTGCCCCAAAAATCATAGATAATTGATTTAAGTATCTCTCAGATATTTATTACTTTGTTCTTGTTCAGTCTGTCATATTTTATCATCATCACCCCTCAAAACATCATCCACTATAAGTTAAGAATATTTAATAGTCACAAACAGTTAATTTTAAGGATTGATTAATTTAAAAAAATTTTTACTCTAGAATATAAGAAATAATCCATAATTATTAGCCTCCACCATAAAATAGCCTACCCCTTACATATAAAACACTGTGAGAGAGTTGTAATTAAAAATAATATTATATAAAAAATAAATTCTAAATTAAGTCTCATAAATTGCTACAAAATGCCAGTGACCAGTGAAGTATATTTTTTTGTTTTTGTCTCTAATTAGGGACAATTACTGCCTTGATTCATTTTAAAGCCAACCCCCGTTTGAAGCATCAAGAGCTAAAATATTGAGTACGAGGCGAAGAATGTATGCACGCAGTCTGGTAACCACCATCTAGAATTTACCAAAACTTTAATTCATCAAAGCCTAATTTACATCTCAAAATTTAATCAATTGTTCCTACCTCAAGATTTTCTAAATATGAACCTTCTTTTATTCGAAACAGTTTTTAGAACATTAATAAACTTTTTATCAGGCCATATTTAAATTTGAGACAATTGGCATTGTTAAGTTTCAAATCCAAAGTTACCCAAATTTGGAAATCATTATTAGGCTTCCTACCAAGAGCTAAGATTATTCCGGCACGTGTTCCCCTCCTCGAGGGAGAGAGTCATAATACCCTGAGAATTAGCCGAAGGACCTTTACCAATTATTACAATATCAAACAGGGCATTATTAAGTTATTCAAGTCTAGGAAGTAAAGAGATCATATTTATCAACAGCTCCCATATTTGTAAAAACCATTATTAGCCCCTGAAATATTTCGAAAATGAGTTATATTTTAACAAATAAACCTTTTTAGCCTATGTAAATACATACCAGATGAATGGTCTGAACGTTATTTACCGTAAGGGAATTTCTCTTCCTTTTATTTCGGAAAAATAAACGCACAAACGAAGGGTCTGTTAACTGTACTACAAAACGCTCGCACAGTAATTTCTGGTCTTATGCTTTTAGTCTTTATAAAAATGATTTTGAGCCCTATAGTCTACACTTATTACCCCTATAACCAATAGTGCAAGTATTAATTTTGACTGTAGACTGTAAACTGTAGATTTTGACTGTAGACTGTAAACTTAACAGGAACGTGAAGTCGCTCGTCTCTTGGATGCTGAAGCTGTCTCTGGAAGCTGGCTGGATGATAGGGGTCAGGGCCTCTCAGCAAGGGATCCAGGGGGTCAGCAGGGGGGAGAAGGCGCCTTCTATGGGGACTGAAGCTGCCGCAGGGACGCCCGTTGTGATTGCCGATGCGGAGGCGGAGGTCGGTAGTGTCCAATGGTGGCACAAATTTTAACACTTGGTAGCACACTATTAAAGCCAAAATAAACCTGCACTTTTACTTTAAAGATAAACTAAATAAAATATTATGTTCATAGTTTTTGAGGTCCATTCGCGGTTGGAATGAGTCCGAAAATAATCACTCGAAAACTCACACACGAATTTGCAAATAATCCTTGGTAATAAATCGTTATACAGTTTATACGTATTTTAACGTTAAATATTTGTCGGTTTGCGGTATTTTGAACAAGAAGTATTAACCGTAATGTACGGGAGTTGCCGTCTCGAATTCGCACACGGAACTAAATACCCCCGTTGCAGCAGACCTGCATACTCAGCGAATTTCAAATGCAAAACAACATATTTCAATCCAACATAGCGAGATTTGACATGTTTTGGTAAGCTCCATAAGTACAGGGTGTTTTTTTTAAAACGCAACCCATTTTTAAGATTGAATAATGCACATACGAATGTGTAATGAGTATTGCTTTATTGATCTTTACATTTTATACAACCTATTATTTAAGTCTGATAAAATTTAGTTTACATTATGTGCTCAAATAGGCCGCGATTGGCATTTGTATAAAGTTATGCACTCTCCATCAAATTCCCGAATACATGTTGCAACGTCCCTCCTTAAATTTCTTGCATTAAATTTGTTATGATGTTTTGAGGTGCTGATTATCTTGTGAATTGTTTTCGTAGGATAATTACTACTTTACTTGTCTGTGGCAAATTTGATTCAGATCGGACCACTTTTACGCGAGTTAAAGTGCTTAAAGACACACACATTAAAAACGCAACCCAAACCTTGATTTTATCGGTGAAGGATTATTTCCCCCCAAGATCCCGGATTTTACCCCACAATATTATTTTCTTTGGGGATACATAAAAAGTAAGGCCTACGAAAACAATTCACAGGATATTCAGCACCTCAAAACAACCACTACAAATTTAACGCAAGTAATTCAATGCGGCACCTTGCAACACGTGTTCGGGAATTTGATGGAGGGAGCATAACTTTATACAAATGCCAATGGCGGACCGTTTGAGCACATAATGTACACTAAATGTGATCAAACTTAAATAATAGGTTGTATAAAATGTAAAGATCAATAAAACAATACTCATTTCATATTTATATGTGCGTTATTCAATCTTAAAAATGGGTTGCGTTTAAAAAAAAACACCCTGTATAACATGGGGAATGAGTATGCAGGTTTGCTGCTACAGGTATATTAAAACTGAGTGGTTTTAATTTAATAATTAGTAGATCTGAACTAGAAGAAGCTATTTACCAAGTTTTATTAAGATTTGTTGGGAAATAACCGAGATATGGAAATTTACTTATTTCTCTTAAGGTTAACATTGGGACAACGTACTGTGTTTACCACTTTCAATATCTTGGTAACCAATGGACATAGAGGGGTGATTCAAAATACTAAATTGTTTGTTTTTTTGAGCTGAATTCAATGGTGCCAACAAAAATTCGGTAGATTTTATTTTTCTATGTAAAAAACTCAAAATACCCATTTTTGGGGGGTTTATCCCCCTTTACCCCCCCTTCCGGTAGTCCAATCGGGCTGGTTTACGAACTCGTCCGAGGGATTACCACTTTACATGTCTGTACCAAATTTCATTAAGATCGGACCATATTTACGGCCGCTATCGTGCTGACAGACACATATATATATAGATAGATAGATATATAGATATACATATATATAAAAATTCGAACGAATGGTGTTTTTTGCTTCTGGTGGCCCCAAAACGAAAAGTTATCATGGTCTTGGGCTTAGGCCTTACCATGAGACCTACGGTAATAGCTTCTTCCCTATAGGGGAAATTCGCTA
This sequence comes from Flexamia atlantica, assembly GCA_035578135.1. Classification (NCBI taxonomy): domain Eukaryota; kingdom Metazoa; phylum Arthropoda; class Insecta; order Hemiptera; family Cicadellidae; genus Flexamia; species Flexamia atlantica. Next base: position 27,364,345 of record JAQJVK010000006.1, on the reverse strand, counting down.
AAATTAAAAACGTTGCTTTAAGAAGCGTCCCTTACCCCCTCCACTAGTTGAATTTGACCAATGAGGAGTGAGCGATAGGAAACAATGCCTGCATCTGGAGCAAGACGTCTGGGGAAAATTTTGAACATGTCTGAATTAAATATTGGGTTTCTTCATGATTTCGTACTGTTCACCAGAATAATTATTGAATTTTTACAATAAGATAATCATAGTTAAGAATCTATAGTCAGAATTAAAGAAGTCTTAAGCGGCACTCTTTGCACACAGCACCAAGGCAAGAAGAACCCATTAAAAATAAAATACTGAGTACTGTCCATCATAGCAAATTCACCAAACCAAGAAATAATATCAAAACATACACTAATAGTATGATAATTATTTATTTATAAGTATCAATAATCTTAATTTCTCCTGCAAAGTGGAACTCGAACTCATCCAAGGGGTTCATGCGGCGTTGTGTGAACATCAACACCAGCATCTTTTGTACTATGGAAGAAGAAACCATAATTATAACATTAGAATTAAGACATCATTTGCTGAATCATAACTTAGCCATCTTTGAAAGAAAGACTATGTACCAAGGTTTAAAGTTTTGCCACTCTATTCCTAAATTTGTAACAGAACTGGTCATTGATCATAAATTTAAATTAGCTCTAAAAACCTGTCCAATCAAACGTTGACTTTACAACTTGAGCAGCCTTGCAGACCAATTTACAAGCTGCACAATCCTCTGCAATTTCCTAAACTAACTACGCTAACCTAGCCTACCCAACCCTCTGCCAACTCTTGTTGGCCATGAAGATGCCACCTATGGCACTTATTGACCCGTCTAAAGCCCCAAGGGGGCCTACGGATGGAAGAAACAAATATGCAAGTAAGTAGTAAGAGCCCCCCGTTGTCTGACTTGACTGAGCTTCAGGGAAAGATGCTCAGTCGACATAATACTTACATCTAGTATCCGTGACTTCAGGAGTGTGATGATCTCTGGGCCGCTGCGCTGGTGGATCGACTGGACTTTGCTGTTGATAACAAGTAGACACATTTAAAAACACATTCTAGTCTTGAATAATGTCAAATTTCTTTAATCATATGTTTTAACAAAATAACACTAATATAAAATTTCAACTAGCAATATAAAAAAATATAGTTTTACTGTAGTGAATCTATCGGAAGAACTCGGTCCAGCAGTTAACAATCCCCAGTTTACACTAGCGCTCGTTTGTGGTGACATTAATTCCAGCGCCCAGAGCCTTCTGGAGGTGACAGGCCCTGTGTGGTCTTCTCACTCAAGGATACAAACGATCGCATCTTCTAGTAGGACAGACATTTCTTGACACTTACTAAAGTAATCTATAAACACGCAAAAGAATTTTACGTTCTTTAGAATTTTAAGTTATTGCCTTAAATAAAACCTGAAGGATTTAATTTTACAGTAATTTGGGTAATTTATTCAAACCTGGTACATGCCGAACAATCTATAAAAGCTGCATAAGGTTTAAGATCGTTTACAATGTTACTCGTCGAAAATACATGGTGCTTTCCAAAATAAGCCATGTATTGATTTTCAAATGCTCGGTCATAATTAGTTCATGACGCTACATGACTTCACATTGCACGACGGTAGTATGGGAGTTGCGGAGGAACATAATTCTTTCACCAAATCCCTAATAAACCAAATTTAGGTAGTCGAAAGTTATTAATCATCGTGGAGGTAAGTATGTTATATCATTAATAATGATAATAATAATAATAATAATAATTATTATTATTATTATTATTATTATTATCATCTGAATACTCTGATTTGAGACCGGGACCGCAGCAATCACTGCGGTCCCGGTCTAATCAGTACTTTGGTATTGTATTAACATTATACAATAATAGAGTAAAAATCGCAGCTGAACCGTTTCACAAAGGTAAGTTTCCTGACAGCCATGTAAATAGTATTAGCTTATCGGAGTAATGGCAGCGGTTCACGCAGGTGCCCTATTCTATGGGGCGATATGATAGACCGATGCTATAATTATTTAGCGAGGCTGCGGCGTAATTAAAGCTTTCATCACGTGTCGGCCTCTTGTTTGTTAATCTGTTTTATGACACCTAGGGGGAGATAAAGTTACAGGCCGGCTGCATCATAAAACATTTTCCAACATTTACTAAACTAACTGTAATCCAACTTAAAATACCATGGTCTTTAATAGTAATCTAAGTTTGCACCATCAGCACAGAAAGTTTTGGACAATACATAAATTAAGAAATCTATGCCCTTGCACAAATGAAAAACAACATAAAATAATGAGCATGACCTTATTAAAAGCTGTAAACTTAGAATTTTCAGCTGTAATGCAATGTATAATTTATTGGTTTCGTCATTTTTCATCAGACTTATTGCTCTTATGACTTTTTTTATCATACGATTAGTAAAACTCTTCCATTATGACTAATATTTTTTTATTTGTATTTATTTGAGGTTTTTGTGTTTATTGAAAAAATGAAAGGAAAAACACGTCTCGGCTAGAGCACAACAGGGATTTCCGGGGTTGTTGTTATTTTAATTAGGGAGGTTTATACTTAACATCTTTGTGAAGTTTACACTTAGTTACGATTATTTAGGTCGATTCATTTTTAAGCCTTTAATTCCTGGACTAAAAAAGACATGGACATTAATCCTTATAACTGCAGTAGTACCCGAGAAAAAGGCCATTTACTTTACTTTCGTGAAGATGTTGGAGGGAGGAATAGTCAAACATTTGTTACGATACAGTCAAACTGAAAAGTGTTTTCAAAGATAAGTGAATATTTTCAAAACTATGTGCAATTTAGCTAAAACATATACAAATTGAAAAATTAAATCATATACTACAAGTATTACACAAAACATTTTGTCGAATGACCTCATACAGAAAAATTACTAGAGAAAGTTACATAAAATTAAACTAGATAAATTAATTTCGATGTAGCTTTTCTGATAAAACTATGAACATTTTCTGGCATAAGGTAAGAGCGTTTTTTGTAGAGGTTTTCATTGCAAAAAGAAGAAAAAAGAATAAATAAATAATAAATAAATAAAAATGCCTTTATTTACAAGCGTTCCTCAGTCACAGACTGCTTTTCAGGACAACTCAAGTCAAACATACAATGAACATAAAAAAACAAACAAACAAAAACTCATAAAATATCATTTAAATACATAACTTTCAATTTTTTTCTAAATACAGAAACAGAGCATGACTTGAGGGTCCCAGGGAGGTCATTAAAATACCTTGGGCCAAAATAAGAAAAACTTTTACGTCCCAGCTCCAGTTTCACTCTGGGGAAGTGAAGCTTCCAGTCTCGGCTGGCGCGCTGGGAAACCTCCTCTCTGCCTTGCAGTTTCACACTCAGGTACTGGGGCTCTCTGAGTGTGAGGATTTTGTCGGTCATGCAGTTGGTCATCAGTCTGCATAAGTCACCCATACGGAGCATGTCAACAGCATCACGATACACCGACACATGGTCGTATCGCCTCAGAGAGAAAACAAAACGCACAGCCGTGTTCTGTAGTTTCTGGATTCTCTGAGCGTCATGCATCGTGATGCTGCTTCCATAGGCCGGGTAACAGTAGCAGAAGATTGAGAGGACCAAAGACTGCATGAGCTGAAGTTTCACTGATTCTGGCAATAAACCCCTGAACCTATACAGACCCCTCAGCCTGCCGATGGCACGCTGGATATTGTGAGTCACGTGGTCTGAAAAAGAGAGTTCACTGTCAAGGACGACTCCAAGAGTTTTGACTTTATCACAAATAGTCAAACTCTCACCGTCAAGGGCGACCTCTACACCACTCTCACTGAGGGCCTGTATGCGATCTTGTGGCGCTAAGTGTAGCACAGTACACTTTCCTATGTTAAGCTTGAGGCCATTGTCCGTTGACCAGGTCAAAATACTTTCAAGATCAGTATTAACTTGGTGAATGGCATCCTGAATTAAATCAGGAACATAGGACAAATGGAGCTGACAATCGTCAGCGTACAAGTGCGGCATGCAGTTCTGAACACACGAAGGAAAGTCTGATGTGTACAGATTAAAAAGTATAGGACCCAAACAACTTCCCTGAGGTACACCTCTTCCCCTTGAAAGAGCAGTTGATATCTCACTCTTAAACCTTGTGACCTGCGTTCTTCCAGCCAAGTATGATCTGACCCACTCAATTGCTCCCGCTCCAAAACCATAGTAATTCATTTTTGCCAATAGTAACTTGTGATTGATGGAGTCAAACGCCTGTGAGTAGTCTAACAGTACTAGCGTGCTCCATTTTCCTTTGTCTTTCGCATCAATCAGATCACTAAACAGATTCACCAGGGCAGTGCAAGTACTATGATTGGCTCTAAAACCAGATTGTGTTGTTGGCAAGACATTCTCACTCTTCATGTATTTATTTATTTGGCAAGCAACAATCTTCTCAAGTATCTTCGAAATAGCTGGTAATATTGAGATGGGTCTGAGATCTTGGACTCCTTTAGGGGCAGCTGTCTTCGGGAGCGGATGCAAAGTACTCATCTTCCAGTTATTTGGGAATATTCCATTATTCAATGATTGATTGATAAGATGGGTTATAGCTCCAAGCGCATATGGACTCACAGCCTTTATCATCTGAATAGAAATACTATCATTTCCGATCGCACTCGATTTGATTTCATTCATGGCCGACTTGACTTCCTTTTCTGTCACAGGTCTAAAATTCATACTATTCTCAAACTCCTTCTTTCTATTCTCGTTGTAATGGGCAATTGTAAGGACATTTGCCTCACAACCTCCTCCCATTTCAGCAAAAAACTTATTCATTTCCTCTAAGCTTAGATCCGGCGAAATGCTTATATTTTTTTTATCTGGCACTATATCACACTTCTTTAGACATTTCCACATACTTTTCGTGTCCTTATTTGAAGTCACGGCATCTGTCAAATACTCTTATTTTGCTCTCCAGATCAAAATATTTAGCTCATTTCTCATGTCTTTATATTTTTCCCAATCTTCACTGTCCCTGGATTTCCAATAGGCTTTCCTCAATTTATTCTTCAGCCTTATCTTTTCGTTGATCTCGGCATTTTTCCAAGGCGCCTTTTTTCGTGTCACTTTCTTCGTCACGATCGGTGCTTGTCTATTGAACACCGTCAGTATGTTTGATGTTATAAATTGCTCTATGTTATTAACATCATTCATTTGCAGAGCTTGATCCCAATTTATCTGAGCGATCGCTGCAACAGCTAAGTCAGTGTCAAATCAGGAGAAATCTCTATATCTTACCATCTTTGGCTTTCTTCTCTCATTTCGGCATACGATATCACAATGAACAAGCTTGTGGTCTGTTATCTTCACCCCTCTATGGTCCTTGATAGCCGATGTATCAATAACACCGATCCTCTTGACCTCAGCCGACCTGTCCACGATGATGTGGTCTAACAAGGTGGCTGAAGTTTCTGTTACCCTAGTTGGTTGTTCTATGACTTGTATTGTGTTAGTTTCTTTCAAGAGCCGGTGTAAGAACTTAGTTTGGGTACCGGTTTTTGAGAGTAAATCTATATTGTTATCACCCAAGTACACAACATTATCTACTTGAACTGCCAAGTCAACAAAGAGTGAGTGAAATAAAGGCTCGAGGAGGGTGTACCTTAAATGAGGGGGTCTATAAACTACACATACGCCAAGCCTCTTTCCCTTTAAGTTCACCACAGCACAAAGGAAATCGATACTATGGTCAATTTTACCAGTGAGAGAGCACTGCTCATATGCAAGACCGTCTTTGATGTACAAAGCTACTCCACCACCGTCCGAAGCCGTATCGAATTGGGCCAGAGCAGCACATCGGTCTTTTCTCAGCATAGAGTAACCTGGTATATTATAGTTGTCAGAGGGAGTGCCAGACTGAAGCCACGTCTCACCAATAGCAAGAACATCAAAATCAAAGTCCTGCACAAGAGAGGTCATTTCTTCAAACCCAGTATTGAGTGACCTCATGTTTAGGTGCGCAACTTTGAGATGCCTATTGCCCCCCATCTCACCTAGTTTCCCGAACGATCAGCTGCCCCCAATGATGTGTGCTCATGACACCCACCAAGAGAGACATCATCACGAACCGGATCCAAGGATGAGGAGGGATTTGGCAGATCGGAACTCTGGACACTTAGAGGCTGAGTGAGGGGAGCCAGAATCGCAGCAACAGTGTCCACTATCAAACGGTCCAGCCGGAACATTGCAGGCCGTTTGAAGTGAACGCCATCACGGACAAGGTCACGACGGCTAACACATGTGTTTGCCTCCACGAAAACAACTCCAAAATTATTTGCCATCAAATCAACTTGGTCGTTGAAATCGTAGAATGTAGCGTTACCTTATATCGTTTTTGTGATGTTCATAATTTTCTAAGATGCAGTAATGCAAATTTGCCTAAAAAGGTGAGGGGTAAGCAAAAGTGGGTAGGAAAATACATATCTCAACATGGTCTGCGGCACGGAAAAATCCAGCTCTCCAGGAATTAACTTCAGACAACTGCTTTATTCATATCTTCACTAGCTTGACTATTTATACTCTATTGACTATTTATACTCTATTGACTATTTATACTCTATTGACTATTTATGCTCTATAGTAGAGCCAAACTAATGGAGTTTCACATTTGCTTGGTTGCTAAATTGGCTCAAGATAAATGAACCGAAAAGCAGACATTATGTACAGTCAGAAGTCAAGGCCTGACGAAAGGGAGCCGGTGAACGTGCGATTTTGGATTGACTTAATAAGTTGGCACCATCTCATTTTACATACATTTTGGAAAGTCCTATGATTCAGTACCTGTGGGGGAAGCTAATTTGCATTCAAGGTTTCTCATCCTATACACACTTGATTTTCGTTAAATTCTTCCTCTTCTACAACCACTAAACGTACCTGCAGCTCATGATGTGTTTCTTCTACAAAATAATGTCACACGCCTAATAACATTTGTTTGACGTCGAGATCGCTGTCGCCTCAGCTTCAAATAACTGAGAATACTCAAGGTATTTAGTCAGATCTCAGTCTGATAAGTATTAAATACAACTTTTAAGAGTTCACCTATCATCTGTAATCATCTGTAATTATCTGTAATCATAAAACGAATTTTTATAAAAAAAAATCTATGAGAATTATTAGCAAGTTAAAAATTGGGGAATCCTCTAATTGGTAATCCTGTTTTAGGGATTTTGGAATTTTAACCCTGCCTTGTCTGTACATATTTCATACGATATTACATTGCAAATTCAAATAGAAACAAATTGTAGTAAAATATATTCACAATTAATTATCACACTAGAAACTGTCATAACGTTCGGCCACTACAACATAAATTGAACCTATTGTGTAAGCTTCCAGCATATGCAGAAACAACATCCATGTGCACAAAGCATATGCGGTATGAATAAATTAATGAGTATTAATGAATTCAATAATGAAATGAATTCAAAATAATATAAAAAAAGTTAAAACGATTGTTTACAAATAATACTTTTTATGAAGTTTCTGAGTTTATGGACCCCTTTAAATTTTATATAGTATATTTAAAATAAAACTAAATTGCTTATAAAACATTAATCAAATTTCATTATTAAATTTAAGCTGTGAAATTTTTGATATTTCACTTCAGTTTTATCTATTGTAAATTTAATATTTCTATTTATCATGAGAAATGTATTTTTAATACATACAAAGTGTCAATGATAATTCCTGGGCAAGGAATTATCATTGACACCTTAAGGCTACCATCAAAGGTAAAAATCCATAATTAATTGATATAGGTGTCTAGGCTTCAATTTGGTATTTTTAATCTCAAAACTTAGGTATTTTAATCAATGATGCACAACATTTGTAGTTGTCTATGTCAATGAAATATTTATTATTGTTTTATTCAGCACGTACACAAAATTGGCGTTTCGCACTGTCGCTCAAGTGAGAACCATCTACGATACTCGATAAAGTTATTTAATATACTGTGTTACCAGATAGAAGGTGCGAGATGGAAATAAAGGCCAGCACGCTAAACATAATTTGAGTATTTTAGGTACTAGTTTAACTTAAACTTATTACTGAACTTAGCTTAAACTCACCCTAACTTAAAAAAAGATCAGATTTAAAATTCTGAGTAGTAGTTAGTAGTTATTCTTAAACTTCACGGATTTATAAAATTTCCTATGATGATGTTCAGTGCAAATAAAACTATAATCAACCTATCATTTCTAAGTAAAGACAGCGTTTATAGGTTTTTATAGAATTTGGCTTAATGAAGTAATACGTTTAAGTTGGCAAAAGAAAAACTGTCGACAGCGCATGAGATACAAATTTTTGTTATGATAAAAATTACACCGGCCCGGAGAACCACCGGGTATTATGTGGAGGGCAGGGAGAGGGTTGCGCCAGGTTAGAATTCCAACTTCCAACTAACTTAACCTATTAACTTATAGATCTTAAATCATTTCATTGATATTCGTAACAAAAACAAAAGTACAGTCACGAACATCACAAATTGCTCTGTACACATGCCACCAATTAGATTTATATAAAAATAAACTATCCACTAAGCGAGATAAATGATACGGCGATGGAATAGCTCGGGCCATTCGCCTACTGGCAGACAGGAAGAGCAACTGCATGCGCCCTCTCGTGACTAGGATCCAGTCAATCCAGTCACATCAACTCCCTCGCTCACCCCCAAACTGGGTGGCGTAGGTACTTGACCGCCCCTGTCTGTGGCTGGCAGAGGGACCCTCCGCCATGGCAAAAGTAGGCGGTTCTCCGGGAATCTTTACAATTAATAATATTACAAGTTCTTAGCATTATTATAAAGCAAATTGCCCTAACTTTACGAAAGAAAAGATACTCCCAAACAATCACTTAGTTTACATTTACTAAATTATTGCCGCTTACAAAAGTAAATGAGTGGATTAAAATATATTTGCATGGTAAATAAATCTAGATATTTATGGGGACTTTTAAATGTGAACATCTTCAGTTTGATTTTTGAAGCGATACGTTTAACTTTATAGATTGGATCTTTCGCATGCTTCAGAATAGAAATTAGTAATTGCGTATTTTTGTAACCTAAGGGACAGGAAAGTCTCGAACTCAGCAGAAAGAGACTAAGCGTTATCAGCGAAGTATTTGCATGTTATCATCGGCCGGAGGCTGCGTCTTTGAATATAAATCAGCGACTTCCGCCTCTTTCAAAGATTCCTATTTACCTCTTGGTACGGGATGTAATGTGTTATGTAACTGATAAATTCGTGATTGGCTAAAGTATATAGTTAAAATTCGTTAGTAGAGATAAATCTTTACTAAATATGCAGCTGTATTTACGTTTTTAGTAGACCTAATCCGAATGAATGTAAAACGTTCGTCAAAATCAATAAAACTTTTAATTTAAAAAAAACAGTAATATTACTTTTGAAAGAAAATTAATAAAAACATTTTAGTTAGGTGAATTTACTGTAAAATGTTTTAAATATATAATACACTTAAAAACTTACGTAAAGTAAACTTAAAATTACCATGAATAATTTTTATAATGATAAGGACCTGTAATTGCTTCATTGCATATTATAAAGTGTTTATTTTCATTAACCCTATGATTTAAATCGCGTGTATTATAATTAACAATTAGACTAATTACTCTGCCTTAATATTTGGTAAGATGTTCTCTTCTTCTTTTTGTTTATGAGGGTATTTCGCTCCAACAAGTCCCTAGTTTGCTAAGACAAAACAAAATCACACAAAATCCTTACACGTGAAAATAACTGTGTCGAGCTGTTTATGTACACAAAGACACAATATTCAATATTGAGTAATCAGCGTTTTTGTCGGATCAGCTAAAATTTATATTCTTATTATATTTGTAAGATTCTAACTTTTGCTCCTTAATTAATTTTCTGGAATTATCAGTTTAGGTTTATCAGTTTCCCGCAGGTGTTATCAGTTTAGATTTATTTTTGTGATTGGTTGGTTTGAAATTGGCCTCTTAATTGGTTAGACTTTAAAACATCAGGATTAGATAGAATTGTGGACAAATATAACATAAATGTTCGACGCCGAGGCGAGTTATCGGATGACAGTCACGTACATTGTTAGCGCTATATCTCATTTGTTCTACCATCTACAGCCTACCTCCGTCGTAAGATCTTTCTTAAAAAAGTTCTGAAATTACATCAAGTTTTATATAAATATTCTAATACATTCTTTATGTAAAATAAAGAATAATAAGATTGTCCATTAATTTTTTTTATATTTAAATTGTTTAATTTTCACGCCACTGGTATTTATTTACGTTTTGATGGATAACATTCTAAAACCTCGCCTTGTTACTACTGTGAAAAGGTTTAGTCCTATCGATAGCTAATTTAGTTTTGCAAAATGGCAGACATTGAAAATTGATTGAATTGACTAGAGTTTAGATCGGAAAATATGGTTTTTTGGAGCACGCACCTTCTTTTAATCCTTGCGTCGGCACTTGGGGGAGGACGTAGGTGTAGATCTTGTAGAGAGGCGCCCCTGGGGATGTAGCACTGGTGATGAAGGCCTAAAGTTCGTTCGAGGTGGTCGCGAACACGAATCACTACAGGCTTGAAACACTGTCTTTGAGTTTATATTCACAATTAAATAAAACAAAAAGTTATGCTGCTTGCACAATGTTAAGAATTAACATCTATATACAAGTGGTAAGTTAAATTAATTGATAATATTACGGTAACTGATGGCCTTTGGAAAATAATCGTCTACTGATGGACGAGCTGCAAGTGGACAGGATGAGTGGACTGTAGACACTGACCGGGAAGCGATAGTGAAGGAAAACCCTGAGTTTGGACTTTGCCCGAGTTGCAGACTCTATTGAAATATGAACACAAAGTAATCTTGTAATGGCGGCTACTATTGTTGTAACGGCCGGAAATTTTTAAAATATAATACTTAAAAATAAAAATTAAGAATTTGGATGTTATTTGATAAATCCTTGACAACTACCCAATGTCGAATTTCAGTCAGAAAACATCTTGAATTTACACAAAAGAATAGACATCAATTCTGTTCAGTTTCGAAGTCTCTTATGGGTGTTTGGCCGAGAGTTAAAGAAAAATTTCTTTTTTATTAGTAGGCATTTGGGTAGGCAGGAACAAGTTGGCAGCTTTCAATTGTGTTATGCGAGTTGCATAACCAAATTATGCAGTAGCAAAGTTCAATTTCTTAATACAACTCCAAAGGGAAAATATTTTAAAAATTAAGTTGTAATTTTTAGGACATTGAATGGTACTGACAACCCTAGAAATGATTATAGTTTTTGAAGCTATAACATTTTAAATGGAGCGGGAAAAATCGCCAAAAACAAAAAAAATAATAATATAAAATTTTGTTTATTTTGATGTAGTGTTGTAGAGAGTAATGAATCAAAAGATTCCCAAATTATAGGCACTGAAGATCAAGTGGGTTTCTCTGTAGAGTTGTACAAATATTAGCACTTTTTGCCTGTTTTTGGCACATTGGACCTCTGCCAAAGTGCCAAAGTTCTCATAGTTTACATTTTAGCGAATTTTCCCTATAAGGAAGAAGCTATTACCGTAGGTCTCATGGTAAGACCTAAGCGCGGGACCATCATAACTTTTCGTTTTGGTGCCAGATACCAAAATCACCATTCGTTCAAATTTGTTTGTTTGTGTGTGTGGGGTGGGGGGACTTTACAACGCTGCCTGGGAACATCATGAAGTGACCAGCACAAACATATATAAAAATCCTTAAACCTCTATCGGGTGATAGTTTTGATTTTTTATCGATCGGTCAGGCTAGGTTTTTTTTGCGAAGCCCAAATTTTTTGGGTTTTGGTTTGGTTCGGTTATTTGTGTGAAAAGGGAAAGATTTTATGGAAGTATATGTTTTTTTAAGGCAGCTTAAATTTTTCTTAAATTAAAATTTTATAATATTTGTAGTTGTTAAGGTATAACAAATATTTAATGGTAGATGCGAAAGAGCGCAATAGCAACAAAACATAAGAAACGAGAATGAAAACACCAGCTAAAGAAATTCTGCCACAACAATTTTAAGTGTGCTTATCAACGGCAAGCCAAGTATTGTAATCTCCGTAGACGAGACAGCCGACTATGTTGCTGGTAAACTAACACCAAAGTTTGAATGCCCCTATGTGATCGCCGATACGATTGCAGTAAATTTTTTCTCAACTAAGCAATATTAAAGGAGAGAAGGTTACACATTTGACTTAGCTTTAATTACTTCCGCCGATCCTAAAATTCCTCAACTATGCGCCATTTTTTTTTCTGTCGTTTTCTTTCTTCCCGCTGTCACTGACGCCTTTAAAATTTACAAACAAACCAACATCCTCTTTTATAAATAGACATTTTTACTCTCATGTTTATAAGGAATAAGACTGGACAGATCCAACATATGTTTTTTTTAGTTTTCGTTGTTATTTCGATTCCAACGTGCCAATTCATCTAGCCATACTTTAACATTAAAAAAAATTATTTATTTTTCAGTAATTATATTTGTGCTGGTAATGTAGCCTGCTTAAAGCACGGTTTTGAAGAAAAAAATTACTCATTTCCAGGAATCTAAGTAAATCTCTTGAGCCATTTTTTGACGTAAGTGTAAAAAACACGCAATCAAGCCAATAATCAAGAAAGCAAGTATCGTACACTGCTCTTTTGAGAGTACAGGACCATATTTTTTAAATGAATACATTTTCTCATTATATTAGATTATAGAGCCTCATCTGTAGTGAGGGATATTGTTAACCCAGCTACTTATTATCACCAGTGTGAATTTAAAGTTAAAACAAAATTGGAACACTAGCTGGGATAAGTTTTTATCAGTTATTGTTCTTATAGACTGACATTGATAAAACAAATACAAAGTAACAAACACACTGGATTTATTTCAGTTGAATTCAAATGTTTTTTTATGAAAATAAAAACACAAGAGATTTATACAATCCCTGAGGGCTCCATGTCACGACGCTCTTCTTTGTTGAAACTCAATAAGCTCTGTCGATCTGACTTTCCTCGTCTGAATACGGTTTCTTGTCTGCACGATTATTTTATATGGAATTATTGTTTGATGTCTTAAGCTAGTAAATAAAGCCATTTCAAATTCGATGACATAATATTGGATGTAATAAATTCACATTGTTTTCTATTTTAATTTTAGTTTTTAATCTTCTAGATTGACGCACTCGAGACATTAAACATCCAAGCAAGATGAGTTTCGTTAACAAATAACAAGCAGATACCCACGGTTTCTCTGAAAGGAAAACCAATTTTAATTCATCTGAACAAAACTAATAAATATCAAATGGACTAATTTATGTTAATCACTCATTTTATTTGTACAGCAATTCTTTAGGTCTTACGTTTTACCAGCGAGTACAGAAGAAGATGTAGCTGTTCCAGTAAGGCGATGTATAATGTATGCGAGCCTACACCGCCATATTGGATAGACCCAGAATAGGAAAGGCGCTTTAAAAACAGCTACAATTTTAATTTTCACGCTTTCGCTCAATCTGTGATTTGATATACTTTGGATTGAGACACAATTATGAAAGTTGGTATGAATATAAACTACTAGCAGTTTCCCGTGGCTTCGCTCACGATAAAAATTACAGCTGATCTTACTTCTGCTCTTTGAACTGTCAAATTTTAGTATTCAAAGCTGTTTACAATTCAGTATTTGAATGTTTAAATCCTTATAAAATGTAAACATTGAAGCTAAGGACGTTCAAGGGGCGTAGCCCGAGGGGATTATAGGGAGGTGAATAGGCCTATGTCCTTTTCTGATATAGTGGCTCTATTCCTGCAAAAGTTCAGCTCAGTTATCCCAGTATTATTCACGTGGTTGAAAGACAGATATTCATACAAACATCCATACTTTCACATTTATAATATTAGTAGGATTAAAGCTTCTTATGGTGATGGTATATTTTAAAATATTAACAATAAGCTTCTTACATTTTAAATAATTGATCAACTTTGAATTTTTATATGAGCTTGAATTCATGACAAAAAACTAGCTACTTTTTTATTTTTGGCCAGGTAAGTTTCTTCTGCACAACAGTTGAAGCTATTGAATTGAACTTTACTCTTTTTACTTGGCTTTTTGTTCTGCGACGCGCTGCGACATCCACGACGCTCTGCCGCGGCCGACCCGCCATGGGTAACGCGCGATCGCTGGATTGCTAAATAGTCGAGGAAAAATAGAGTTATACCCTGAAAAAATTGCTATAAGGGAGATTTCTCCGTTTTTCTGTAATATCTTATGTGCTGATCAACACACTAAAAGTTTACCAAAGTTTGACCACCGGAAGTGCCTCATTTTCATGATGGCGTCCAAGAAGGTGACAATAGCATTAAAGATATAGGAAACAAACGCCAAAGGTGATGTATAAATGAAGCTGGTGTCATAATACAATTGAAGGGAGGTATGAACTTCAGTTTTCGTAGGTAAAAAAAACGGCCACCATCTTGGATCCGCCATATTGGATGAAGTAATTATTTTCAAATGTAAACATAGTGTTGTGACACATCATTTCGAACTATATTTTCACGCTATTTACAATGCCGAAATCCGTTTTTGAAAATCTTGACTCGTTGTCAGGATATACCCAAATAAAGATTATTCCCTATATAATCCTTAAGGACGTTTCGAGCTTGGAATATTTTTTGGGATTTTTTTGGACTATTATCCTTACAGCTCCGGATGTAATCAAAGTACGTTGTTCGTTCTGGTCTTAAAATACTCGGTAGTAGTTTGGCTTCCATATAAGCAACTTATCAATTGATTCAGATTCATTAGGGATGAGCTATGATACCTTTATTAACCATAGGATGAGATTTTTCAAAAACGGATTTCGGCTTTGTAAATAGCGTGAAAATATAGTTCGAAATGATGTGTCACAACACTATGTTTACATTTGAAAATAATTACTTCATCCAATATGGCGGATCCAAGATCGTGGCCGATTTTTTTTACCTACGAAAACTGAAGTTCATGTACCTCCCTTCAAATATCGGCAGTGGTATTATGACACCAGATTCATTTATACATCACCTATGGCATTTGTTTCCTATATCTTTAATGCTATTGTCCCCTTCTTGGACGCCATCTTGAAAATGAGGCACTTCCGGTGGTCAAACTTTGGTAAACTTTTAGTATGTTGTTCAGCACATAAAATATGACAGAAAAACGCAAAAATCTCCCTTATAGGAATCTCTTCAGGGCTAGGTGTTTTTTCCATATCTATCCTCGACTAAAAGTGCTCAGTTAAAAGTAAAAATAATCCATTCACAAATGAAAATAAATATCTTATTATTATTGATATTATTACATGGCGTCCGGATATTATGGTAACATATTTTAGTATATGATATTAGAGGTAAAAGTAAGAAAAGAAGTTCATGTAAACGTAGGTTCTAAAGTGATTCGTTTTCCGTCTGAGTGTCTGTTGTGGTTTTACATATTTAATTATATCCTGTGTTGATATCAGATGGTTTTTAAATAACCATCTGAGATGAAAAACAATAAACATGGGCATTCACAAATCGGTACAACGTGCTAGAGACGTGGTTTGGTGGCCAGGATTTACAAATGACATAAAAATGTATGTTTCACGATGCGCTGCTTGTCTAGAGCAAAGGCGAAACCATCCTGAACCACTGATTTCTACTCCTTTACCTCAGCTACCATGGCAAGTTGTTGGCACAGACTTGGCCGAAAGAAATGGGAAAAACTATCTTGTTCTAATTGACTACTATTCAAGGTTTCCAGAAGTCTTTTTGTTACCTACAACAACTTCAACCTGTATAATTGAAAGAATGAAGTCTGCTTTTGCGAGACATGGTATACCTCAGGAAGTGCGTTCCGACAATGGACCACAATATACATAAAATGAATTCAAGGTTTTCTCAAAAGAATATGGATTCCACCACATTACAAGTAGTCCTCGATTTCCTCAAAGCAATGGACAAGTTGAAGGAGCTGTAAAATTAGTCAAAAATATAATTTCAAGATCTGCTGATCCTTATCTAGGATTACTTAGCTACAGAAATACACCGTTGGCAGAATTAAAGTATAGCCCAGCTCAACTACTGATGGGAAGGAAACTGAGAGACACTCTTCCCATAAACGAAGAGAAATTGAAGCCTAGTAATGTTAACATGGAAGAATTCAAGAAACTGAACGAAACGTCTAAAAACCGTCAGAAAAGAGACTATGATCGTCATCATCGTGTAACGGAAAGATTAGAGTTTAATCCCTTCCAAAATGTGTGGATTACTGATTGTCAAAAATATGGAGTCGTTAAAAAGAAAGCAGAAACGCCAAGATCATATTACGTTGAATCAAATGGAAGTTTGCTAAGAAGAAATTCGTATCATTTGAAAGAAGCCCCTTCAAAACCTAACTCAAACGCGGAGGAAGAGGAAAATAATGGTCATTTAGTACTCCAACAACAAGCAAATGAAAGTCAAATTGAAGGATACCATACACGAAGTGGACGTGGTGTAAGAAAGCCTTCAAGACTTGATTTGTAGTTGAACATTATTTATTTATTTTCAAGAAGGGAAGATGTGTTGATATCAGATGGTTTTTAAATAACCATCTGAGATGAAAAACAATAACAAACACATTGTATGTTTACCTCTTCTAGCTTGTGATTACGATTACTGTTTCTTGTTATCCAAATAAAGTTTCCTTGAAATACATACATATATTTTCTTTTAACAACACATATCCCACGAACATCGTAAAACTTGGTATATAGATAACCACTATCAAGAACTATTTTTGTAAGAAGTATCAAATTCCTCATATGTATATAGCATTGTTCCTATAGCGTTCAGCTTTTTAAGAAACCTCCATTCTATTTTTCGTCGTTTGAATCGGGAACGCGCCAAAGTCGGACAGTGCCAAAGTCGGACAGCACCAAATCGAGACTGTTTTTCCGTCCTGAGTTAGCGCTGTCCGACTTTGACGTTTCTGTGCAAAAATGAAACAGTCCCGGTTTGGCACCTGACGCTCCCGCCAAATCGGGACTGTTTCAAAACAGTCCTGAGTTGGCGCCGTCCGACTTTGACGTTTCTGTGCAAAAATGAAACAGTCCCGGTTTGGCACCTGACGCTCCCGCCAAATCGGGACTGTTTTAAAACAGTCTCGGTTTGGCGCCTCGCGCACAAACGAAACTAAGCACTTTTGGCCACATCCCGATTTATGTCATTGACTGTACTCTCCGCCATATTAGCCACACCCATCGCTGTATTTACACCACACCCCCAAATTCTATTGGTTGTTTTATGAGAATCCCGCTCCTCCGTCGAGGGACATTTGAAACAGAACAGCTGGATACGTTTACACGATATTTTCTTAACTGTGGTGAACGTCCTCGTGATTTTTCTTGTTTATGAAGTGGCAGTTTTTTAATCGAGTTCGTGCAATGAGTCATTTAATATAGGCCTATTTTTAGATCCGCCAGTAATCCGGTTTACCAAGACCAAGTTAGATAACATGTTTTTGTAATATATTCCTGGGTAATATTTAGGGCATTTTATTATGTCAAACAATTGACTGTCCCTGTTAAAAAAAAATCCCTGCAACATATTTGTTAACTCTTGAGTTTAGTAAATTTTTTATGCGGCATGTCTTAAGAATAAGGAGGTGACTTACGGGAAAGTCTGAAAATTCTGAAACCATTTTATATTTTTACTACGAATTAACCTGAATTTACAATTGTTTTTCCATAACCACCCCTTTTTAGAAAGGAATTTAGACTTTTTGAGTTGAATGGCAGGTAATAACTCAAATATTTCCGGCCATCCTGGAAATACATCGGTAACTACGCCGGGATGACCTGATAGTTCTAAGGAATGTTGCAGTCGAAATGTGTTTTGGCCGTTCCAAGTGATAGAATTAATTTGTGCTTGTTGATTGTCGTGTCCGTTCTCAGTACCTGTGAATGACCTTTCTAATAACCTTTCTAAACTTCACGTCAAGTCCATTTTCTTAGTTACACGGCCGAATTGGCCGAATGGGGACGCGACGTGACGTGACGTGTAGCCTATAGCCTCTATCAATGCCATTCGCCCAAGCGGCTGTTATGAAAGCAAATTTTATACTAAAACTGTACAAAGTGCTGTTTTTGGCGTTCATTATTTATATTAATTATATTGATGCTTATCGCTTATAATATCTTATAAATGTCAGTAAGATGTATCCCCTTTAAAATAAAAGGGTTACGAATATATAAAAGTGTCAATATCAAACGTTAGAGTAACAGCAAACCTTAAGTTTATACCTTGTGTTTTATTAAGCATGTAACAAAAAAAATTATATTTATCATATTTATCTGTATTCCATATATACTTAATTCTCACGCCAGGGGTACTTATTTAATCCGCTTTTCACCGCGACTTTGGATGTCGCATCCTCATGTGCGCATGCGATCGAGGACGTTACGTACCGTGCGAATGTGAATATGTATAGAACCCTCTCCGGAATCGCCGCATTGGCCGTATGTGGACGTCGGGGCCATAGCAGTTATGGGACCGTATATGCCTTCTATGGCCCCGTGTGGACGTACGTGACGTGTTTGTATAGCAGCACCTTTAAATTCGCAATATAAATATGTTGCAGAACTTACTATTACTAACTAAAATTTCAAACTTAGTTATATTTTAAAAATTAAGCAGCCACTCCAAGTTACGTATTGTGCAGTCAACTAATAAACAGTATACTCCTAGTTAATTCACTTCAAGAAATTAAATTGGATTTAGAGAATAAAATATTACTTAACTTGTATGCCGAGTATGTGTTATACGCTTTGAAACTTTTGAAAAAAAATAAATTTTCTAATCGTTTTTAGCTTTGTTTCCAAACCTAGGTTTTAAGCTGAGTAAGCACAAAAATCTATTTAATTAAAATCTAACTAATAAAATTAAAACCCTTTTGCTATTAAATTAGTTGTAAATCCGTATAAGGAATATGGAAGGGTTCTATTTCTCACCATAGTACTGTACTATCCATACTATACTATACCATACTACGGTATACCGTACTATACCATAGCGCTGTAATAGAAATTAAAGAAATATTTAAGAGTAGTTTTGAATTTTGAAACAATGTAGTAGTTCAATACATAAATTGAATTGGAAAATAAAACCCAATATTCAAATGTTGAATTGTAATTAATAGCCTTCGTTTGAAGAAAATGTACGCTTTATAGAGAAACTACACTGTAAAACTAAAGTACAAAGTTACACTTAATATGTTACAACTTTTCACCTATAAAAGACCATTCTTTACCTTACACTGGCTTTAGCGATCGTTTACAGCAGTAAAGGTGTTAGTTTAAACTTACTAGCGAATTAGTAGTAAAAGGGTGTAGACTTTCACCGAGTAGCACCTTTAGCCGTGTAAATCAACACGGTATTTAAAATAACCGCCCAAAGAGACCCATAATGCTGTGGGACTCAAGGATTACGCGGTTTTCTTTTCTCTCTCGCTGTCCGTCCACCTTCACAACACAAACACACACCCACACATGGTGGGAAATGCAGTTTAAACTTTTAATTGTGTTTATCTAGTTGTTATCTAGTTGTGTTGTGTTGAGTGTTTTTTGGATGAGTTTCTTCCGCTTTCAGAAGGTATGTTTATGAAGCTATCTAACTATTTCTAAGTATCATGTCTCCTAACCTTTCTGTTACAGGAGGTTTGTTAAGTTATAAGAGTTAAGGATAACCCCAAACCCTAGGGAAGAGTCAAACAAATTTGTTTTGCCATTACCTAGAGAATTTTAATCGTCACGCTAATGCTAATATAAATATTCTTTTCCTTCATCTGCGCGTAAATTGTAGCTTTACGTACTGAAAACTACTCATAAAACAGCTGCTTACTAAACAGTGATCCAGAGCAAGCGTAAGTCTTTCGCTCCCTCTGGCTCGTTGGCTGATAGCGTTTTCGCTCGCTTGGGACATTAATAGAGGTATTGTTGTCTGGCAATGGAAGGACATAACCTCAAAATGATACATTTAGCTACAATGGCGGTGTTCTTGTCAGTAGGCCTATTAAAGGATCTTTGTATTTAGACTCTCTTTACGTTCTTAATACAGAAATAACTATTTTTGTACACACTTATGCAAGCCATTACAGCACTTGATGAGACTAATACCTTTAGAACTGTTTTATTCCTGTGGATGTAGTAGGCCTACATTTATAGCTTGTAGTTGATCAAAGTACAGCATTTTCTACAGCAACCTTGTATTAAATTTGGTCAGTTTATCGCACTCTTCTAGGAATTATAGCAAACAAAAGTCTCGAAAATGTCTCAAAAATGATTAACGAGTTAATAAGGTAAATATGCATTTTCCATCAGTAGGCTACTGGTGTCAAAATTGAATTTTTTCAAAATGCTCGAAATAACGCGTTGATTCCGGAACTGATAGTTTTTTCGGTCGCGATCGGAAAATCCCGGAAAATCGGAAAACCCCCCAAAAAAAGTTTGTCTTGAAAGTTGGTCATGTGGGTACTCAAATTAACCGGGAGAGCGAGCTGAAAAAGAATATGCAAGATTTCAAGATCTGATGTATATTAACGGAGTTATAACCGGAAAAGCGCTGGAAATCAAGGAAAATCGTCTATAATGGTATATTTAGAGTTAGTTATTGGTATTTTGGGTCAGATTTTGGTAGTTTAGGTAAGTATGAGATTTTATGTAGAGTTAGAACATATTGGGGTGAGAAGTGGTGGATAAGGTAAAGTTTTGATAGGTTAAGATAGGTGATGTTTGGTTAGTTTAGGTTAGGTCATTTTAGGTTAAGTAGAGCAATTCAGGTTTGATATTAGTTTGGTAATGTTTGGTTGTGTTCTGATATTCATGTTACAATCCCATGAACTTTATCGTCAGCTGAATCAATGGCTATAAACTAAACCTAAAGCTCTGGACAGCCTTACTGGCGGGTGGCGAAAATTGAAATCTCCCTAAATGTCAGCTAAATAAACACATGTTTTGGTAGAACAAAAGAATGCCCTGTAATATTTCACCGAGAGATTTCTTATGCAATTAAAATTTCTGGAAAATATTTGCCCAATGCATCAGCTGGTCTTTTAGTTTGGCAACCTTTCATCTTAAATGATTTGTTTACATTTAAGAATGTGTTTCCACACTTTTGTCGTCGTACTTCATGAGTTGTGTAGAGCTTGCAAGCATTTAACATTAGTTGCACTTGCGGTTGCAGCAAAATATTTTCTTGTGTAAAGTACCTCTACATAAACAAATGACCATGTGATTTATTACCAAAACATTGCAGATAATAAACACTAATTACGAAAACAGCACACTCACTCACCCGCCAGTAAGGCTGTCCAGAGCTATAACATAATCTAAACGTAACATACCATAATCTAACCTAACTTAACTAAACCTGACCTTAATCAACCTAAACTAACATAAAAATTATTAATCCAACTATTTTAATGAATTCTACATAAATATAACCCAAACTAGACAAACCATAAGTAGTTTTACAATTCTCCGATTTTTTTTTTGCTTTATCTCCGTTACTGTAGCCTACGTTAGATCCTAAATATCCTTAAATATTCTTATTCAGCTTGCAATTACGCTTAATTATAGTACCCACATGATATATTTTGGACAAAGTTTTTTTTTACTTTTCCGAGAGTTTTCCGACGCTTTTCCGGCCGTAACTCCGTTAATATTGGTCGGATCTTAAAAATTCTTGCATATTCGTGTTCCGATTGCTCTCTCGGTTAATTTGAGTACCCACATGACCAATTTTGGAAAACAAATATTTTTCCGCTTTCCGATTTTCCGGGCTTTTCCGGCCATGACCGACAAAAAAATATTAGTTCCGGAATCAGCACGTTATTTCGAACATTTCGAAAAAGATTCAATTTTGAGACCAGTAGGCCTACTGGAAATCTCGATCATTTCAAATTCTCGACTTCGTCTCGAATTTGAAACACGATCTCGAGCCTGCAAAACCTCATTTTCGGCCCTTGTTGCGAAATATACTATTACAGTAAAACATTACAAAGTGTAACTATCACAAAATAAAAGGAAAGGGTGTTTCCTTGTGAAATTTAATTTTAAATTAATTTATCCTCATTATAATTATTTTTAAATTTTTTTATGTACAAGTACTGACTCTTTATTGAATAGTAAAAAATTGCAAGTCTTAAGTTGGCAGCTGCATGTCATCCTTAAACAAAATGTTTTACTGTTAAGAGAAGGTTATATCTTAAAATAGTGCAAAGAAACACTTTTGGAAATGTTACTTTTACACAGTATAAGATTAATTAATTTAAGATTAATTTAAGTGTGAAATTTAACTTTTAATGGTGTTAGGTGACACCTTCAAAAGCATGAGGTTTAGCTCCTAAAAGAGCATTCTCACACTGCAATCCTGGTTACGTTACACAACAGAAAGTGTAACTCTTCCATTTTTATCAGTGTAAAGTCAATCTTAAAGGTGTAACTTTACAATTATAAGAGTAAACTTTCCACCAATTAGAGATGAACCTTTCTCTACATAAAGTGAAACATTACCTACTTTGGGGTGGCATCCCAGCTGCCACCTTTTTAAGTGTAAACTTACTCATTAGTTTTTACAGTGTAGAACTCCAATTGTGTTTCTTTCATAGTAAATCCAGAAATATCAATTCAAATGTGCAATTGGACAAGTAAATTAAATCGGACATGTTTTAGGCGTGTTATAAAATTCCAACTAACATTCATCATTTCAAAGATTTTTCTTTGGTTAAAGACCTATATCTTTAGTTCTTATCAAACTATACAGTAAAATTGGGTCTAACAACTTTCTCTTAAAGAACCCTCGCTGTAATCTGAATCTGACTCATCTAATTTACTGAAATTAGATGAGTTTCAAGCGATCACGCTGTGGACTACCAACATAAATTTTATTTTTTCCAAGGATTTTCTCTAAATAAAGATCGATGGCTTTATTATTATAAATATTAGAGATCGCCTACGGGTCGAAAGGTCGAAATTCAATCAGATAATATTTTACTACAGTTTTTACTCATTGCTTCAATAAAACATGTGACATTTTGTTGTTATACTTTTGATACTATTTCAATATTTTTCCTTTAAATGGTGACCTACAAGGTATTTTAAGCCAATTTATGAATGAGAGATAAGCGTAGAATGATTGTGGCACGGGGTCGCCGGAATTGTACACTGTAAAAACTAATGAGTACGTTTACACTTAAAAAGGTGGCAGCTGGGATGCCACCCCAAAGTAGGTAATGTTTCACTTTATGTAGAGAAAGGTTCATCTCTAATTGGTGGAAAGTTTACTCTTAAAATTGTAAAGTTACACCTTTAAGATTGACTTTACACTGATAAAAATGGAAGAGTTACACTTTCTGTTGTGTAACTTAACCAGGATTGCAGTGTGAGAATGCTCTTTTAGGAGCTAAACCTTATGCCTTTGAAGGTGTCACCTAACACCATTAAAAGTTAAATTTCACACTTAAATTAATCTTATATAGTGTAAAAGTAACATTTCCAAAAGTGTAACTTTGCACTATTTTAATATATAACCTTCTCTTAACAGTAAAACATTTTGTTTAAGGATGACATGCAGCTGCCAACTTAAGACTTGCAATTTTTTACTTTTCAATAAAGAGTCAGTACTTGTACATAAAAAAATTTAAAAATAATTATAATGAGGATAAATTAATTTAAAATTAAATTTCACAAGGATACACCCTTGCCTCTTAATTTGTGATGGTTACACTTTGTAATGTTTAACTGTAAATTGGATTTTTACTTTGATTTGCAATGCAGGTATTTGTTAGTAAGAAGGAGATACTGTAATACCTTACAAATAGCCCCCTAATGAGGTTAGGCTACATAGGTTTATCATAATTTCAAAAAGGCGCAGATCGTCAGGTTTTATATAAGCGATGAAGACTTACATATAAACTGGCAAATTGTAATGTTTATTAACGGTAAATATACATTTCCAGTAGGCCTACTGGTGTAAAAATTGAATATTTTTTCGAAATGTTCGAAATAACGTGCTGATTCCGGGACTAATATTTTTTTGTCGGTCATGGCCGGAAAAGCCCGGAAAATCGGAAAACGGAAAAATATTTGTTTTCCAAAATTGGTCATGTGGGTACTCAAATTAACCGGGAGAGCAATTGGAACACGAATATGCAAGGATTTTTAAGATCCGACCAATATTAACGGAGTTGCGGCCGGAAAAGTGTCGGAAAACTCTCGGAAAAGTAAAAAAAAGCTTTGTCCAGGTTTATTTTATAGCCATTGATTCAGCTAACGATAAAGTTCATGGGATTGTAACATGAATATCAGAACACAACCAAACATTACCAAACTAATATCAAACCTGAATTGCTCTACTTAACCTAAAATGACCTAACCTAAACTAACCAAACATCACCTATCTTAACCTATCAAAACTTTACCTTATCCACCACTTATCAACCCAATATGTTCTAACTCTACATAAAATCTCATCCTTACCTAAACTACCAAAATCTGACCCAAAATACCAATAACCAACTCTAAATAGACCATTACAGACGATTTTCCTTGATTTCCAGCGCTTTTCCGGTTATAACTCCGTTAATATACATCAGATCTTGAAATCTTGCATATTCTTTTTCAGCTCGCTCTCCCGGTTAATTTGAGTAACCACATGACCAACTTTCAAGACAAACTTTTTTTGGGGGGTTTTCCGATTTTCCGGGATTTTCCGATCGCGACCGAAAAAACTATCAGTTCCGGAATCAACGCGTTATTTCGAGCATTTTGAAAAAATTCAATTTTGACACCAGTAGCCTACTGATGGAAAATGCATATTTACCTTATTAACTCGTTAATCATTTTTGAGACATTTTCGAGACTTTTGTTTGCTATAATTCCTAGAAGAGTGCGATAAACTGACCAAACCTAATACAAGGTTGCTGTAGAAAATGCTGTACTTTGATCAACTACAAGCTACATAATGTAGGCCTACTACATCCACAGGAATAAACAAGTTCTAAAGGTATTAGTCTCATCAAGTGCTGTAATGGCTTGCATGGTTAAGTGTGTACAAAAATAGTTATTTCTGTATTAAGAACGTAAAGAGAGTCTAAATACAAAGATCCTTTAATAGGCCTACTAACAAGAACACCGCCATTGTAGCTAAATGTATCATTTTGAGGTTATGTCCTTCCATTGCCAGACAACAATACCTCTACTAATGTCCCAAGCGAGCGAAAACGTTATCAGCCAACGAGCCAGAGGGAGCGAAAGACTTACGCTTGCTCTGGATCACTGTTTAGTAAGCAGCTGTTTCATGAGTAGTTTTCAGTACGTAAAGCTACAATTTACGCGCAGATGAAGGAAAAGAATATTTATATTAGCATTAGCGTGACGATTAAAATTCTCTAGGTAATGGCAAAACAAATTTGTTTCACTCTCCCCTAGGGTTTGGGGTTATCCTTAACTCTTATAACTTAACAAACCTCCTGTAACAGAAAGGTTAGGAGACATGATACTTAGAAACAGTTAGATAGCTTCATAAACATACCTTCTGAAAGCGGAAGAAACTCATCCAAAAAACACTAAACACGACACAACTAGATAACAACTAGATAAACACAATTAAAAGTTTAAACTGCATTTCCCACCATGTGTGGGTGTGTGTGTGTGTTGTGAAGGTGGACGGACAGTGAGAGAGAAAAGAAAACCGCGCAATCATTGAGTCCCGCAGCATTATGGGTCTCTTTAGGCGGTTATTTTAAATACCGTGTTGATTTACACGGCTAAAGGTGCTACTCGGTGAAAGTCTACACCCTTTTACTACTAATTCGCTAGTAAGTTTAAACTAACACCTTTACTGCTGTAAACGATCGCTAAAGCCAGTGTAAGGTTAAGAATGGTCTTTTATAGGTGAAAAGTTGTAACACATTAAGTGTAACTTTGTACCTTAGTTTTCACAGTGTACCCCCCGGATTTGTACCCCCCAGAAAAAACGCTACGTCATTTTGACGTCACAGGACGGGGGGTACAATTCCGGCCGCGAACTTTTAGGACGGATAAATTATTATGTATTTTAATCAACTGACATTTCACGGTTGGCTGAACAGCTGCATACTAGATATAAATCCAAACTTCTTAAGTCCGACCCCGGAATTGTACCCCCCGGATTTGTACCCCCCGTCGCCAAATCTTCAAGTCCTACCCCGGATTTGTACCCCCCGTGGCCATATCCTTAAGTCTTACCCCGGATTTGTACCCCCTGGATTTGTACCCCCTGTGCTCAAATCCAGTTTGACCGACGATGGAAATATACCGGGTCAATATTCGTTGTTGTTGACTTTTTTAATTAGTTCTCGTAAATCAACGGCTGTTCGTTAAGTTATCGCCTAATATTATTCTATGAATATGTCTTATTATTATTATATTGAGTAGTCTTATTCGTCATTAAGTAGGCTAGAAAATCTGTCGATAGTGATGAAAGTATTGGATAAAATATTGTTTTGAATATCTAAATTCATGAAAAATTTTAGTTTGATTATATATGTTTCACGTTTATGGTCTCGTATTTCGTTGGACTGTTTGCCATGAAACTTGATATAAATACGTAAAATGTCACGGAGGAGATTTTTAAGCCATTCATTTCGTCCTAACTCAATCGGGGGTACAAATCCGGGGGTTACAAATCCGGGGCAGTACTTGAAGATTTGGTGACGGGGGGTACAAATCCGGGATAGTACTTGAAGATTTGGCGACGGGGGTACAAATCCGGGGGTACAATTCCGGGGTCTAAGATTCTGACCATGGGGGGTACAAATCCGGGGGGTACAAATCCGGGGTCGGACTTAAGAATATGACCACGGGGGGTACAAATCCGGGGGGTACAATTCCGGGGTCAGACTTAAGGGAAATAATTTAATTGCAAACCATTTAGGTGTTGATGATTTAATAATGTATTGGGGGGTACATTTCCAGTCGCGGGCTGTTTCTCGAGCGATTTAGGCCCCACCTGCTGTGACGTCAATATGACGTAGCGTTTTTTGTAGGGGGTACAAATCCGGGGGTACAAATCCGCTACCCCGTGGCACGATCTTGTAATATTGTTACTATAATATTATTGGCCGACGGATGGGTCGCCGGAATTTTACCCCCCGGTTTTGTACACCCACAGAAAAAACGCCTACGTCATTTTGACGTCACAGATCGGGGGGTACGATTCTGGGCGCGAACTTTTAGGACGGATAAATTACTATGAATTTTAATAAACTGACGTTCCACGGTTGTCTGAACAGTTGTATAATTGGTATAAATCCAATTAAACCTGGCTTCTTAAGTCCGACCCCAGAATTGTACACCAGGATTTGTACCCACGTTTTTAAAATAAAACTAACATTTTTAACAAATTAATTGAAAAAGAGATTCAACCTTATTAGGTGTTCAACGATCAATCTGGAATGTAATAGAACTCTACGTAGAAGGGCGGAAGTACATAACAGTTTTCTTGCTGCGTTGGGGTTTCCCGAGAGGCAGGTTTTCAAAAAATATTTTCAAATGCCCTTAGAATTCTTGACTGGACCTGATGGAATGTACCGTTCCTCCCTCTGTAGGTGTATTTAATGGGCTTTTGGCGTTTTCATTGGATATAGTTTTCTTTATTTGATTGAACATGTTCTTCGTATTATTTCGTGTCGTTAGCCACCGAATCACTTTTTTAGTTATTGTAAAACTGCAGTAGCAAACGACTACTGCAGTTGGACTACGACTTTTTTAGTTGGATTGAACCTGCAGTAGCCAAACGACTACTCTAGGATCACTTGACGTTAGAAGGTACCTAAACCATTTTTGTATTATTGAATAACTTTACCACAATTTGTTCCTTGTTTCATTTTTTTTGTACATCTTCTTAGTTTCAATATCTTAATGTTATTTCAATATTTTCTTTAAAAAATCTTCAACATTATAAAATATTCCTTCCATGAGAATCATTTTAAAATTTTTTCTTAAAATTTTTAATTTCTTTTTCTTTTTTTAGATGTGATGGTAATTTATTATATAATTTGATTCCATTTATTTTGAAAATTCTATGTTCTATGTTTTGTTTTGAAATTGTGTATTTTGTGTTTTGTCATGTTGCTATGTATTTCGTTCCTCGATATTAATTGAAAATTCATTTTTTTTATACCATTGCAAAATGTTATGTGAATTTATATAACTTTTAATTTCAAGGTTAGATTTATCATGGTCTTTTATAATTATTGTTGTTTCATCAGCAAAAAAACATAAATTTGAGTTTGACACGGATTCATTGATATTATTGACTTATATTATAAAAAGGACTGGACCTAAAACCGATCCTTGTGGTACTCCAGCAGTTATTTCCAATTCATTTATATAATAAATAAAGTTGCTGTGTAAGTTTTGTTGTTATTTAAAATACCTTAGTACTTTGGTAAATCACATTGGATGCAAATATTTGAATGGGCACCTACTTATTTTATAGACTATGCTATTATAGATATATTTTATAAATATATTTTACGTTTTCCTTTTTGAATTTTCTAAATTGCCAAACATACATTCTAGAACCTATACATTTAACAGACAATACCTGACCGTTAACAAAAAGGCTTTAAATATTTACATACTGTATTTATAAATCCGAAAAATAAATTTGGAACTTATATGGTCCAAAAAGGACTAATGTGTTTATATAATGAGAACCTTGTGGTCCGAGCCTTGGTAGGTATCATTTCATGTTTACCACTTCATCCAATTACTATAAAACATGTTAGTGTCACAATTTTTATAAATGCACATTTTTATTGCTCCATGCGAACTTTATCCCACATGCCGTATTTGTCCTACATGGTTTGTATACAGCTGTACGGTGCGGTAAGGTTGTTTGTTTATTTGGTTGCTATCATGGCAACTTCAAATGTAAAGTGTTTCGACTTTAAAATGAAATTCATTAACTTATTAGAATTTCTCTAGCTAAGTAACCTACATGAGACTTTTTTTAAGTCAGAAATTAGATATTTCAAGACTTTTAAGGTAATCCTGGTAGCCGTTTTTAAGATAATTGAGCAAGCAAGAGTATTCTCATATATTTATTGCTCATAATTTAAGTACGGGTATAGGATTTATTCATTTTTTTGTATGAAGAAATGAATTTACCAAATAGGATATTTTTCATTTATTGTCGAAAATGGGTTGTATTCAACTTTTATCAATTTAAATTAATACAATCTAAATTCAATCACAATTAAAAATCCAATTAAATTCAATTAAATTAAAAATCACATTGTTGGCCCATTAATAGCAAATATTAAATTCTGCCTACCTCATATTTAATTACAGAGGGTAAAAAATGAAACACAATTAAAATTCTTGAGATTGTAAAATTAATCTTTAATAAATTACGTAGCATATTTAGTTCAAAAGGAGATTAATTACATTATTCAACAATGAGTGCAGAAAAACCAATTATGATCGAGAAAAGGGTTGGATTAAACGTAAAATTATTCTTAAATTATATACAATCTGATAATTTAAAATCGCAATACTAGCCCATTGTCATCGTCCCCTTTACAGCGAGCCAATGAGAACAAAGGGGAGGAGCCCGGTACAGTAAGGTTCAAAAACAAAACCGTCCGGGTTTGGCGCTGTCCGACTTTGACGTTTCTGTGCAAAAATGAAACAGTCTGGGTTTGGCACCTGACGCTCCCGCCAAATCGGGACTGTTTCAAAACAGTCCTGAGTTGGCGCCGTCCGACTTTGACGTTTCTGTGCAAAAATGAAACAGTCCCGGTTTGGCACCTGACGCTCCCGCCAAAACGAGACTGTTTCAAAACAGTCCGGGTTTGGCGCTGTCTGACTTTGGCACTGTCCGACTTTGGTGTTTTGGGAATTTTAAACAGTCCCGATTTGGCGCTGTCCGACTTTGGTAGCGTCCCTTTGAATCATACAATACTTGTTTGTCACCTAGAGTATTGTGGACTAATTTTAGCATATGACAAACATCTAGGAAAAAATGAACTGGCTCCTTTGTAATAGGGTGGGAGAATGCACATGTTAACTTTTCAGGATCAATTTTGCATACTAATCTATTGGCCATAGCATTGTTCGTGGTTGTACCTTCGCAAGTTAAAGAAACTGCTGTAATGCCAGATTCATGCAGAACAGTTAAGCACTGTTTCACCAAACCACTTAGCTGTTCACCATTCAATCCTGCGACGGAGAAGTATCCTAGAGGGATTTTCCAGGATGAATTAATAAACACTAAATTAAATGAGCTTCAGTGGCTAAAGGGGCTGAGTCGTCGTCTGAGCCTACACTGACAGTTCCATAAAACTGTTTACCATCCCACTCTAAATGTTTCCGCATCGCTATGCAGTCAAACATCAATGCGCAACATCAAACACACAGAGGTTCGTTGACATTATGCTGAATATTCTTTTAGGGCTCTGAAAACTACAGAGGAAAATCCAGGATCCCCTTAAACAGCGTCCCGAATAACAGCGTCATAAAGTTCTTGGGTGCGGCAAGGCAGTTTCCTTACAAAACAATAAGCCTTTGGGAATAGAAAATGCAGTGTTATTGCAAATGCTTTCAATCTCTCGTCATAAGTTTTGTTCAGCGACGGATTTAAGCATTTGCACTCGACCTTTTTATTAGCCTCTCAGAAATTTTTCAAATGGACTCGAGAAAGATACAAGATTCTTCTTGCATATTAATCTTTTCTCTCAACGATTTAATGATTCCATTGAAATTTGCAACCTTTTTTGTCAGTATTTTATTCTTTATTAGAAAATTTGTTATCTTTTTCCGATATACTTGCACATTGGACTTATATTTGAAGTAAGTTCAGTTTTTTTGTTGGACCAGTAGGAACTGGACCAGTAAGAAATTCGTCTCCATTGTGGCTTCTTTTTAAACGACGCCTCTCTTTTATTTCCGAAAACACCGCAAAAATTGAGGGAATTGCTTCTTGTCTTACTCTAACACAAGATAGTGATGTGCGGTCGAGGTCCTCCTCCCTGAAATGTGCTGAACACAGGGAACTCCATTTTGTTGGCACCCAATCCTTCCTTTTTGTTGCATTCGCCCACTTCTTCCGGAGTTCTTCGTTTTTTGGAAATCTGTTAAGAAAAATAACTTCAGTCCTATTGTAAAAACAGTTACTTTTTATTTGGAATGAACATCAGTACACTTAGCGTACATAAAGTTTGGTTGGTACAAATTGTATAGAATTCTAATAAATTTTATTTTTTAAGTAATTTTTTGGCGTACATTTGAAAATAATAGATTTTTAAGTTAATAACAAAAATACTGTAAATTAATACCGATTTCCCATGTGGAAAGCATTTTTTGGCCAGGTTTATTGGATTTCCTGATGATTCTTAAGTTAGTAAATAAATGTGCAGAATCGATAGATCTTATATTGATGTTTGGAACAAGTAAACATATTTGTAGTCTACTAAAACTACAGTGACTTCAGTTTTTTACAGCAAATCAATTCCCACACACGGACATTTAATTGCCTATGTGTAAATTATTTCCAAATATTGTAAACCGTAATATACGTTTTTTATGGAAATAAATGTCCTTTTAAGTTTGAGGTTTTGTAATTACTAGATTGGTAGGATCGTGGACTATACTGACTAGAATTCGGCCCGGAAGCAGGCCAGTACTACTCAAAAAATGCTGCTAAATTATGTAAATAAACATTTTTAATGAAAAAAAACAAATAATTATCGAACTGTTTAGTTTAAATAAATGATTTAAAAAATAACCATACAAAAATGTTATACCGAATACGGGAATTGAATCTGCAATCTTTGACTCAACGTCCTAACGCTCTAGGCTTGACCACTCGGCCATCCTGATATGAGGGATGGAGCAGTAGACGGGAACTAACATATTATATGTATAATATGATTTAAACCTTTTTGCTAATGAATTATTTCCAAAGTAATGTTTTGGCCCAAGTCTCATTTTTGTATTATTTAATCAAAATACACATATGGTAAAACCAATACAACACTTGTGCATTTGACTGGATAAAACAGTAAAAATAGCCGTGATGGATGGAAATAAATTTATTACTCTTTACAAAGGTTGCTTAATCAACTGAGTTTTGTGCACGACCTAAAAGAAAGAGAGATAATACAACGTAAACAAACTGAGATATATCGCGAGAGAGTAATAGACTATGCGTCTATAAGCCTAAGCCATGGGAAATACGTTTTTGTGTTGGCTTCTTAGAATCGGCCAGATAAACCGAGGGCTACTAAAATCGAGGCCGGATGTACAGTAGATATGAGTGTTTCTAAAATACAGCCAGCAGGAATAATAAATTGAATAAACATATTTCAAGGCGAATGTCTGAAAATTATCAGTGTGAAGGAAGAAAAAGTTAATAGGATAAGAGTAGGCTTAGTAGGGTTTTCGCTACTAACGAGAAAAAAAACTAGGCCTAAATAGTGTTTATATTTATTTACTCTTATTAAAAGTATCATTATTTTCTTATTCTTTCTTTTTCCTACTATTAGTACAACCAAATACTGCACAAAAAATCATATTTTCAGTAGGAAAAATTAATGTTTCACCACATCTTCTCGAAAAAGCGAGTACTACTCTGGAATGCCTGATTGCGGGAAGCGGAAGCAGTGTGGTTGGTAAGCGCGTTGCGCCGGGCCCCGTCGACCACGGTGAGCCGCCCGCCCTTCTGGCCACCATCTTGGTCAGACCCGGCGTTGGCGGCCGCCTCGCTCGCTGGGCGGAACGGCTACCTTCTGGCCACCATCTTGGTCAGACCCGGCGTTGGCGGCCGCCTCGCTCGCTGGGCGGAACGGCTACCTTCTGGCCACCATCTTGGTCAGACCCGGCGTTGGCGGCCGCCTCGCTCGCTGGGCGGAACGGCTACCTACTTCTGTGCTCTCTGCATTGCACCATCACAGTGGCAGCTCGTGATGTCACCCGAGGTTAAAATGAGAATGTATAATGTTTCCACTGTTTCCCTCAAGATGGCAAATTGTGTAAATTGGCTACCGTTTAAAACATATTACTAATTTTTATTTAGTCATATCAATACTGAAACTTCCGACTTTGTCCATATAAAATTGGTTCCTCACAGTGTTTAAATTGAAAAAAATATCATGGCTACTTCAGGCTGTTGACATCAGAACTTTCATCACGCCGTGAACTCGCCTTAATCCTGCTGGGCAATTTAAAACACCTGGAAATGTAAATCCGGGTCGTAAAATTCATATAGACCGACAAAAAGTAACGCTAAGAACGGATCCTCGACTTAACATCAAGATTTAGCGCGTTTTTGAACTAGACCGAAAACCGTAAAAAATAGACAATGAATCTATTGGACAAAAAACCTGATTCCCCCAAAAAGTTGATCAATCAAAAGGAAGATCAGGTCACTCATTTAGCTGTTAGGGGCAAAATTCTTTCTTTCTTTCTTTTCTAAAAAGAGGATGGCGGCCTCTTTTTCACCTTGCCTTTGTCCCGCCCACATAGACTATTGATCTGTGCGTGAACGTTATCAAGCAAAGCCCAGGAGTAAGGCGGGACAGTACAAGGGTGAACAGTACTGCTAAAAGTATGCGACAAGCTCAAGTCTCGAACCTGCGACGCTTCGAGGCCACAGACCCGGGGCCGAGTGCGCCACCGACTCTCTAAATGCATCGCAGAAATAGTCTGTGGGGAACTGTAATACACACCACTCACGTAACTCATCCTTAAAGCTTTAATTTTGGAAACCCGTTTACAGCAGATGCATTTACTTTAAATGGAACGCCCATGCAAAGTTTTACGACTAATTTGAGTAATTTGGGATGACCGTAAAACGCGATTAGCCTCAGTGGTGTTTGAAAAATTGTAGATGGTCGTGTTTGTATATTCTATTCCTCTAATGAATTGAATTTCGCATCTTTTTTGATGCTTTAAAATTATTCTGTACGCCTTCCATCCATAGTTAAAAAACCTGCAAATGTAATAGCCGAAATTTCGAATTTGATAATTTACTTTAGGCTATTTTAGCCTTTTGAGACAAAATATTTTATAATTCTTTTTGATACATCGCAAACCAAAATTTCCTATGCATGCATAAACAAGATGTATCTATGTTTTGAAAAGACACGGAACAGTATTGTATTTTTCGGGGGGAGGGGGGAGGGGCAAGTTCTCAGCCTCAGCCTCGAAGCCTCAAAATTCTGCGTATTTGACTTTTTGTGTAATAATTAAAACAATAATGTCTACAAAATCACAACAAATTTAACATACTATCTACTTCTTATGTTCAAAGTTACATAGGCTTCACATCATATTTATTTTTATTTCAACAATGGGTTTTCCTATCCAATCTTTAGCCATGATAATAGGACTCCATTGGTTTGAGACCTCCCAGGAATGTTCGTTGTTGCATTAAGACAGACACATATTGTTTAAGAAGGACTTTAGCCAAGTATTGCGTTATCCAATATTTTCTGCTTCGACAAATATATTCCTTCATGCCATCGGTATTCGATTTCGCGACAAGCTTCTCTTCACGATATTGTCAATAACATGCAGTGTTCATTGAATGGAACAGTTGACAGTTATTTGGAATAGTTTCTTAATTATAAAACCCATCAAAATCAAGTTACTTCTAAAAATACCTTCATTGCAGCAGACCTGCATACTCAGCGACATTCAAATACGCAGCTAAACCCTACATTCAAACTGTTTTATACAAGTGGAAGTGTTGTTGGTCATAAATTATTTTGTGACCAGGTTTAGGTTTGATTTCTGCGTTCAGTTACAGCTATAATTTTCAAGAGTAAACAAATATTTGAAAAAACTGATTACCTAATAATATATTATAGCAAACCTGAAAATTACTGACCAAACACAAAAAGGAGAATACTGATACAGCCATGAAAGAGGCAAATGGAACAAAATAATGTTTTATTCAACTGAAGGGGGGCTTCTTGGGAACTGGGATAGGTTTCCAATGTTTAGTGTACATCAAGTATTTTAGGAAACTCTACCAAACAAATCTAACAAAGTGAACATTTTGTTTGAACGTCTGCTAATCAAAATGTCAAAAGTCCACGGGAGTCTCCGCTGTAAACTAGCCGCCATCTTGAGAAAAACATTTCTCTCTACTATCTTCATTAAGATGATAGTACGTGTGGTTAGGGTTAATTTTTACCAAAACCTTGCACTCTTTGATACAGCTTAGCCACCTAGCGTGTGTATAGAAGATACCAGTAGAAGTATTTTTCCTAAATTCGTGTAGAACACCGCTATCATAGATGGCCGTCATTAAATTCATAAATTGTTCTATAGCTCCTGTAGTAGTATTTCGATCTTGATAAACTTTTATGTTTGTTTAGAGATATTTTAAAAAAAAAACCTTCCTTGAGTCAAGACTTTTCATTGATTATTTTTAAATCGAAATTTCCCACTTAATTCCATGAAGAAGTTTAATTCCTTAATAAAATACCTTTTGAGGGGATTAATGAGGCTATAGCTAAACAAAATATGTTCTCGAGGTTGAAAGATTAAACACACAGAAATTTAATTCAGATTAGTTAACTAGTATAAAAATAATGGCCTCAAAAAATATACACACAACCTGTTTTCCGAGTTTGGCAATGTTTTAGCGAATTTCCTTAGAAATAAGCTATTACCGTCGTTTTAACAGAACAGAATGGACAAAAAATATCCGTTCAGGGCAACTTCAGCAATCATACTAATATTTATATTAATTGATAGCTTTTTATGTGTACTTTCTGGATATGAAGTGAGTTTATTGTGAAAACGAATTTTTACCTGTAAAAATCACGATTTGTTTCAAAATTTAACATGGGCTTATATGGGAAATAGAATTTTCATTTTTTGATTTTTGTTAACACGATAACTCTCGTAAATATCCTCCGATCGTAACAACATTTGGTGCAGACATGTAAATCTAGATTCTCTTGGACGAGTTCGTAAATCAGCCAGATCGACATATCCAAAGTGGGGTAAAGGCCCCATTTTACACCCCAAAAATGGGTTTTTTGAGTTTTTCAAATTGAAAAATTATATTTATCCAATTATTGTTTGCACCATTGGATGTAGCTCGAAAAAACAAACAATTTGGTGTTTTAAATCATTTCTCTAAGTCCATTGGTCTCCGAGATATAAGCGAAAATACCTCTGGAAGGTCCCTTTTTGACAACCAAAAAATGGGTTTTTTTGTGATTTTCAAATTGCAAAATCAAAGTTATCAAATTACAGCTTTCACCTTTGGATTCAGCTCGAAAAAACAAACAATTTGGTAGCTTCAATCATTGCTCTAGTTCCATTGGTCTCTACGTTATTAGCGAATTTCCTTAGAAATAAGCTATTACCGTCGTACAAAAAATATCCGTTCAGGGCAACCTCAGCAATCGTACTAATATATACTAATATTACAGTATACTAATATACTGTAATTAATTGACAGCTTTTTATGTGTACTTTCTGGATATGAAGTGAGTTTATTGTGAAAACGCATTTTTACCTGCAAAAATCACGATTTGTTTCAAAATTTAACATGGGCTTATATGGGAAATAGAATTTTCATTTTTTGAGTTTTGTTAGCACGATAACTCTCGTAAATATCCTCCGATCGTAACAAAATTTGGTACAGACATGTAAAACTAGATTCTCTTGGACGAGTTCGTAAATCAGCCAGATCGACATATCCAAAGTGGGGTAAAGGCCCCGTTTTACCCCCCAAAAATTGGTTTTTTGAGTTTTTCAAATTGAAAAATTATATTTATCCAATTATTGTTTGCACCGTTGGATTTAGCTCGAGAAAACAAACAATTTGGTGTTTTAAATAATTTCTCTAAGTCCATTGGTGTCCGAGATATTGCCGCTTCGCATTTTTTTCTCTGTTTTTGGTATCAGGCACAGTTCTCTGTGTATCAGGGCAGCAGAATGTTAGCTTTCCCAATTCCCTATTTACTCTCTACTGAGGTTTTCAAGGAATCGCTTTGAGTAATTTCTCAGTTTGTCAATGTATTTAATAGAATTTTTTTTTTAACAATTATAATTTAATATAATTTAAAAAATAAACATTCTTGCCTACTTTATTATATGAAATATTTGAGTTCTTTCATCTAAGTCATTTACCAATATTTTTTTACAAAGTTTTTGTAAAACAAGCTATAGTATGTTATTTTAATATATATAAATATGTCACTTGTTTATTTTTCTTTTTTTCGTAATAATGGATTAATTACTGGATATTTTGTAATTGGAAATTCGCTGAGTACGCAGGTTTGCTGCGACGGGGGTATTTGCTGTTTCATGGGTACTAAGACCATAATTGAGGTTTAAATATATATAAAATTAAACCCAAATAACTAACGAACCTATAAAAATCTACCATATCGTCATAATTCTGTTTTGTTTTAACCCATTCTGAAGGACCACAGTGTTTTTGGTCGCCCCATGGTAAGCATACGGCAAAACAACAGGCTCTGACTTTTTCCGTGATAGCTACTTTATTTGTCGGTAAATAATAATAAAAACTCTATAAAATGACAAATATAAACATTTTATAAGTAAAACCCCGATATAAAAAAATATTGCCGTTGGACTGATAAATAAATAAATAAGACCTCACCAAAAAACAAGCCATGCAATTCAGAAATTGTATTTCAATTTTTTTTAATTTTAGTAGTCAGAATGAGCCTCTTCAATAACGCCCCCCTCCCCAACCCGTAGAATTCGGCGCAAGCGTGACGGGAGATAACCACACATATTTGCGAGAACCACCCAAATTCCTTCAATTGCACCGCCGAAAATAACATTAACAAGTCTTGAGAACATTCGAAATTAATATTTCAACGAAATAATATCAAGAGATGTTATTCTTTTCAGCGGAATTAATTGGAAATATATAGCAAAGTTCTCGGAGATAAGTACTAGTCAGAGCCACGCCTACGCTGAGTTCCATGGGGGAGGGGGCGTTAGCAGAAGAGCTTACTTAATTCTTCCACTGAATAACCACCGGTAATAGTATGTAATGGTTAATAGACTGGAAGGTACTGTTTTACCGGACGAGCATGATAGTTCCCGCGCGAGGCGACGATGACGGAGTTCCCATTCGAGTACATCAAAACTTATCGGCCGTGTGGCGTACAATACTTTACACCATACTACAAAAAAATTATACTAACGCACTCTTTGCATAAACCACTACGTTTCTCAATTCTTCAATCCTAACCATAACAAATAAACATTTGCTTTTGCTGCCAGGGCTGCCAATACATTCCTCTAAAAAGTAACCTATAAACTTGCATCAAACGTCGGTTTAATCAACTAATTGTTTACTTCCGTTTCCTCTTATCGTAGTCCGGAAAACGTCCGGGTCATATCCAATGTATGACAATCAAAATAGTGATATTACTTTGTTGTTATTACTCAAATGTGTTAATATTGTTGAAGAACAGTACAAATTTGTATTGGAGAAAAGAAAGATTAGAAAAAATTTTAAATGTAAAAAATTGTATTTCAAAAATACTTTTCAAACAAAAGATTACTACAGTTATAGAATAATTTGTGAATTTAATGGCGGTGTTCTACACGAATTTAGGGTTAGTTTTTCGGAAAAAATACTTCTCCTCATACCCTCTGTGCACCCACCAAGTGGCTAAGCTGGCAAAAAGTACTAAGATTTTTACGCTAACCTCACTTACTATAGCTCACAAAGGAGATACTAGAAAAGTGTTAGTGACTCTTTTGTAGAGGACAAAATTTTTCAATAAAATGAGTATCAACATGCATAAGATATCTTAAGGATCCCTGCTGATATTATTAACTTTATAAATTTATTTTAATGATCTTGTAGTCAGGTGTAGATATAAAATTTAAATTAATGCACGATCCCAATCGGCCCAAGCCTATCGATCTTAGAAGATTATAAAATTAACATTACACTTGTAACTAGATAATGTACTATATTCATAGCGTTCTTGAAAAATATCCCGTGATTAGACACCTCAGTCATCAAAATTAGTTCACAATAAAAGCGAGGGTGAGCTCATGAAAATGATTCGTTACGGCGCTTCTTTTCTAATTCCTTCAGAAATACCTTTTTATGAGAGTTCACCCACGCCTTTATTGAGTACCAATTTTATTCATTGAGGTATTAAATTAATGGAATTTGATAAGGATTCTATGAATATAGTTTCTCTGAGATTAACAGACTTCGCTCCATTGGGAATTTAATTTAAATAAAATTTTACATGTTTTTATAAAAGAATCACAAAATCATAAAAATAAAGGTATGTGTACTTATTTGAAAATCTTTTACACATGTTCAATAAAACCCATTCTTTCGGAAATTACGTCTTCTACGAAAGCGCAGTTTAAACTTTTCTTAATCTCTTTTGGTTTTCGTGTTTTTTTGAAAATGTTTTTAGAAAAATACGGATAGGGAAAGGTTTTTTTCAAGATGGTAGGTAAAGCACAGCAGAGATTTCCGAGTATTTTTGAAATCATATATTTAATTTCGTAAGGAGATTCTCTGCTTCAAAATTGTGGGTGTCAGGCAAGTCGTAGAAAGATGGGAGAGGCTCAAATTAAGGGTCTCTATTCCGTGATGGCGGGAAAAATACTGAAATTGCTCGAAATTCACCAGAAAACTAGAAATAAAGTAAAATATCTGTCATTTAAAAAGCATTGGGATCTAAAAAGTCTGCTTTGTTTATGTAAAACATGTGGTGCTGATGCTTGATTCAAAGCCATATGCTAGATGTTGACATATGTTTTTTTTTTTTCAAAAGGCAGCTAACTATGTTCAATGTACTATAACAAATAAATATTTTAACTTTAAGATTTTCAGCCTTATAATTATTACGAGTTTGAGTATATATTTATAATTTAAAATTATAAAGGGTTAAGTGCGTTTGTTTCGTTTACATTATAACGATGCCGATTTAATGCCAAATGACCGATATAAATATATATGTAAGGGAAATTTTTGCGCCGAAATTGTGGGAGTTTGGCAAGTCGCAGGATAATGGGAGAGGGCTCAAATAGAAGGTCTTGATGCTAGGGACTCGCAAAAAATAGTCAGAGTTCTTAAAGTTTATCAGAAAATACGGTATAACGTTAAATATCTGCCATTTAAAAATCATTGTAGTCTACAAACGTCTGCTTTGTTTACATTAAAACATGTGTTGCTTATACTTGATTTAAAATTACATGCTAGATTTTGATATAGGCTATGCGGTTTATTTAAAATCTAGCAAAATAAGTAAAACGTACTATAACATTTGACGTTTTTTTACTTTTAAATTTTCCGTTTTTATAATTTAGGGACCTTGACCTTAAAAAGCAAGAGGAATTAAATCCGACTGTTACTTTTACATTGTATCATGTAGTAGTAGCTGATGCTGATTTAAAGCCAAGTGATTGGGAACATTTACACAATCGAATAAGCGGCTACAGGTATAGAAAAGACTTCATTCATCATTTTTAAGGTCCAGCTCTACCAGTTTTACGTGCGGTCGGAAAAGGTCATAGTTTTGACCGAACAGCAACAGAGTGTGCTGCACTAGCAGCTATTGAGTGCAACACCAGCTTTAAATTTGATCTTACCAAAAAGGTTCACCTTTAATTTTGGCCAATCAAAAGTATATTTAATCTTGAATCTAACAAGACGAAGCAGTATTTACTCACGGGCAACCATAAAAAAGTGTTGAACGTAGGGTAAAATCCTCAATATTAACTATTTACCAAACTTGTGATCTCCAAACCTAACTTCCTTATAAAGTGGAGCCAGAGGCTCCAACGTGGAGCGTGGAGTCCTCAACGGGAGGCCATTTTCTGATTTCATCCTTATTTGTATGCTTATTGGGCAAAATGTAGCCTTAATCGGAGATTTCCATAATAAGTACCCTTTGACTGTCCAATATAGAGGCTTCACACGAGATATTTGTTTACACTTTTGTGTTAAATGACACGACTTTCTTTAGGAAATAAATTAAGTGCTGCAGTCTGTGGTTGTTAACCTTAAGAATTTCTTCAAACCATGTCCATATGTTTAATTGTAATCAAAGTGTACTGAGTTTGTTTTGAGAACGACGGATAACGCCACTGTTGCAGAAAATTCAGCCCTTTACTATAATGCAATGTCCTTTCTTAAAATACTGACAAGTACTAGCAAAGATCAAAATATCTTTAACATTACACTTTAAAACGTTGAATTCCGTCAAACTGTTTCAGAGTTGTGAGTGTGAAGGAAACATTAAATACCCAGCATTCGTATATTATTTTTAGGGGCTTTTGCCCCTACTAGCCACTAGTTAAATTTAATTGGCTATACATAATTAAAATTAAACATTCATGGAAAAAGGTTATATTTCGAAACATGTCCTAGGTCCATAAACCTAGCCTTTTAACTGAAACACGTTATGTAAATATGAACATCATTAATTTGATAAGAATCACTATTATTATAATTATTATAAACTGGTAAGGTTTATACGAGTCAACATCATTAATTTGATAAGAATACATAATTATTATAAACTGGTAAGGTTGTATTTTTTTTAGAATTCTTATACCTACACGTAATGTATACAGGGTGTCTGTAAAGTCCGCCACCAAACTCCATAAATTGGTTTATTGGGTCAAAATAAGCAAAAAAGTTCCGTGAAGGTATGTCCTAAAATGCATATTTACCCAGATATCCGCCATTTTGTATTTTTCACAAAATATTTTTTACCTCCAAAGTTTGAAAATCGATTTTTTTGAAACTTAGTATGTACCTATGACTAGTCAAGGTCAGTTTATGAAAAAATAATCAGAATGATCGAATGGTAAATTTCAAATTGGCGGCCGCTTAAACTTTTTAATTTGAAATGCCAGAAAAACTTTACGTAGTAATTTACGTAAGAATATGAAGAATTAAAATTTTTAGAAAATTTAATTTCCAGTCTAATGACACCAGAATTATGAAAATAGGTCAATAAATAACTGAGTTATGGTCGAATTTATCCAACGAGGCAGCATAAATTGGAAGGAGAATGGCCCATTGTTGCATTGACTCATGCGCTGACATAGGTAAATTACGCTGCCTCAGTAGATAAATTTGACCATAACTCAGTTATTTATTAACCGATATTCATAATTCTGGTGTCAATAGACAGGAAATTAAATTTTCTAAAAATATTAATTCTTCATATTTTTTTGTACTACGTAACGTTTTTCCGATATTTCAAATTAAAGGTTTCAAACGGCCGCCATTTTGAAATTTACTATTCGATCATGCTGATTATTTTTCATAAACTAACCTTGACTAGTTATAGGTACATACCAAGTTTCAAAAAAATCAATTCACAAGCGTCGGAGATAAAAAATATTTTGTGAAAAATACAAAATGGCGGATATCTGGGTAAATATGCATTTTAGGACATACCTTCACGGAACCTTTTTGCTTACTTTGACCCAATAAACAAAGTTATGGAGTTTGGTGACGGACTTTACAGACACTCTGTATATATCACTAAAATTAATTTTTTGGAACTAATCATGAATCAGTTGTCCATATTGAATTTTGTTTTTTATTTCATCTGACGTTTTTTTAACTTAACATCTGTGAGAAGTTTCCTTTTAGGATTTGTTTGGTTGATTCACTTTTTTATCCCCCAAAATGCTTAACCTATTAAAAAAGCGTCACTCTTGAGTGTTTCTGTTCCTAAAAAAGTACATTATTTTCATCTTATAAAATTATGTTAAAAATTAATAAAAAATTGAGCAAACAACAAATACATTAAAACATGTAGTTATTTTATGTAATATTTTTCTTTCTTTTCTCGATCGCAATTGTTCACGTTAAAACAACATTTATAAAAGGCATTCACTACCGGCGGAGGCCTATTGTAACCTTAATATGTAGAGAGCACTCACGGCAGAAGCTCACCACTCAAACCTTTTGTAACATTTATGGATCATCGCAGAGCATTTGTAGGCCCGAAGAAAAAGAAGTGATTTGTGGAAAGTATGTTTTCCAACGCAAGGTAGAAGTGAAATATAGTTGCAGTTTTAAAATTCACTGCTGAATTATTTCTCTTATGAATTTTAAAATATAAATAAATCCTTATATCTATTTTAAATTAGGATTTTAGCAGAAATTACGGAAAAAGAA
The DNA here is from genome assembly GCA_035578135.1 of Flexamia atlantica. NCBI lineage: Eukaryota > Metazoa > Arthropoda > Insecta > Hemiptera > Cicadellidae > Flexamia > Flexamia atlantica. Next base: position 27,321,080 of record JAQJVK010000006.1, on the reverse strand, counting down.
CATTAAATTATTTTTATGGAATGATTTGAAAGACTCATATACTCCATACCTTAACACAGTTTTTTGACCAATTTAAGATTAGTTACGAAATTTTGTTTCCGGTTCTTCATAAAGTTTATTTGCACGCTTGGAATCATCAGTCTGACATAGCTTTTTCCCTTCAATCGTCTACTTGTAAAAAAATTGAATTTTCCAACAAAATGTTTAACCTGCAAAATGTAACGTTGGCAAACTCAAATTGAGAGGTTCACTTGCAGGTGAAAGTCAAATTTGATTTCTTCGTCATAAAACATGATCATTCGATTGTCATTATTATGTGAATGACGACTTTTTTGGTCCAAAGGTGCTTTCTTATTACTGTTGTAGTGAGGCAGCTTGACACAAATAAGTGCTATAATTCTGCACTTCCGGATACCAGCATGAAACGTGGCACGTTTGCTACTTATGATATACCAAACAGAAAAATGCCGGGAGACAAATTGTACGACCACCTGGGAATGAGAAATTCAAGATGGCGGCCAAATTGATTAGTTTGTGTGTAAGTTATGCTGTATAGCTCATGAAAATGGTCCGATTTTGACGAAACTTGGTGTGTAGGTACTAAAACCCAATATCTCAAGGTCTTTAATTTATTTCTTGGAATTTTTTATTTTTAAGGGTAGTTAACCCCTAAAAACCCTTTGAAAAACCCCAAAAAATGGTAAAAATTCAAATTTCTCATAAACGGCTCTTACGATTTTGATTAAATTTTCATGGTTTATAGTGCTTAAGATGTAAAATAAAATGATGCTACCTGCATGTCTGTGAAAATTCCAGTTCAGAAGTTATAGAGCATTAAATGTAAAAAACGATCAATTTTTTCATTTTTTTCAAATTTTCTAAAATCTCAAAATTTTAATGCAATTTTACTTTCAACCAATAAAAGCAGCTTAAAAAACTAAATAATTTAGAATTTTGAATTATTAGTCTACCTCGATCGATTACAGAGAAAATTGTTTTTTTTCGTTTGGGGGCAAACACAGTACGTTGTCTAATGCCATTCTTTTGAATAGTACAAAAAATGAAACCTCCCTTATTTATCAACTGATTTTGATAAAATATTCTATGTATGTACTAAATCACATCACATTTATGTATTAATACAACTGAGTTTTTCAATTCGACTATGGAAGGAGTATGTGTCATATTTACAATACCTTTATTCATAAGGCATTTTTAAAATAATAAATTAGAAATAAAAACACAATTAATTATTTAAATTATTGCTCTATTGCAGCTATCCAATGCTTTCCTTATGGAGAATAAACAAAATATTATTATAAATTATTTATCCGTGCACCAATTTTGATAGAACATGTTGTGAACATGGTTACTGCTGTTATATTTCATAATTTGAGAATCAAAATCATTACATTCCCCCCAATATGATTTTTTTACTCTTGTCATGAATTTTTATTAATGGATAGTAGCTAATAGGCTTGCTACAACACACAAACTGTAACGATTTAAATAGTACATTAGAGGTATGCAAGAACACACAAGTTTGTTTAAATATATATTTATATATTATTATTAAATTTTACATACATGATATTGACCTAGACTTATGATAAAGAAAGTACTTAGAAAAATTACATGTTCCACTTATTAGAACAAATTAGACCTAAATAGAATTGAATAGAATATACAAAAGCTGTCCCGTGTTCTTCACTTCTGCACATCATTGCACACACTGGCCATCACAGGTGCATAGGTTTGTGCAGGCCAAGTTGTGAAGTGAGCATTTACAGTTTTTAATGCACATGGTCTTGCATTGGCAACTAAACAACTCACGGCATTCTGTAGAAGCTTCATTTAAGTCACTCCAGTATGGTTCAACTGATGAATCAGAAGTACGCTTCTACCCCCAATCGGTTATATCTGGTATAGACATTTGCTTCTGAAGACATTGTTTCCAAATATTTGCTTGCAACACTGATCGTTTCACGTGTTGACGTAGGGCCTCCAGTGTTGGTGGTATGTTTTCCACGGCACGATTTTTCTGACTGAAGAGAATTCGCCTGCACTCATTAATGGAAGATGTAGTGCTTGTAATATCGTACAAAAATACTGTGAACTGTTCGATTTGTTCTAAGTCAGAAATTGAGACATGAAAATTGGTTGACAACCGCAAGAAAACTTCTGACATATGCTTCATCTTCATCCAGATATTCCATGCCTTCATTTTTCCAACTCCGTAAAATGATGAAACGGTGTCACATCCAGTGAAAGCATGAAAAAACGGCAGTGCATTGCATACATCAGGTGGCATGTTTCTAATGAGATCACTAAGAGGAAATCGCTTTCTATTTTTTCCTACCCCAAAATCAAACCAAATTTCTTCTAATCCTATTCTTTTCAATTCTGCTAACACCCCTATGGCTATAACTATGACATCAGAATCTACTGTCTCAATACAGATGTTCTTATGACCTGCTAATATGGAGTCTTTCAGATGTAAGAAAATTCTTGTGTCTGCTTCTTCATGTGTGCAAGGTACTAGTTGTTCTGAGTTGAAATTGTCCGCTGACGAGGTTACTATTTCCTCCAGAGTGAAAACCGCTATTTTCCCTGTTTGTTCGAAAAAGCTGGTGTGTGAAGCTAGGAGGTTAAATAGCTGTTTCTTATTATCACTCACTTGTAAGAATTTGCTGAAAGATTTAGGAAGGGGTGTGCTCCCTTTTACAATAATTGGTGCGCTGCAACCTCTTTTTGACCTTGTATCAGCTTTGATGCTGTCAGGCAAGTAACGATCAAATATCACATCAACTCGATCATATTTAGCCATTCTGCGTGATATAGCTGGTATGAAAACTGTTTCAGAGTATTCATCAAAATTCTTAGCTATAGCAGTTGGTAGGGAATGGACCAAAGCTGCACCATCTACTATGAGAGCTGAACAATCAGCTATACTTCCTCTACCTTGTTCAAACTCGTTGCTGCTTCCTAAACACCTTATTATCTCAGACTTCTTGTTTGGTTTTCGAAGTTTTCCGAATTCACTAATGGAAGGAGGATACTGGTGATTTTCATGAGAAAAAAATGTCAATATGTCAGAGTCCCTTATTTGTCTAGCAATGTACAGCTTGCAAAAAATATTTGCATCTTTCCTAAGCTCTTTGACGCGCATTTGCAGTTTACTATTTACCGGTTCAGTTTTTCCTTTGAACAAAATCAAGTTATTTCTCTTGATGACAGCTCGAACAGACATCTTTCCAGTATGAATTCTTTCATTTACATAGGTTTCATATGCCACCTTTCCAATCTGACGGGCTTCCTTAACAGATTTTTCAGCTTTTTCAGATGTTGTTGTCTTCGTTATTGCTGTTGACAGAGCGTCCTCTTGAAAAGGATTTCCATATCGTTGGAAAGAATTAACAACTTCTATAACATGTTTAAGAAAGTTGCTGTTGAATGATTTTGTGTCTTCTGTATGTTTCAGGTCTTCATCTTCAGTACTGACTTCTTCTTCTGTTGATAATTCATCACCTATATTTTTGCCACAGAAATTCTCAAAATCTGATATCATTTCTGCTACAACTGGTCCAGCAACCATCCATTTAAATAGAGCAGACGGGTTGTCTAACAAACCAATAGCTCCTCCAGTGCCTTTTACTGTTTTGTTATTTTGTTCATGTAGTTGGTCATCAGCCATACAGGAAAACGTATGGTTACTTTTCCTACTTACGAATTTTCCTTTCATAAATTCTTCATAGATTTTAGGATGACGAGTTTCAAGTTCCTGCAACGTCTGGACAAAAATCGGCAACCAGCGAGCATAATGTGTGTGATCCAGTGCAAACATCCATGGACATATATTCAAAAGGGTGGTTTTGAAATTCGTGAAATTTCCTTCTCGCAAGCTTTGAACATAGGACAATAAAAGAGTTTCAAGTTCCATGGTGATTGACCAGTAAAGAAATTGAGCTGACTCATCTTCACGTTTAGAACACCACTCAGTAAATTCTAGATCTGACTCAGATTCATGATAAGCGTTACACTTTAGTACATGAAGAGCGGCTAAAGTGACTTGATGAGCGTAACGTGTGCGTTTTACGTGAGAACATGAAAGGAATGATTCAGCTCTACCGGGAGAAGTCACTCCAGCATCCACAAGAATATCAGTCCAGCCAGATCCTAAAAGCCATGATCCAATCATACTCATTGTGGCCATCTCTATATGAAGGCCACCCATCATAACAACAACTTGGTCCTCGCCAAAATTATTGGGAAAAGTCCACTGGAGTTGCTTGGTTAAAGCGTAAATTGGCTGATCCCCAGTGAGAACAATCACTTTGGAATTCAAATTGAGTTCTTCGAACACATCTTTTATTCTTAAAAGACAATGTGCGACCACAGAAGATGATTGGACTCATTCAAAAGTGGTAATAAAGTGTGATTGCATATCGAAATTGTTTTTGAATTGCCCTGATTTGCTGAAAAAGCAGACCATGAAAGAGATTCTTCTGAAACGTTTGGATTAACTTGTTTTTGTTCTATGGTTAGAAGAACTTTCTCTAACCAGTTACTAATTGTTCCATCAGAAAAATTGGAACTGTTACAATCTACATTTATAGATGACACTGGAATCTCAAACCCGTTTGTTGACACGCACACAGGAGCCACCTCAGTGTATGATATAGGCAGTTGTTTGATTACTTTTTTATTTGTTACACCACCAACAATCTTTAGCGAATTTATTTTGGGTAAGTTATCATCTGGATGCTGTATGACAGTAATGCTAGTTCCATGAAATGAGTTTGAGGCTGTTGTTGATGAGGGATTGTGGTCAACATTGTCAATAACCACAGTAGAAAATATATTTGGATGAAGTGAACTTGGTATAACTTTTTGTTTCACTTCGCATATTCACATATGGCATTAGTTGTAGTTGATAGTACTTGTTGAACTCTGTCATAAGAGACGCAGATGCCAAGTTTATTGAAATGATTTATCAGGGTCTTGCTCCTACATCTTGAATATACTTTTAAGCCAATATAGAGAGGAAGTGGTGTTTCACGATCCACCAAATGCTTTATTGTTTTTGTTTCCTTCCTTGGTTTTGATTTAACAGCATTGAAGCGAATAAGTTGAGCTATGGATAACAGGGGTGATTTTCCTAAATTTGTATTTGGACCATCTTCTTTGAAAGATCCTTCAAGAATCATGTGTAAAAGGAGCAACAAATTTATTCACACATTCTGTTGGTATGAACGGTTCAGAGAACGATCCTTCAAATTGTGGGAAACCTTCAAAGAGACCGTTGCGCACTATCTTTGCTGCTCTTGCAAGACACATTCCATCGCTCATTGGATTTTTTTCTAGTGCATTTCTAATGGCATCTCCCAAATCATCCTGGAAGTAGAGTAATATTTCTCTGCCTGACCTAATGTACTGTAATCCTGGAATCAAGCTCAATAGACGTTCTCGGAGTCGTGTACAGTGAATCTGAGGATTTTCAATACCAAAGCTTCTCATGGTATCTTCCATTTGTTTATTCAGAATTGTCATTTTAAAAACTGGGGAAGTATCTTGATTGTACATATATCCTTCTTCGATGAAGTCTACAAGTTGTGATAAAGCTGACCCATAAGCAAAACTGTGAAAGTCACTCCCGGGATTTTCCTCACTGTTTTGTCTCTCATAACCTCTAAATTTGTTTCTGAACTGTATATAGCACATTTTGTGGTTTTAACTCCTTGTGCGACGAGGTCTGAAGAAGATAATTTAGCCATTATCTTTTCTTCTTGAAGCTCTTGAGCCATGAATAGAATGTTGTTTCCTAAATCAAGTGTTTGAACAGTCACCAATCGATTTACTTCTCCACTGACGCCATCACAGAAAAGACACGTATCCGTAACGCCTACTTTCAATAATTTTGATCTTGTAAGGCACTCCGAGAACACGGGTGTCTCCTGTAATACTTTTCCTTTTTTCATGGTTTCCATTACACGATCAAGCTTTTGTTTATTATACTTACATCGGCAAGTTTTGTGATACAGTGCCCCATTTTTAATCATTGTCTCTGCCAACCCAGTTCCATCGTCAATTTGTGATAAATTGATTGCCTTGGTCAAAGCACCTAAACTAGAGAACGCCTCAAGCTCTTCAGATAAAGTTTGCAGCCCTACTTTTGTTCCTTTTTGGAGGCGTTCTCCAGTTGAATCCTGGCAGATTATACATTTATGCCAGTTAATTTGTGGGAAGGATATACAAGAAAATGACACGTCTTCTACTAACTGAAATTTTCTTTTCTTTGACATTTTTATTACTCTTCATGTATATTCAAAAATTGTAAAAAAAAATAAAAATAATTGTCAAATATTATTTTTTGAACGATGAGAAACTACCCTTGGGACGACTACACATGACGGCTGGAGTTATATCTCCATGCCTTCGCTATTACTACATAGTTTTTGACAAAGCAAGCTTTATTACTTCCATTATGTATTTTGTCAAACTCCTTAAAGTATTAAAATAAATGTACTGGGTTGAGTTTGTGAATTTTTAACAGCATAGAATTATCTAATCATCTGGAGTATGCCTACTTGAATTGGTACAACTATAGTTGACTATAGTTGGTACAACGCTGGTCTGATTAATACTATTAACACACATATTACAAAGTTTTAAGTTTGACACAGTATAATTTGTTCGCACAACATATTTTCAACATAAATTCAAGCTTTAATAAAGTTAAAACACAATTAAAACACAATTAAACACATTAAAAACATTAAAACACCACACCGCTAAAATAGCAATTTGAAAACAACAATTATGTTCGAGTCATCTGTGTTTTGAAAACATAAATTGTGTAAGCAGTTTGGCCAACTGTCAGACTTTAACTTTTTTACGTTTTCAGTTGTTCCACTATATAGAAGACATGTGCCTAAGTTTTTAAATAATTATATTTTTAAGTGATATGTTTGACTATTTAAGTAGATATTTACAAAATCATATCTTTCAACAAGTTTTTTTACAACTTTAAAAACAGCGAGATAATATTTTATTAATTACTACTGAAGGAATTGATTATATACAATGTGTGAAATGCACTGTATTGTGTGTAATCATCTCTAGTGATTTAGTACAGTACATACATAGAATATTTTATCAAAATCAGTTGATAATTAAAGGAGGTTTCATTTAGACAACGTACTGTGTTTGCCCCCAAACGAAAAAAACAATTTTCTCTGCAATCGATCGAGGTAGACTAATAATTCAAAATTCTAAATTATTTAGTTTTTTAAGCTGCTTTTATTGGTTGAAAGTAAAATTGCATTAAAAGTTTGAGATTTTAGAAAATTTGAAAAAAATGAAAAAATTGATCGTTTTTTACATTTAATCCTCTATAACTTCTGAACTGGAATTTTCACAGACATGCAGGTAGCATCATTTTATTTTACATCTTAAGCACTATAAACCATGAAAATTTAATCAAAATCGTAAGAGCCGTTTATGAGAAATTTGCATTTTTACCATTTTTTGGGGTTTTTCAAAGGGTTTTTAGGGGTTAACTACCCTTAAAAATAAAAAATTCCAAGAAATAAATTAAAGACCTTGAGATATTGGGTTTTAGTACCTACACACCAAGTTTCGTCAAAATCGGACCATTTTCATGAGCTATACAGCATAACTTACACACAAACTAATCAATTTGGCCGCCATCTTGAATTTCTCATTCCCAGGTGGTCGTACAATTTGTCTCCCGGCATTTTTCTGTTTGGTATATCATAAGTAGCAAACGTGCCACGTTTCATGCTGGTATCCGGAAGTGCAGAATTTTTGTGCTATGCTGCCTCACTATTGCGGTGTAAAATTGAGTGGTCTCCACATAATTTCCTGTGCGCCTTATTTACTAAAAAAAACTGCATTTTTTTCTTAAAACCTGATGTTTATTTCTAGTATAATGATTTCAAGTATAGTGTTTCTTGGAAATCCTGCTATTAACTACGTATGAACGCATTTTAATATATTTTTAGAGTACCGCTATTAAAGAAATTAAATTTACGTCTCATGAAAGTAATAAAACAATCCGCTTTACGAGGACCTCTCTTATGAACGAAGGATCAAAGAGTTTTAGATGACATTGTCAGGTGTTCTCTTATAAGCTTTTAACTCGGTGGGTTTATTCTCGCTTTTTATAACAAAAACGTTCTTGGCGCTTTGACACAAGAGGAGTTGGTTTTTTATTTATTCATTACCACCTATTCATTTAGTACGCTCAATTAATAGTTGGGTGTAAAAATTGATTTGAAAATGTATTTAGAAATTGAAATCCATGTTTTAAAATTTTATTGGTTACCGGAGGGGTTTCTAGTTTAAATAAGCAATTTGCCATAATACCTAATTCCCCAAAGGATTTTAGTCTGATATTTTTTAATACTTACCATATATTTTTGAATTCTTACGAATTTTGTTGCTACGAAACAAAATTATTCTTACTTGTGTTAAAAGTGTTCAAAATTTGTTTTTTTTAGTATGCCATAAAAATATTTGTAAATTAATATTTTCCCTATGATTCCGGATTTTGTTATTGTATGGTTAAGATTGAAACCACTTGCATTCTATGCAGGAAAAATATTTATTGACTAAAAAGTTGTAATAATATGATTTAAACCACTAAACTACCACTTCCAACTTTAAAAAAATTGAAATTTCTCTACCGAAAAATATTTTACTAACTAACAAAAGTCAATTTGTATGGTTTTTGATGGTTTGTCTGAGTTTTTTTCAAACGATTTTATAAAATTTCTCATCCTAACTCATAAGATTGCAATTTTTGATGATAGGCCTAGTGCGCTTTTGGATAAAACATTTTAATGAAATGAAATAGCCAAACTTGACCGTTTTGTCAATTAAAAGGTTCAATTCGCGAAACATGATGAGGATAATATACAGGGGGTTTCAAACTCTCTGGGAAATTTTGTGGATTTATTCATTTATAGGTATGACGTTTGTCCATGCTTCTTAAAGTTTATGACCATAAAGTATTCTTGATTCTTGATTCTAGGTGAATTAACAATGATTTTTTCCATGCAACAACACAAACATATTTTGTCATATATTCATGTGTCTTCAACGCGTCGTCTCCCGACTGTCAGCAACCTACATATGTCTTTTTCACGTATTAAATCATTAATTTCAAACAACTTGAGGTGTAAACTTCAAACACTGTACATTGTTAGTGACTATGTAGTTTATACTTTTTACCACTTCCACATAGCGGCCATTTTTTACCCTTTAAAGCTTAATATCTCAAAGACTACTTAAGTCATGAAATCATTACAAGTTTCAAATGAGATCTGAAATTTAATTTACTCTAGAGGAATGTATAGTTTTATTACAGTTTAACCACAAATAGGTCGGTCACTTTAGATCAATTTTGGCTTATTTTTCCATGCATATTAGTTGAATACCTGATAAAACTATACTTAACTGTAAATTAATCCTTGTAACTCCTACGAAGCATTTAATGGGATCATGAATAAAATAGCTATTGAGATATTAAACCTTTTTTTAGTAAAAATGACTGTCATTTTAAAATTGTAAAATGAAGATACTTGATATTTCATTTAAAGGTAGGTCTTATTAGTCTGTACTAATTTTTTGAATTTCAAGTTGATTACACAAGTCGATCAAAAGTAATTATAAATTAACATGTAAAACATACATACATATAGTCATTCAGAAAATGAGGCAATTATGACCCATAATGGTAATGCATAAACTTCCCGATAAAATAAAAAATTCTAAGCCATTCGGTATTGCTGTTTATAAGAAAATCATTGATAATTGACCCGTTGACCTAGGCCAAGAAAGGATACAAACATTTTTTAAGCCACTATATACATATGATCAGCTTAGTGTGATTTTTTATTATTATTTACAGGGTTTGTGATCGAATGTGAGTATAAGTGTGTGTTTATGTGCTTGGATGTGTGTGTTTTTGTTTGTGCGCACGCGCATATATGCTTGTGCCGAGTGCATGGGCGGCATGGCTGCATGGAATGTGGATGGCGCATGTCAGATGCTTAAAATGAGTGCATGATGACCAGGCCCTTTGGATGCTGACATAAGTATTTCTTGGATATTCCTAAATTATTTCGTCGTTTTTCCATAATTAGTGCGAATAAGTGCATGCATGTTTTAGCTTAGATCAATTTCACTGTTTCTCCCTTTCTTAATTCTGCCTTTTAGCGAATTTCCCCTATAGAAAAGAAGCTGTTACCGTAGGTCTCATGGTAAGATCTAAGCCCGATACCTTCATAACCTGTGTGTGTGTGTGTGTGTGTGTGTGTGTGTGTGTGTGTGTGTGTGTGTGTGTGTGTGTGTGTGTGTTTAAGCACGATTACTCTTGTAAAAATGGTCCGACCTAAATTAAATTTAGCACAAACATGTAAAGTAGTAATTATTCGGACGAGTTCGAAAACCAGCCTAATCGGATCACCGGGAGGAGGAATTATGGGGGATGAACCCCCCCAAAAATGGTTTTTTTTAGTTTTTACGCATCAAAATAAAAATTATAAAATTATTTTTTGGATCATTGAATTCAGCTCAAAAAACAAATAAGTTAGTATTTTGAATTGTTGCTCTATGTCCATTGGTTACTGAGATATCGCTAGTGGTAAACACAGTACGTTGTCCCAATGTTAACCTTATGGGAAATAAATATAATTCTATATCTCGCTAATTTCTCAACATATCTGAATAAAACTTGGTATGTGGCCTCATCTAGTTAGTTCATATCTACTGGATTATTGCAAAAAATGTCTAGATTTCGCAATTGCATTGCAGCAAACCTACATACTCATTTCCCATGTTATTCTTATGGAGAAAGTTTTTGTATGTTCATTGCAGGTTTTAAGTTGATTTAACTTGAGTTTAGGCTCCGTCTAAACGATTTATTTAAGCATTTGAAATTCGCTGAGTATGCAGGTCTGCTGCAACGGGGGTATTTTTATTTAATCGTATAATGGCCGACGAGACTCTTTCCCCACAGACAGGCTTCTCTGTCCACGTGGGGAAATATTTCAGCTGTATAATTTCTGCATGTTATTATCTTGTATGCAATTTTGCTGAATAAAGGAATTTCATTCCAAAGAATTTTTAAAGAATCTTTATTTAGAATTTATATCTTCTCAATTCAAAGTATAGTTTAAGAAATACAATTCTGAAATTGGTTACCTAGCTAGGGCCTTCCAGTCAAATAATGCGTTATATCACTTTTGCAGCCATCATTAAAGCCACCTTAATATATGACTGTTGATTAATGGTTTGAAAAAAATTCAATGTTAATACTGCATTATACAAAAAACTAAAAATGTGTATCGTACAGCTTGGATATGCAATGAAAATTCTATACATTTAGTATTGAAAACATATTTACGTTGACAGATTTTGGGTTTGCCAAATTGACTCAATAAATTTGCTTTAATGAAGCCGAGGACGAAGAATGATGACGTCGTCCATTAAAGCGCAACAGTAACAGTACCATCAGTAATTAACAATTCGCTTTTAAAAATTTATTGCCTTGATGCCTCTCTGCAGCAGCATCAGATAGAATTTTAGTTTAACAGGTTTTGGAACAAAATTAATTGAAATCAAAGACTAACTTGATACGAATTAATTAAAATTTTAGTGAATATGAGACGAAGTTTTTGGGAAGATATCTGACCCAAGACATTCTTGTGAAGTACTTAAGAAGTGCCAAAGTATACTACATATTTGATAACTGAAATCAATATTACATTCGGATAAGAACAACAATGTTAAAAATGCTGGGCAAAATATTCAACTTATTATCTTCTGTGGTAAAAGTAAGCTCTAAAGTAGTTTTATTTATTTAATTTTAATTCTACACTTCAATAATATGGATCAAGTTTTTGGTTTTTAAAGTTTTTCGAATACAAACTGAGTAAAAAAAAGGTAATTCAAGTTATTTTACTAATTATTTTATTTTATAAATTAAAATCAAGTATTAATTACAAAATTAATATTTGTTTATAATGTTTTTCACTACCTCAAACCTTACACAGGTTTTAACGCATACATTTCATGCGTTGTACAGATGAATCAAAATAAAAATTATCCTAAAAACAACAATATGAAAGTGTTAATGGGCAACATACAGGGTAAGCGAAAAGTCAGAACATTACTGGTTTCCTGAGGGAGTGGTGGTTGAGAGTAATACAGGTAGAAAAGACAGCAGTACAAGAGATGAACAATCAGTTTGTGGCAAAGCCATGAAAATTACTAATTTTCTATATCTGAATTTATTCAACACATGATAATACAAAGATCAGGTGTTATGGGGTATAGTGTACAATGATCTTTTTTGTTTACTTGGAGAATGAGAGCTTAAAAATGTAAATTTTTATAACTTTTCAAAAAGTCAATAAAACTCTTTTAAAATGTCTTTTATAGTATTGCAACTATCCTCTTTCATAAAACAAAACATGGTAGCAGAGCGTAGTTTACTATTAAGATTTCAACTAAACCCCATAAGAATAATAGCGGACATTTAAATTGAGACATTGATCAATTTAACGAAAAAGTAAAACTTGAAAACGGTAGATATTCTGTCAGTTTGCCCTGGAAGGAATACCCTCCCAACTTACCAACAAACTACAGTCCATTTCTCGGATGGCTAAAATCTCTTTTGCGTCGGTTTGACTCACTACATTCCTCACCACCGGTCATTTAATGGATCAAAAACAACTACGAAACTAAGGGCTAAATCGAGAAGGTCTGCGAACAATTTGAATGATTGTCTCTATCGTTGTCTATCTTGGTAGATTGTTGGAGACTTATGCGGTTTACTTTTACGATATCAACTAAATCCCATAGGAATAATAGCAGACATTGAAAAGGTATTCCTTTGACAAAACTCAAGTGAGTCTTTTACGATATCAACTAAATCCCATAGGAATAATAGCAGACATTGAAAAGGTATTCCTTTGACAAAACTCAAGTGAGTCTGATAGGAATGTTACTAGGTTTTTATGGGTAAAAGATCCGTTTTTGCCCGTTCATAAAAGTAATGTCGAGGAATTTGAGTTTTGTAGGGTTCCCTTAGGAGTTCAAGTCCATTTTTGTTAAGTGCAACTATAAAGTGCCCTCTGCCAGGTCAGTCACACGTTAGCAAGTGAAACAAAAAAACTCAAAACCTTCGTTTTATATCGACAACATGGTGACTGGGGTACCTGACGATCAGGAGGATATTAAATTGTTTAACTTTGCCACAGACTTATTTTGAATAGCTGGTTTGAATATTCAAGGTTGGTGCTCAAATTCCCAAACTTTAATGGACACAACTCCAACTGACAAACTAAAGAACTAAATAAAACCAAAATAGCTTAAATGTCCTAGGATTACAATGGGTTGTTGAAATGTTCTGGAAGACTACTAAATGCGGAGGTATCACAAAATTTTAATTTTCCTAGACCATTACTGAAGAACGACGAATTAACAACTTTAGTAATTAAAGTCAACCACAGGAAATTATTACTTAATGGTATACAACGTAACGTAGCGAAGATAAGACAAGAATATTGGATTATAGACTAAATATCCCAAGTTTTTAATACTATTGGAAAGTGTCTAACTTATAAACTGTGGGAGGGTGGACCATAAGAATTACCTCTCATGCTTCCTCTTCAGCTGAACGAGTCACGGATCAGGTACCAATCCGACAAGATCGGAACTGCTATTGTTATCCTCAGCAGCAACAATAAATTGATCCGTCCTACAAGTTTACTATATCCCTTGGAAGTGCAATAATAACTTGTAAGTATTATATTTTTGTTCTCTGTGGTGTGGCGAAGCCATGAAAATGACTAATGTTCTATTTAACACATGACTTTATTCCTCTTGATAACACAAAGACCATCTGTTATGATTGTAAAACTGGCGCCAATTCTTGGGGCCCACGCCGTCCATAAGCCCAATGCTAAAATTAACATTAGTCTTATGGACGGCGTGGACCCCAAGAATTGGCGTCAGGTATAAAATGATCCTTTTGTTGTTTACTTAAAGAATGAGAACATCTAAAGAATGTTAATTTTTACAACTTTTCAAAAAGTTAATACAACTCTTTCTAACTGATTTTCATCGTATTGTAATTATTCTCATTCATAAAACAAAACAGTTCCTTACCACTGCTTTTTTCAAGCAGAAAATAAACGGTTAAGCATGTAAATAATATAAATAACATGAAATTTACTAAATGTCACAATTAACAAGGGGCCCAAAAAATCCTCTTTGAATCCGATCATTATCAGGGCAGTCTAATTCGGCACAATGCTCCCTTGAACGTTAACTAGTTTTCTTGAAAAAGTCTAGGGGGAAGGCAGCACGAAATCATTGTGTCGTCAGGGTTTTAGATCCTTAACTAAGTGAGCATTGTGAAATAAATGTAAAAAAGTTACCCCTTGTCGTGCATCTAACCTCAATCACCCGTTTTTTCAAGCCATCATTCCCATACAACTTGTGACTCGCTGGTAAACGTTTGCAGCAGTGGGTAGGGACTTTTCGTCCTTCCTTAAGGAGAATTAAGATCATCACACAACTGATTATCTGCTTAGAAGTATTACCAGTTATTTAATGCAAAATAGTGACTACAAGAATTCTTAAAAAAATATTACAAACTGATGAAGGCCGTTTGATTAAAACAATTGGTCGACGGAGAGAAAAACCTGGAGCCAATTGAGAAGCAATGTTCTACCAGACGGGCCAGTGGACGCTGATTCGAATTTCGATGTGCACCAATACAATGCCAATTTCAATTACACTGTTTATCGACATGTCACTATAGAAACGTAGATAACGTGCAGTATTTTCCGTAAACTGAAAATAAATTCATGGTTCTTGTTGCTCTGGGAATTTAACTTTGGAAGGAAAACAATTAAACAAATAAATGAAAGTTTTCTAGCAACACGACCTACTTTAAGATCCTGGGTGATAAAAAGGACCAAAAATGTACACTCCAATTTTTTGTGGAAGTGAAATAAGTAATCTTTTCTTCTTTAAAATTAAAGATAAAATGAAATATGATAAAATAACTAGAACCTAACTGGTTAAGACGAAATATAGTAAGTTGATATATCCTGTTCTACGTTCCATCACAATTACTTACTCCTCCACGGAACCTTTGGAGTTTTTCTTCTGCCTGGAAAACGTATTCCGCTTCATTTCATTAACAATTTTTCAAATTATGTCCAACTGTTTTTCCTGTACACGTTATTTGGTTTGAATAATTGCCCTACTTGCTGGATTTTAATTTGTTATAAAAACCTTGTAGGAAACTTTCCTTAAGGGACGCTCGCCCTATTTTTTATCATAACTAACAACGCGAACTTTCGTAGTAATTAAATTAGAAATCAAGTATTTACTAAATCACATTTAATTACATTATCTGATTAGTAATAATAATATCAAATTTATGTGTGCATTATCCGCAGAGATCAAATCAATAGGTACTTCAGTAGAGATTGGTGATTTCCCCAGACAAATAACTTCGATAACCAGTTCCGAGTTGAATGGTTGCATTGCCGATGAGGAAGTAATGCATGCTTAATGGACGTACAACCAAGATGAGTGTGGTAAAATCATTACCGGAAATAACAATATAGAAAAGGTAAAGTTATAACAATATACATAATACAATAGAAAGGGTGAATTAATATATTATTTGGTTAATTAAATTATAGGAAAATTCGAAATATTCTCACCATACGAAAATAACATTTTTACATAATATTTTTTTATTGAAATAAGTATGATAATATCTGCAAATCTGTTTCCGTAACAAAATCAATGAAATAAAGATGTTGAATGTAAAAAGTTATGAAATAGAAAATACATTTTTGACAACATATATAACATAAAAAAAATAAAACCAAGTACCTTACTACACAACGTAAATTAATGAACATGTTTTATTAGGAAGGTACATATGATTGACGTACGTTTATTTTTTTTTTGTTATTTGAAGTTTTCATACGCCATGAATATGACATAATTAATAATTAAATAGAATAATGACTAAAGGATGCTTTGGTATAATTTTATCGTCAAATAATTAAACCAAAGCATTAACTCAATTATTATTTTCGAATGGTAATGCATTGGTATATTGAAAGTAGTGTGCATATCGAAAACGGTGTGATTAAATGACACCTAGGCCCACCAAAGAATAAAAGTGCCTCAGTATACGATTTTAGTCCATATATTCATATGATTCACATTATTCAATCATAAACATATTTTTTTATTGAGATTAACTCATTGAAATTATTTTTTTCAATATTTATTTGTGTTCTCCATAAGGATTACATGGGAGGGCGCAATTCAAATAAGCACATTACATTTCAAATGAGGAACAGATACTTGTAAGCAGATAATCAGTTGTATGATGATCTTAATTCTCCTGTGGCTGTAGCCTGTAACCATTACATGTGTTGTTTATTTTTAATTCAAAAATATTTTATCACATGTTTCTCTTGTTTGTTTACTTTTTACTTTTTCATTCTTTCCTAACTTGTAAAACCAGTTTTATATTCCTTTACATAATAAATATTTTCTTCTTTGTATTTGGAATCAAATTATTAAAATATGAACTACATAATATATAAATAGCCACCACAACAGTGGTTACCACCGACGTGATATTAAAGTAACGTGTTAAATTGTCAATTTCAAAAGACTCAAATTTGCACTTCATATCGTGGTTCATCGTTCACATGCTTCACATCTTATCGTAGCTCTTCCAAGTTACCTACGACTGAGCACCATTGAACCAAACACAACAAGCTACCTAGATCATCTCGTCAATTTGGTAAAAACTGAATTATTTTTACAACCAACTGTAAACGGCAAAAAGGTGAGTTCACAACATGTCTGATACTGATGAAAATAACCTTGTTACGAATAACCCAACTGATTTCGGCCAAGTCTCAAAATTGTCGGTAAAAATTCCTCCATTTTGGAGAAAAAATGTAAGAGTCTGGTTACATCAAGTTGACGCACAGTTTATTATTAACGGTATCACAAAAGAACATACAAAATATTATTACGTTCTTGGTAACCTTGATACCGATGTAGCAGAGTTAATTTCGGATTTACTTGAAAAACCATTAAGTCAAACTCCTTATCAGGACTTATGCCAACGCTTAATTTCAGAGTTTGAAGAATCTGAAAGTAGAAAACTTACTAAACTGATGGACGAACTGGAGCTAGGTTCCAAAAAACCTACCCAGTTCCTCAGGGAAATGCGTAATCTTGCCGGTGACCATATTAAAGACGATTTCCTCAGAACAATTTTTTTGAAACGTCTCCCTACCCATGTAAGTTCAGTATTAGCATCTAGTTCTGATTCTCTAGACAAATTAGCAACAATGGCGGACAAAATTGTGGAATATTCCCCCTTTCAATCTCACGTAAATTCATTGAAATGCCAACCATCAAATAGCTCAGAACCTGAAAGGTTATCAAGACTGGAAGACCAAATTTCGAAATTGACCAACGAAATTTCGTCTTTGCGTTGTGGGATCTCGATCTCGTCAACCTTGGCGACCGAACAACACAGGCTCCTTAAATTCCAAAAATCCTTTCTGCTGGTACCACAGTAAATTCGGGGATAATGCTCAAAGGTGCGTAAAACCGTGCAGTTATCATTCCTCAAACAAAGATTCGGAAAACTAATTAAGCACTGTCTTGATACGGCGGAAGACAGCGCGAAAACACAACCTCGCCGTCTCTTTGTATACGACCGTCTAACTAACACCAAATTTTTGATTGATTCGGGAGCCGACATTTCTGTAATCCCCCCTCAAACTAAAAGTAAACCAAAGTCATCTTTAAGACTTCTTTATGCTGCCAATGGTTCCAGTATTACAACTTACGGCGAAAAATTACTGGAACTCGATCTTGGTCTACGAAGGTCGTTTTGTTGGCCTTTTACCATTGCCGATGTTCAACAACCAATAATAGGAGCAGACTTTTTATCCGAATTCGGTCTACTAATCGATATTAAAAATAAAAGGTTGATAGACAGTAAAACACTACTTTTTAGACTTGGTTCCACACCTTCTACAGCAATGCGCTCTGACATCCATCTTGTAGATCCTAATAATAAGTATTGTCACATATTACAACATTATCCAGAACTTTTAAGAGATATTCCTGGTCACAAGACGCCAGATATAGATTTCTTTCATACAATTAGCACCAACGGACCACCCGTTACCGCTAAAGCCAGACGCTTAGCTCCGGACAAATTTACTCAAGCTAAATTGGAATTCCAGAAAATGATCGATATGGGCATTTGTAGACCCTCTAAAAGTCCATGGTCTAGTCCACTGCATATGGTACCGAAGAAGGACGGCTCCTGGCGCCCTTGCGGTGACTACCGCGCTCTTAATAAGATTACCGTTCCAGATAAATATCCGATACCCAATTTACAAGACTTCAATTCGCAACTTGAAGGTAAGAATATATTTTCCAAAATAGATTTGGTTAAAGCTTATCATCATATACCTGTCCACCCGGATGACGTTCCTAAAACTGCTGTTATCACCCCATTTGGTTTATTTGAGTTCATACGCATGCCATTTGGATTGAAAAACGCTGGCCAGACCTTCCAACGTTTTATCCACCACGTATTACGTGATCTCCCATTTGCATATTCCTATCTTGACGATATCTTAATCGCTTCTCAATCGGAAAAGGAACACGATCAACATATTCGTTTACTTTTCGATTGCCTTTCTGAACACGGTCTTTGCATTAATGCGGCTAAATATGAATTTGCTGTTCCTGAAATTTCGTTCTTAGGATACCGCATCAACAAACATGGAATATTTCCACTACCAGAACGAGTGAAAGCAATTCTTGAATACCCACTACCGGTAACAGTTGATCAACTCAGACGTTTCTTAGGTATTGTCAACTTCTACAGGAGATCCTTACCCAATACGGCTGCAACTCAAAAAGCTCTCTATGACCTATGTCCTGATCCGAAAAAGAAAGACAAAATTAATATAGTTTGGAATGAGGTCGCAAAGGATTCCTTCAATAAATTAAAGAATGAACTAGCGAACGCTGCCTTAATTTTCCATCCTTCTAGTGATCTTCCTTTGATTCTTATGGTCGATGCATCGAATTTTGGAATTGGTGCCTCGCTCCAACAGTTGAGAGGGAATATACCTGAACCCATAGGTTTCTTTTCCAAAATCCTCAATAAAACTCAACAAAACTATAGTACTTACGATCGTGAACTTCTGGCTGCTTACGAAGCTGTTCGTTACTTCAAACACTATTTAGAAGGTCGTCATTTCACTATTTTAACTGACCATAAGCCTCTCAGTTATGCCTTTGAACAACGACCGGACAAAGCAACTCCTAGACAGCTTCGACACCTTGACTACATAGGTCAATTCACTACTGACATCCGGTACATACCGGGTAAGCAGAACTACTCTGCAGATGCTTGTTCACGAATATCCGAGATTACCATCTCTTCTGCAGTATCTCTCAGTGATTTATCTAATGCCCAATGCAAATGCGAGGAATTACAACACTTACTGAATTCGAATCAAGAAACATACTCATTTAAAACCATGACTCTTGATAATGGGCTTGAACTTATTTGTGACTCTTCGACCGGGAAACTTCGCCCTTTCATCCCTCGTCAATATCGTAGAGCTATATACGATTCAATCCACAACTTATCCCATCCTGGTATAGCCGCATCAGTGAAAATGCTCCAAGAGAGGTTCTGTTGGCCTTCATTGAAGCGTGATGTCGCGTTATGGGCCAAAACTTGCATTCCGTGTCAAAGTTGCAAAACATGGCGACACACCTCCAGTCATTTAGGTTCCTACCCATCTGCCCAAAAACGTTTCTCACACATCAACGTGGACATAGTAGGACCATTACCTCCCTCAAAAGGATATCGGTACCTCCTGACAATAATCGACAGGTTTTCCAGGTGGACTGAAGCGATTCCCATCACTTTTATAACTGCGGAAGAAGTGGCCAATACTATTCTTCAATCCTGGATATCCCGTTTAGGAGTCCCTCGCTTCATCACAACTGATAGAGGTAGACAATTCGACTGTGAGTTATTTTCTTGTTTAACATCTACACTAGGTGTGAAACATATAAAGACAACAGCTTACCACCCTGCTGCTAACGGAGCCATAGAAAGGTGGCATCGATCTTTGAAATCGGCTCTTAAATCACAATTATCTGCAGACTGGGTTCTAAAACTCCCATTGGTTTTACTTGGTCTTCATTCACAAATAATGCCTGAAACTGGAGTTTCGCCCGCACAAATTGTCTATGGGGAACCGATCACACTTCCAGCCGACTTATTTGAAGACTCTGAACTTTCTTGTGACGTACCTACATTAGTTTCACAATCCGTGAATACGCAAGGTCAATCCGTCCAGTCCCGTTTCAACACCGTCATAAAAAATCTATTTTTATTCATCCTGATCTCATGACTTCATCTCATGTTTTCGTCCGACAAGATGCTTCAAAGAAACCACTTCAACACTACTTACAACGGACCCTTTAAAGTGGTATCACGAAATGAAAAAGTCTTTAAGCTGGAACTTCCGACAGGTGAAGACTCGGTTTCGATCGACAGACTTAAACCAGCATTCCTTCTGCAAGAACAGTCTGAAGGATACCACACGTACCAATCAAAGTTGAAGCCAACGAACGAAGAGAAAACTTCCCCCACACTTCAAAATGACGTCCCGATAAAACCTCCACATCCCAATAAGACACCAAGACGGACTCGATTCGGATGTGTTTTAAGAATTCCTGCACGATTTGAAACTTGATTCCTCTCGTTGCCACTGGGAGGAGAGTATGTGGCTGTAGCCTGTAACCATTACATGTGTTATTTATTTTGTAATAGTTCACAAACATTTACATTTAAATTTCATAAATGAACACCCATATAAATAAACAAACACACAGCTTAATAATTATTTGTATATAATATGTCAACCTAGTATATCACTCAGTTAATATAAATTATTTGATAATGTTATTTTCCTAAAATCATTCATTAATTTATTACCATCTACCATAAAAATTTTAGATAAGTTAAGTTAGATCAGCTGTATTCATAATTTAATATAATTTATATTTATGGGTCAGGGAACGCTATCTCAAATTATCTATTTTATATAGCATGTTTTTCAAAATTTGATCTCTAATAATTCAGTGAAGTGTTTACCAAAGACCAAGTTAGTGAACCATGTGTTACATTGTTAAAGTGAAAAGTGGAACCATTGTAAAGGACTCCAGCTTCTATTCCAGAGAGAGATGGCCAAGTGTTAACTTCATTGTACCTGGACCTCGTTCCAATTTTAAATTTCATCCCCCTTAATTAGTAGATTTTTTTTTTGGTTAGCCAGCGGTAAACCTGATCTTAGTTGATTCCCCTTTAAGTGGCCAAATTTATCTATCTGAAGAAAAGATCAGGGTGAAGAGATAAACTCTTGGTAAGACCAATCCAAAATTTACTTCACCAACCATTGTTGAAGAGGAACAGACTTTCAAACAAAGACTTGATTTAATTAAATATAAAAAGAGATCAGAATTGGCAATTTATATTATTATCAAAATTATTTATTCTATTTAAAAGTATTTGTGATTGTGATATTCAAACAAATTAATTTTTCAATGTCATGCCCGCACGATTCCCAGAACCCTATGTGAAGAGATCATGCTTCTCAAGAACTGAGCTAATGCCCTTAAATTGTACCATATTAATCCAATTAGCATAAATAATTTTATCTAACCCCATCCACTGTAATAATCCTTGTACGTCCCCCTAGAGTTCAATTTTGATATTCATATTTATTGTTATTGTTGAATAAATAATAGTTTTGTAACAGATTACCATTCTTTTATTTCAAATTTAAATATTAAATAGGCTAGTATCACACTAATTATAATGACGCCATCTTGAACAATAATAATTAATTAGAATTAAGAAGAAAATATAAGAGTCACCTACCTGTACTTATAATTAAAGATATTTATTTATTTATTTATATTTACAAACCAAAAAGGCTGAGTTGTAATTGGCGCCGCAACGTAAGGGCATTGACAATGAAAAGTTAATGATCGCAGACATTATTTGAGATAGCAAGAAGATAATTTTGTAGGAGATAGCCTAGATTAAGACTCATCTCACCTCATTTAGATATAAGTATAATATCCAATTTATTGTATAATAATCCTAATTGCGTGCTTACTACCTCAATATGGGCGACGAACATAAATACCATTTAAGATCAACCGACAAACCTAAAGTTTCAACGACGCAGTCCGAGCAGACAAGTTTTGTTTTATTCGGCAATAACACGGAACCAATAAATGTACACCGCGAATCGGACAGTGACCCGTCAGTGAACAAAGAAAACATTGTTTCGGTAGGCGACTCAAATAATTCCGACAACGCGAGTGATTCTAATAATGAGACAACAATTTCGGCCGTGAGTGAAATGTCAGAACGTTCCGCCATTTTGTCCCAGCCGGCGTCTCCCACTTCAACACCAACGCCAACCTCAATCAGTGCTACCACTACTTCCGCGGCGATTTCCCCCGCTACATCGTCATTGAGCGAAATATACCGAACGGAACAACCAATCAGAACGCTAGTTTCTTTGACGAGCGACACAAGTACCGTCCCTCCTGTGCTGATTCCAGACCATACTCGTACTGAATCAGCTGTCGACAGTGTCGACCCACTCGTACAAATAGCAGCGGCGATCAATGCACTTAGAACCGACATGAATGAAATTAAATCGAGCAATGCTGCGATTAAAACTGACATGAATGCGCTTAAAACCGAGTTAAGAAATGAAATTAAAGCCGATATGAACGCAATCAAATCTGATATTAAAATACAACATGCAAACTTAAGATCTGAATTTCAAAATCACTCTGCCCGGGTCGAAAATCAAATTCAGCAAATTCACAATGAACAGTCAAATCTTAAAACTGACATAAATCAACTTAAAATTCTTCAGGAAAATTTGGCTAAGGAAGTCGATCAAATTGATACTAAATTAGAACAAGGGGAATACAAAATCAGAGAAAATTTAATACAAGACCTCATTCAACATAAACAGGAGGTTAGTCAAATCATCGTATCAGAAAATTGTAAAACCCAATTAAAAATCACTGAACAAATTAAACAGATTCAATTAGAGACACACAGGGAGGTAGAAAACATTTGTAAGGAAAATTATACACAAATCAAAGAACAAGTGACAGCTGAAATCAACCAAGTCAAATTAGAACTGAACCCAAACATTAAATCCAATGAATACCAAATTGCGAAATTGGCTGAGTCCGTGGAGGCGTGTCATAAGAAAATATTAGAAATACCTACTACACCCAACATTCAAACAACACAAGCGCCCGTCCCTATTAATATTGTGTGTAACGGCAGATCGACATTAACACCGGAAATGACCCACCCAAAATTTAATGGAAAGACACATAATTCCCAGGAATTTCTAAACAAACTTAAGAAATATTATGAGAAAAACCTACAGTTAAATCCAGAAAATAATAGTGCGGAAAGCCTAGTTGATCTCATTGAAATGTGCCTAGAAGGACATGCCTCAAAGTGGTTCAATTTAATCAAAACTGATATTCACACATGGGATGATTTTCAACATATGTTTGAATCGAAATATTGGAACCGAGATATCCAAAGAGGCGTCAAACAACGGATCGAAAATGAACGATATCGGCCAAATGGTTATCTGAACCGATCAGAGTATTTTATAGAGCGGGTGTTGACCCTTAAATCGCTAAACCCTCCCCTGGACGAAAAAGAAATCCTCGATTGCCTATCAAACCACTTTGGAGACATAATCCAAGATGCCTATAGAGTTCAAAATATTCAGACGGTCTGCGATTTTGAAGCTCTACTCCAGAGAGAAGATCTGCGAGAACAAGCAAGGTCACCTAACCATCAAAGGAACGAAAACCATAAACATAAAAAGGAAAATACACCTGAGGAAAATCATGTAAATAGAAACCACCACCAACACGGTAGAAAAGGTCATAACCAACACTACAATGAAAGAAACACGGACAATCGAGCGTACACACCTAAGTACCACCCGTACAATCGGAGACATGAGAATCGCCTCCACCACGATAATC
The DNA here is from genome assembly GCA_035578135.1 of Flexamia atlantica. NCBI lineage: Eukaryota > Metazoa > Arthropoda > Insecta > Hemiptera > Cicadellidae > Flexamia > Flexamia atlantica. The sequence continues at coordinate 27,296,831 of JAQJVK010000006.1, read as the reverse complement.
GGTACCAAAGAGACGACCGACGCCATCGATTTGGAAACGATTACCGTGACCTAAGACAGTTTCCCAATCTACCATCAAACCAACCGCCGTCTGAAGAGAGAAGACCACTGCCTAGATACCACCCGACACAAGAACAAAACCAGGTGTGCGCTGCCATTATTGAGGAGAACGCAAACCTAGTGCCAGAGGAAAATAATCAGGATTTAAACTGAGAGGCACTGATGATGGTGGTGACCTCATTCTCCATGTAAATAGCTCAAATCAGAAGAACACATCTTCAGTGCAAAATAAGAAAGAAGTCGGACATAAGAGGTCAATTGAAATTGTAAATAATGTAAATAACATGCATAATGAATCAGATACCAATAGTTTAACTTTGAGCAATATTTATTGTGATCGGGAGTTTTTTATTTGAAGAAGAAACAGAACAAAATACTCATACGACTATATCGCAAAAATGCCCCGAAATAAGAATAAAGATCAAAAGCAAAGAAGTTACAGCTCTCATTGATACAGGTTCTAACATTACATGTCTAGCAGAAGATTGGTACATATCAAATCGGAGTGAATTAGGAAAAATAGAAGAATTACCAGTAAATAATATGCACATTAGAACAGCAACCAATGAAAAATCCCGGAAAATTTCAAAAATCGTAATGATTCCTATTACCATTGGTCAACAAACTATATTAACACAAATGCTCGTAGTACCAAAACTAATACAATCAGTAATTATCGGGATAGATACACTTAGTGCCTGGAAGATGAAGATAAATTTTGAAAAGGGTGAAATGCATATGAATATTAATGATACAGATTTAGTAATTCAATTCAATAACACAAATCGAGCTGGAATTTTATGCCATATAATCACTAATGATAAAAATGTGGATAATTTAGAAGATTACTGCTGCAATGAAGATCCATACGAAGAGTGTTATTATATTGAAGAAACAAACCCCAGAACATCATGTGAATTATCCCCTGAAATAATTACAGAATCCCTCAAAAATAATTTAAATCTAAATAGTATTCAAAAACAACAATTAACTGATTTGTTATTGGACTTTCAAGATGTATTCTCCGACCAACCTGGGTTATGTAACAAATACCAGCATGTATTAAGAGTCGAAAATCCTCAAAATTTTAAATGTCATACTTACCCAGTACCATTAGCACACCAAGACGCAGTCATGCGAGAAATAAGGGAAATGGAACGCCTAGGGATCATAGAGCGAAGCAACAGCACTTTTATAAACCCAATTATCCCGGTCGTCAAGAAAACTGGTGAAATAAGACTTTGTTTGGATGCTAGAAAAGCGAACGAAATTATTATTCCAGATTACGAATGTAATAGAAGTGTCAATGAATTATTAGCAAAATGTCAAGGTGCAAAATTTATCAGTAGTATCGATCTAACTTCATCATATTGGCAAGTTCCACTATCTGAAGAATCGAGAAAATACACAGCATTCCAGTTCCGAGGAAAGACCTACCACTACAAAGTTACACCATTTGGAATCAACACATCTCAGGCAGCATTAGTAAGGGCATTGGACAAAGTTTTCGATGAGGAAGTAGAAAAATTCACCTTAATTTATGTAGACGACATTTGTATAGTTTCACCCGACTTCCAAACACACTTAAAACATTTGAGGTATATTTTCAATAAATTAGCTGAAGCAAATATGACGATAAAGTTTTTAAAATCAAAATTTTGTCAAAGTTCAGTTCCGTTCTTGGGGTACACATTAACAGAAACCGGTTTGGAAATGGACCAGGAGCGGGTCAAACCAATCCTCGATTTCCCCACACCTAAAAATAGGACACAGTTAAAATCATTTTTGGGATGCATTAACTATTATAATAAATTTATTGACAAGTATTCAGAAACAATCCAACCCTTACTACGCCTCACCTCAAAGAAACAAAAATTTATCTGGACCGAAGAAGATGATAAAACTTTTCAAAGAGTTAAGAACCTATTTCTAAAAATGAATGTTCTTCACCATCCAGACAATACGAAGCCCTTCTACCTACAAACGGATGCATCAGATTTTTCGATAGGCGGACATTTATTTCAATACCGAGATAATGGAGACAAAGCAGCAATTATGTTTTTATCACGGACACTGCAGCCAGCAGAGCAAAGATATACGACCACTGAAAAAGAATTACTCGCCATCATCTATTGTTTACAGAAAACACGGTATATAATATTGGGCTCAAAATTAAACATCATAACTGACCATCATGCATTAACATTTCTAAAAACCTGTAAACTCTTGAATAATAGATTAACAAGGTGGGCATTGGCGATTCAAGAGTACAATTTCACGATCCATCACTGTAAAGGAGCCGATAATTCGACAGCCGACGCCCTGAGCAGAATAAGTTACCCAGTTGAAGAGAACCAGGAAACATCTCAGAGAGAATTAATTATCAATTATATTAGAAGAATTCCAGACCCTAGACTACAAGAAGATCTCCGAAACATTGGGAAATTACAGTCACAAGATCCCCGCCTTCAAGAGATTCGTCAAATATTATTAATACCCCAAGATACACCTGAACACACAAAAATCAAACAATCATATAAATTACACCAGGAAATACTATACCAAAAACACCTTAATAAATGGCTCATAGTAGTACCAGAAACCATCATAAATCGCCTTATTTGGGAGTGTCATTGCTACTACCTCCATTGCGGGTCTAAGAAATGTTTTGATTTACTCAGAGAATGTTTCATTTTCAAGAACATGAATCGAAGAATCCGGCAATACCTGGCATCCTGTGACTCGTGCCAACGGTGCAAAAATGATACTCATCCACCAAGAGGTTTCGCTCAAGGTATCAGTTGTAATCAGAAGAACGAACAGTTAGCTATCGACATTATAGGTCCTTTGCCGCCTGGCCGAGGAAATGTGAAATTCATGTTAATTGTCCTGGACATTTTCACTAAATTTATCAAATTATACCCAATGCAGCGTGCCACCACACAAACCATACTAAATAAATTGTTTAACCAACACTTTATAGAACATGGAATACCCCAGAGGATCCAAAGTGATAACGGTACGCAATTTAAGAGCCACAAATGGATAAGAAAGTTAGAAGAAAACAATATTATTCCAATATTTAACCCTGTGTACCATCCCCAATTTAATATGGCCGAAAGACCTATTAAAGAAGTGAAGCGCTGCTTAAGAACATACTGCTCAAGACAACACAGAAAATGGGCTCAGTGTATAACAGAAATTAATGAATACTTGAACGAAATTCCTCACGAAACTACAGGATTCAGTCCGAATGAACTACAGTTAGGAAGAAAAGATTTCAGGTTCTGGGAACGATATGTGGAAAACCCATTTTCAGAAGATGTCCCACTAGAACAGAAGATATTCCTCGCCTCCCAACGGATCCGAGAAAAGAAGGGAACACGAGCAAGAAGAGCTAACCGCGGTGTATTACCAACATTATTCAATTTAAACGATTTGGTATTGGTCAAAAATTATCAACTATCAAATGCAGCATTTGGAGAAACAGCCAAACTATTCGCCATATACGAAGGACCGTACCGCATCTCAAGTATCCTGGGACATTCGACTTATTTTGTACAAAAGTTAAATGAAGAACAAGAGTTTGGACCCTACCATGTAACTGCTCTTAGAAAATATATAACGCCAAACCGAGATCAACAATAAATACAGTGTAAATAGTGTTATTAACAGTTATATAAACATTTGGACAATACACGGACAACTAATTAAAAGTTGTAGATTAATTTGTTTATTTATGGATTGAGGGGATAAAAGACTCCAGTAAATATAAACAATAGTGTAATAAATGTTGAACAGTGAAACAAAATTTGAAATAAGTGAAGTGCGCGTGGACAGTATTAGGACCTGAAGTTATGATTGTAAATATTAGGTCATATAATCCATTTAGTTTTAAGAAATCATCATTTTAAATTATAAATAAATATTTTATCATTTAGTATAGTTTTGTAAATATTTGTTCCTATTATTATCGAGTTTTCATTAATTTCAATTCTTTAAATTAATTCAACTCTGAGGGGATATTGTAATAGTTCACAAACATTTACATTTAAATTTCATAAATGAACACCCATATAAATAAACAAACACACAGCTTAATAATTATTTGTATATAATATGTCAACCTAGTATATCACTCAGTTAATATAAATTATTTGATAATGTTATTTTCCTAAAATCATTCATTAATTTATTACCATCTACCATAAAAATTTTAGATAAGTTAAGTTAGATCAGCTGTATTCATAATTTAATATAATTTATATTTATGGGTCAGGGAACGCTATCTCAAATTATCTATTTTATATAGCATGTTTTTCAAAATTTGATCTCTAATAATTCAGTGAAGTGTTTACCAAAGACCAAGTTAGTGAACCATGTGTTACATTGTTAAAGTGAAAAGTGGAACCATTGTAAAGGACTCCAGCTTCTATTCCAGAGAGAGATGGCCAAGTGTTAACTTCATTGTACCTGGACCTCGTTCCAATTTTAAATTTCATCCCCCTTAATTAGTAGATTTTTTTTTTGGTTAGCCAGCGGTAAACCTGATCTTAGTTGATTCCCCTTTAAGTGGCCAAATTTATCTATCTGAAGAAAAGATCAGGGTGAAGAGATAAACTCTTGGTAAGACCAATCCAAAATTTACTTCACCAACCATTGTTGAAGAGGAACAGACTTTCAAACAAAGACTTGATTTAATTAAATATAAAAAGAGATCAGAATTGGCAATTTATATTATTATCAAAATTATTTATTCTATTTAAAAGTATTTATGATTGTGATATTCAAACAAATTAATTTTTCAATGTCATGCCCGCACGATTCCCAGAACCCTATGTGAAGAGATCATGCTTCTCAAGAACTGAGCTAATGCCCTTAAATTGTACCATATTAATCCAATTAGCATAAATAATTTTATCTAACCCCATCCACTGTAATAATCCTTGTACGTCCCCCTAGAGTTCAATTTTGATATTCATATTTATTGTTATTGTTGAATAAATAATAGTTTTGTAACAGATTACCATTCTTTTATTTCAAATTTAAATATTAAATAGGCTAGTATCACACTAATTATAATGACGCCATCTTGAACAATAATAATTAATTAGAATTAAGAAGAAAATATAAGAGTCACCTACCTGTACTTATAATTAAAGATATTTATTTATTTATTTATATTTACAAACCAAAAAGGCTGAGTTGTAATTTTTAATTCAAAAATATTTTATCACATGTTTCTCTTGTTTGTTTACTTTTTACTTTTTACTTTTTCATTCTTTCCTAACTTGTAAAACCAGTTTTATATTCCTTTACATAATAAATATTTTCTTCTTTGTATTTGGAATCAAATTATTAAAATATGAACTACATAATATATAAATAGCCACCACAACACTCCTTAAGGAAGGACGAAAATTCCCTACCCACTGCTGCAAACGTTCTTTAACTGCTCCTATCTCTTTAACCGTGGGTGTAAGAAACCACAAACAGTTCTTTAAATTAAGCGTAGGATCTAAAAATGCTGTAAAATAAAGTGTTCCATAAAAAAACTCTAAGTTGTCTGCCATATTGGAAAATGGCAACCATATTTTCAAATTTCGAAGTGACTCCTAAAAGCACCTTTAAAAATAAAGGAAAGTTCCCCATCAGAAGTTTTTCGCCAGATTTATAATAAAAAAGTTTGCTTTTGCTTCAAAATAACATCAAACATCTAAATTCATGTTGTTGCTGAGCTCCGTCCAGATAAAGACAATGGGCCTTAAAATGAGTTCGTTAATTGTCTTACATGCCTTCTATTATTTAGCATTTACTTCACATTTTCTATGTATACTGAACATATTTAACAACTTATTCAATAACTGTAGACTTTAAATAGCTTAACATTCAATTTAAAAACATGTTAAGATCCTCAAAGAATAATTTTGGTAGTGGGGGATCATCTCCTTCACTTATTCTGCATTCAAAATCTTAGATTCGTGTTTTCCTAAATGTTTCTTTCGGTATGAAGGTTTGAATGCTTTTACTCACCCCCCTCTTGTGAGAGTAGTGTGGATATAAACCGTAACACAGACCACCCACTAAACACATGTCCCCCCTCCCTAAAATTGCTGAGAAGGGTGGTCACGACGTAGCAGTCATCTGCTGTGTCGCAAGTTGATCTGGCCGGGATTGTCTTCAGGACTTTTATGGCGGCAGGGGACTAATTCAGGCCTTCAATAGAGTCCCAGAAACCTCAGAATCAGCGCAGTCCTTCTAAGGCGGATCGTCCAGGATAGCGGCAGATTGTGGTCTCCAGACCTCGGCGTCGGCATGGCGTTCACATATCTCTCTGACTCGCTCAAACTACGAGTCTTCGGCAAGGTGGAACAGACGAAGGCTTTTAATTCACTCAGCGTTGAATCCCTATCGTAGCTCGGATCCTGTCGTTCCGGACAAACTACGGCTGACGAGTGATCCTCCTGAGTGTTCGACTGGATTTATTCTAGACGCGTTCTCTTGACTTACTGGTCAGATCTCACCATGCTTCCAATGGTACATTATGCACGACCGGGAGATCAAAAGAAACATGGCGAGCTTCTTCTTCCGCGGAAGGGGGCTCCTAGCGTTGAGCATCGGCCACATCAGTTTTACCGCCTCGTTGACTTTCCTTTCGACGTGCTGTAGAAAGCACAGCCTGCTGTCCAGCGTGACACAGAGGTACTTTACGGTGTTAGTTCAGGGTGTTGCCACGGCGGCATTCAGTTGCACTTAAGGGGGGGGGGGCTGCTCTGGGCATTCTTCTTCGCTTCTTAAAGCAGATGGCGTTGCTCTTGTCAGCGTTGACTTTCATGCACCAATTATCAAGCCATGAGGAGAGGTGTCCATCCGGCACTGCATCAATCTCGCAAACTGGATCGGACGAGGGCTCCTGCAAAAGAACAGGGCGTCGTCAGGGTAGAGAGGCTATTACACCTCCGAAACCAACGGTAAATCGTTTGTGAAAACGAGGTATGGTACTGGGCCCAAGACGCTCGCTTGAGGCACTGGTCGTCGAGTAAAGAATTCCCCCTCGACGTATATTTGGATACATCGGCTCTCAATCAATATTTCTTGTTTGTTTTCAACTATTATCATTCCTTTACCATCATCTATGTTACGCGAGGAGTTTTCTTTTCATAGCTACACCTCATTAATGGCTGGACCGACTTTAAGTCTGAGGTGTCAATTTAAAGCTATTTATGTGTAGATTTGCCAATATGTCAAATTAAAAAAACTGCATCACTTAAGTACGGTGAAGGGCTGAAGTTTCGAGACAGTGGCTATCCGTCGACACAAGATCAAACTGAATTCACTTTGTTCACAACTAAACATATGGACATACTTTAAAATAGTTGAAAAGGTTAACCACAGATTGCGACAACGATTATTTCACGGGCAAAGCCGGGACACCAGCTAGTTAAGTGTCCTCAATAGCTGCTTATTTTTTCATTTCTTTCAAACACTGAAAGCTATTAAAATCTGTATTTGAAAACGGAAAGTTTTTTTGGCTCCAAAATATCAACCTTTAAGTTTGAACTTAAAACTTTTCAGATTGAAATTATTATTAACAAATTATTACTCAGCCATATAGATTTGTTTGAGTCGTATAGCAATAAAGTTTTTGAGTCGATAAGAGTTTATTGTGATTTATGAGTCTATTATTGAGATCATCATTGTCCAGTAAAGCTAAAATACTCAAGCAAACAAATGAACTAATTTAAATATGTAGTTAATATTAAAACCAGGTGAAAAGATTTTTAGTTTATCGCTTTTATTTTTGGTAATTTTTGGCAAACTAGGACTAATATAAGTAGTAGTTATAATTATAAATATTACAATAATATTTTTCCCCCACATTTGACTGCTAATACTACATGTTTACTACTTGTACTTGATATTTTAATTTGACTAATAATTAAAAACTATGAAGGATGCATGATAGTATAGTATAGAAGTGGACTAATCAAGGGACAATAGTTTGAATACTAACAAAGTAATGTACCGGAAACATTGGGCTTCGTTTTCCCCCCATTCCAAACTGATAAATGGCAGTTTAAAAGTTTATGTTTGATTTTGCTGATTCCAATATTGGGTGATTAATTCAAATTAAATAATAAAACTATTGATACCTCTAACTAAAATAAGTTAAAGGAATTGGCATCTGATTCTTTTACACCAAATTGTAGGAAAGTAAGTACAAAATATAAAAATACTCACTACCTATAGTCCAAGCAACAAAAGGGTATAGAGGGAATTTTTTGGAACACAATTTTTGACTTTGCAGCTTTGTTTGGACTAGTTAGGAGGTGAATATGTCAAAAGTCCCTGTCAGTAGCCCTTGAGCAGGGGGAGCGAGGGGAGTCTGAAGGTACCATTTTTAGGTTTTTCCTAAATATCTTGAAAACGATCAACTTTTGGTATTCGCTATTAAATTAAAAAATTAAAGAAAATTAAATTTCCTGTAATAAAAGTATATAATATGTCTATTTTGGTCCAACCATTTACAAGGTAAGCACAAACTCTATTAATATTTAAACAAATATCCCTTCCATAAGAAATACATGTAAATTTGTGGGGTAACATACAGGCCCGATGGGGCAACGCTTTTTTCCCCTAAAGGAAAATGAACAACATTCGGGAAATATTGATGAAATTTCCAGTAATTTGACACCACGATCATAAAAATTGGTCTAAAATAAAGGTGTTGGCGAGCTCACAAAAATCGTCATTTCTCAAGGAATTATTACAAGTTATTGAAATTCCTAAAAAATAACGTTTTTTTGTGAGCTCGCCAATGCCTTCAAATTATTAGAAATTTTGTAAATATTTCCTGAATGCTGTTCATTTTCCTTCAGGGAAAAAAGCGTTGCCCCATTGGGCATGTGTGTTACCCACAAATTCACATGTATTTTTGTTATAGAAGGGATATTTGTTTAAATATTAATAAAAGTATTGTTTACCTTAAATGGTGGACGTATTATATACTTTTCTTACAGGAAATTTGATTTTCTTTAATTTTCAAATCTAATAGGGAATACTAAAATTGATAGTTTTCAAGATATTTAGGAAAAATAAAAAATGGTGCCTTCAGACCCCCCCCCCCTCCTTCCACCCACCGCTCAAGGGCTACGGACGGGGACTTTTGATGTTCACATACTAATTAGTCCAAACAAAGCTGTAAAGTCAATAGCTGTAAGCTGTAATAGTGTTCCACGCAATTCCCTCTATACCTTTTTTTGAGCATTCGTTGCCTGGACTACTAGTACTGTATTACCTAATCATAACCCTGTTTGGAATAAAACAACAGTTGCATTATTGTTTGTAAATCAATTTAATTTTTAAATAAATTTGCATTTTAGTTAGTGTGTTGAAACAGCTGTTATTGGTTCTGCTTTGTTACCTGTTAACATTACAGCATCGGAAGTTTACTTTCTTCAAGAGAAAACACTGATTATCGTCCTTCTGCCTTGCTGTCAAATAGTAAGCTGTAAAGTCAAAAATTGTGTTCCACGCAATTCCCTCTATACCTTTTTTTGAGCATTCGTTGCCTGGACTACTAGTACTGTATTACCTAATCATAACACTGTTTGGAATAAAACATCAGTTGCATTATTGTTTGTAAATAAATTTACTTAAATTTATTAAAATTTAATGTCAGTTATGTTTAGATTTGGTTCATAATAAAAATGGATTATAATACTTCATAGAAATTAATTATTTATACACTTAAATCTTTACATACATTAACTTAAATACACTACAAACTGGCGCAGTCGGTGTTTATTGATATTGATAATATAAAAAATGGATGAAGAAGCACAAATAAGTGAGTTGATAAAACAGAACACTGAATTGACCAAGCAAGTGCTGCAACTAATGGACAGTACAAGTAAATCATATGAGTCGAAAACCAAGACAGTAAATATTACTTTGGAAAGGTATTCCGAAGAAGAGGATTTTGAAAACTTCTGTGTTAGATTAACAGCATACTTTGAGTTGATTGATGTCCAGGAAAGCAAGAAAGTGAATACACTTATCACGCTACTACCACCAAAGATTTTTGAACTAGCAAAAAACTTGATCCACCTAAGAAGTTTTGTGAAGTGACGTTAGATGAACTTAAATCTGTAATATCACGACATTTGACGCCTAAACCACTAATTATACCGAGCAGACATACATTTATTAATAGAAAACAAAAGGAGGGCGAAAGTGTTGCTGAATATTTGGCATGTTTAAAAAAATTAGTGGTTCCCTGTCAGTACAATCAAGATATGCTTGAGGAGATGTTACGTGATGTTTTTGTCAGTGGTTTACAATCGAAACCTATACTCGATCGTCTGTTTGAAGAAGATAACTGAGATTTAAATAAAACAGCTCAAATCGCTCAAGCTATCGAAAAAGCTATGGCAAGTTCAAATGAAGTTTTACAAGCTAACCATGATGTTCAATTGCACAAAGTAAGCAAGATACAACTGAAAACAAATCCCACTGAACAGATCAAAAGTAATTTCAACAAGAAATTCAAGACAATTTGCTTCCGGTGCGGAATGAGTGACCATAAAAGCATCAAGTACAAAAGTAAAGGATTAAATTGTTCATATTGCAGACGTGAGGGTCATGTTGAGGAAGTTTGTTTTAAGAAAAAGAATGGGTATGTTGTACAGCAGATTTCAAATGAGAGACAAGAAGACTCTTTCGATAAAGAAACAAGGGGAATTGGAGAAGTTTTGCCTCTCTACAAGATCTCACCTGAGCTTGATGAGGTACTGCCACTCTATGAAATCTCTCCAAAACACAGCCGATTTAGTGATTGTGATCCTACTTTGATTCCTATCAGAATTGATGGCGTAATGATTAATATGGAACTAGATACCGGGAGTGTTGCTACAGTGATGTCCTTAGAAAACTTCCGGAAAATATCCAACAACTCGTTACACCGTACAAATGTGAAATTTCAGTGCTACGGAAACAATACATTAATACCAGAGGGAGTTGCAGTATTACCGGTAGAATAAAATGAAGTAAAAGCAAAACTGCCGCTTTACGTCATTGATAAGAATGTTTCTACAATTGTTGGACGACATTGGATGAAATCTTTAAACATTCAAGTACACACAACATTGTCATTAAATACAAGCATTGTCATTAAGTTCAAGCAACACTGTCATTAAATAAAATAAGAGAAAGCACAAGTGGGGTGAAGGATGAGTCGAAATCGAGGTTGAACAGTTTGATTGAGAAACACAAAGATCTCTTCTCTGATGAAACTGGATGTGTGTCGAATTTTACATGTAAATTACAATTAAAAAATGATGCTAAGCCTATTTTTATGAAGGCAAGACAGGTTCCTTATGCCTTACAAGCTAAAGTAGAAGATGAGATTGAAAGGTTGCAAGAGGAAGGTATTATTGAGCCGGTACAATTTTCGGAATGGGCTACAGCAGTGGTTCCAGTTGTTAAAGCATCTAGCAGCATTCGGCTATGCGCTGATTATTCAAAATCTGTAAATCCTCAGATAGAAGTTCCAATTTACCCATTACCACGAGTAGAAGAGATGTTCTCTAAGTTAAGTGGATCCAAAATGTTCGCTGTTATGGATATAAAATCTGCATATTTACATTTACCTACAGATGAAGATACAGCTAAAATATTGACCATCAATACTCACAAAGGACTTTTCAAATGTAATAGAATGATGTTTGGTATAAGTGCAGCACCAGCCTTGTGGCAGAAGTACATTGAATCAGTTTTACAGGGAATCGATGGGATTTGTGTATTTTTTGACGACATTCTAGTGTCAGGGAAAGATGACAATGACTAAGACAATACTAAGACGAATTGAAAATGTATTTAACCGTCTAAGTGAAAATAATTTAAGATTGAATCACAGTAAATGCAAGTTTTTTGTACCAGAAGTCCAGTATTTGGGCTATAAATTGAGCCCCGAGGGAATAAGTAAAACAACTGAAAAGATAGAATCGATTGTTAAGTATCCCATACCTAAAAACACTACGGAAGTGAAAACCTTCTTAGGTATGGTTACCTTCTACGGAAGATGCAACCTTTCTACAATTGCATACCCCAGAAACTATTAAAAAAATCCGTCAGGTTCAAATGGACAACAGAATGCCAATCGAGCTTTGAAGAGATAAAAAAGAAACTGACATCGGATGAAATTTTAGTTCATTATGATCCGAGTTTGCCCTTAATACTCTCAGTTGACGCTTCACTAGTTGGATTGGGTGCTATACTTTGACATCAGCTTGAAGACGGAAGTGAACGTCCAATTTCGTACGCAAGTAGGAGTCTAACATCCAGTGAAAGGAACTATTCGCAGATTTGAAAAGAAGCCTTAGCAATATAGTGGGGAGTGGAAACGTTTTTCTATTATTTGTTTGCACGAGAATTCACCTTGTATACGGACAGTGAACCTTTAATACACATATTTGGCGGGAAAAAGAAACTTCCATCTCTTACAGCAACACGTCTTTTGCATTATGCATTATTTTTGCAAGGATTCCAATTTCGAATCAAATACCGGAGAACTTAAGACAATGGAAATGTGGATTGTTTATCTAGGCTTCCTACACACTCAAATGAACTGTGTCCAGGTGTGGATGATGTTGAAAGTTTTCAATTAAAATAGTTATCTCTCCTACCTATAACTAGTGAAGATATCAAACGAGAGACTGAAAAAGACCTGGATATGAAACCAATTTTAGAACAACTAAAAAGTGGAGCTTTATTAAGGAACAGAGATGGTTTGTTTGACTTTCAGTCTGGGTGTATCATGAAAGGAAATCAGGTGTACATACCTCAAGTTTTCAGACCACTAGTTCTTCAGGAATTTCATGAGGGGCACCTTGGCATCGTAAGAATGAAGGCACTAGCACGCTCTATGGTGTACTGGCCAAGGATAAATGAAGATATTGAAAAATTAGTCAAAGGATGTCAGGAGTGCATGGAAACAGCAAAGAACCCAGTAAAAGTGCGTACGCACTATTGGGAGTATCCTTCAAATCCCTGGGAGCGTATCCATGTTGATTTTGCAGGTCCGTATAAGGGACATATTTTTTCTTAGTGATCGATGCTCACTCTAAGTGGCCTGAAATTTTCATAGTAAAGAATATGACGACTAAAGGAACATGCACAATACTACATTCATTGTTTTCTAGATATGGGATTCCACATACATTGGTAAGCGATAATCAATCAACTTTTACCTCGGAAAATTTCCAATATTTTATTAAAGTTCATGTCATCAAGCATGTTACATGTGCACCGTTCCATCCTGCATCAAACGACCAAGCAGAAAGATTTGTCCATTCAATGAAAACATCATTAAAGTGCCTTGAAACAGGATCTTCATCAATGCAAGAAAAACTGAACCAGTTCCTTTTCTGTTATCGACGAGTACCTAATACTACAACTGGAGAAACCCCTTCGATGCTCTTCCTTTGCAGAGAGATACGCTCTAGACTTGATCTGATGAAACCTGATCACAACTTACGAACATGGAATAAGATTAAAAACGGGATTTGGTCTTTTGAAGACAAGCAGTTTAAACCTGGACAAACTGTAGCCGTTCGCTGCTACAACAACCCAAATGAGAAATGGATATATGGAAGAGTAGTAAGTAAGGATGGGCTACTACATTACACAGTGGAGACACAAGGAACATTACTTCGTCGACATACTGATCAATTGCGAGATGTGACTTTGCCTCATACACGGAACTATCTTTACACTCAAGTACAGTCACAAAGAGCTGTGGTACACCCACCTCAGAAGAATCAGATGAATGACACCCATGTAGTTGCACCTGATAAAACTAAAGATTCAGATATTGAAGAAAATGATCATCAGGTAACGGATTTTCAAACGATAAATAATGAAAATTATGACAATCATAGTCCATCAAAAGACACCCATATTAATGACAGTGCTTCCAGCATCCAATGTGAACCTCCTCTGGCGGTTAGGCGAGCGCGGAGAAATGCTCGACCCCCGCAAAGACTAAATCTCTATAGGGGAAAAGTGTTATATCCTTATCTAATGTGTTATGTGTTAACAACATATGTAATTGAAACTAATTGTTACTTTGTTTATATTTTAAATGTCAGTTATGTTTAGATTTGGTTCATAATAAAAATGGATTACAATACTTCATAGAAATTAATTATTTATACACTTAAATCTTTACATACATTAACTTAAATACACTACAAACTTGTATTTGTATTTAAGTTAATGTATGTATTTGTATTTTAGTTAGTGTGTTGAAACAGCTGTTATTGCTTCTGCTTTGTTACCTGTTAACATTACAGCATCGGAAGTTTACTTTCTTCAAGAGAGAACACTGATTATCGTCCTTCTGCCTGCTGTCAAATAGTATCCACAGTGGAGTGAATTTCAGTATTTCAATGCTTATATCCTTAAAAATTGTAAATCAAGGCGTTCGCAGGGCATAGCTCGAAGGGATTTTAAGGAAGTAACTAGGCCTATGTGTTACATTTTCCAAGATCTAACTTTGGTTACATTTACAGCCCACTTGAGGTTTGGTAGTTTTTGCGTTTACCCCGCACAACAAACAGAAACCTTATGACATCATGGTTTAAAACAAGCCTAAACGGAACGTATTTCAGTCATAGATGGTTCCGAAAATTGTAAGACATTACATAATCAAACTATTATACAGAGAGGTCTTGACATAGCATGCCTTTTTTCGGTGTTGGATCAACACAAATTTGACTCAAATCCACAATTAAAAAAAATCTATTCCACACACTCATCTTGAGAAAAATTATTTTGTCTTCGAAAAAACGTACTTTTACTCGAGAAAGTTTAATTTTCTAACCCAACTTGATACATTCCTTAAACTTTTAATTTATAAAAATGCTTGGGACTGGCAAATTCTGTAAAATCCGCTCCAAAACCTAAGCTTCATAAAGATATAATACACAACTTTATTGGTCACCTTTTAATAACATTTATACCAGGTTAAAGAACATAAAACACTTTTTAGTGAAAATAAAACAAAAATAAGAAAAACGACTTTTTGACACCTAGAATACACTGTTTATCTTTGTTCAATAAGATTTTACTAAACGAGTACTTACGCAGCATTCTGACGTGAGGGAGGGAGTTCAATTTTTTCTAATAATAGGGATAATTTTCTATTATGTATCCAACAGCTGGATTTCTTGGGGATTAAGAATAAAATTATCGCATAACATCTTTTGCTTAACCCTTCGCTATACAATTTATGTTAAATTTGATGGCCTGAATGTAAATATATAGAGTATATTTGAAATTAATTTGTTCCCTATGCATAGTCAAGTGTACATAAACTCAAAAAAATTATGATTTCATAGTTATAATGGACTACTGACGACATTTAATGGACCCTGTGGCATAGAAGCAAGTTTAAGATCATCTAGTTCGAAGATCTGTGTACGAAGAACAAACGGGTTCCAGTACCTTTCCGAATGAGATTGCTCGAAAACTCAGATGTAATTAATACAGCTATATCAGCGTTGCCTTACTTGAACAAGTCCATTAATGATTTGATGAAGCCATTCCTATTAAAACCAAATATTCTAAATTAGTATAAAGATTCTTGGAAAATCCATTTCTTTAGGTAACCCTGTAAATTGTATACCAGGACCAACCAAGTCAAGGAATTTGTTCGACTGTTCAGGATGGCCCTCATGTTATTCTTGTATCCTTCTTATATTGGTTTTCTTGTTGGTTTTAAATTTTAATGATTAGGCCACGCGAGGGAACACGTGCTGGCCATCACGAGGGAAAGTAAATTATGACAACTATTAATAAAGAAGCAATCAGGTTGGCAACTACTTTCCGTCTTATTATTAATCTATTATTATCATCGCGGAGATGGTAATGAACGGAGAGACCAAAGGAAACAACGTAAATATTGTGCATTTCAATACCCAATTTAACTTGGTCAATAGAAAGATTCTTTCTTCTCTTCAAACAAATAAGGAGACCGATTGTCTCTTAAAACAAAAAAAGTAAGTGCCGTGAATTACAGATTTAGACTAACATTCAGAGAGTCACGTTTTCATATGTAGGCAATTTCTTAATCAAGCTAGTTAAAAAAATGAAGGCTTAGTGACTTTTCATATTGTTCGATTGATTCAATCAAATTTACCAAGTATAATGATTAAACATGATGGTACAGCATATATTTCCAAAAAAACACGTACGCTCGCGATGTTTCAGACTACTTTAGTGAGCCGGTGGCGCAGCTGGTAGCGCACTCGGCCCCGGTTCTGTGGCGGCAGCGTCACAGGATCGAGTCCCGATGATGCCGCATACTTTTAGCAGTACTGATCATCCTTGTTCTGTAACGGCTCACTCCTTGGGTTTGCTTGATAACTTCCACGCACAGGCCTGAGGCCCATGTGTGTGGGGGGCATATGCAAGGTAAAAAGAAGCCGCCACGCTCCTTTACAAAAAAAAATTCTTCGTGAGATGAAATCAAAGCAGTGTTTTTACCCAAGCTAAGGACGCCCCAAGGATTGCAGGTGATAACCGAGGATTAATTTAATTTCATTTAAATTTCATATGTTTAATGAAAGAATGAACTCCAGTGTTCAGAACAGGCTAACCTAAAATTTTTATATAGTTAATAAATCTCAATTTTAGTATGTTTAAAAAAGTTGCAACTTTATAAATTTTATAGATTACATAGTATGTTTATTAAATAGTTTTTGACTTATTTGGATAGAGCTTTACCAATAAGCTCCTGCTACCTCAGCTAATCAAGATTTCTTCCACAGATTTTTTAGATTAAAATTAAATTGATTTTTAATAGGCCTAATTGTTATTTTTATGGTATAATATTTCGTTTTCGCTTCGATTTTTATTTAATTAGACCTTTGTTGGTACACACATATAACTAAAAAAAACTTAAACTGCATTGTCTAGATTATAGAAAATTCAAGTGTAATATCCTAGTTACTTGTACTGAATTTCTATTGGTCACTCCGAGTCGATGCGAAGAAGATGGATTGCTTAAGTTTGGAGAGCTATTGGACCTCATCACTCGAGTTCTGATCATACCGTAGTTTATATGGTCAAATACAGCTTAGTTTCTACTCCTCCACCCTATCACATTCAAAGTATGGGTTGGTCTTACTTTTTAGTTTGATTAAATTAAGGTTTTCAATAAATTAGAAAAGAAAAACTTTTCCTGTAGCAAGAGTGCAGAAAAGGGTTCCTAGTAACAAGAGTCGGTGTTCGGTTTGCAGCCTTATGTAAGTTTTTATTTGTTTGGATTATTAATGGATTGAGATATAAATTTAGAATTCAGTTTCATAGTGTTTTTTTTTTAATTATAAGAACAGAATTTTCTTCAAATGTAACCTATCTTAAACTAGCGACAATGATGATAGTTTTGTGACTGATTTCTTCAAATTTCAAAAAAATAATTAGCGATAACTGCTGTTTAAAACTGTGTTATCTTATAAACATCAGCCAACTGCAATAGTAGATCATTAAACATCGGTGACTAAGGCAAATAATTCAAATAATAAAGTCCAATCTTACTTAAAGGAATTTTTTAAGGTCGATACCTTGAAACACAAAATTTTGAATTTCACTTTAATTCTTGCTCTTTGGATTTCCTTAGTTAAGAGTACGCGAGATACAAAAATTTTGCCCCTTAAAAAAAGGAGAGGCTACAAAATTGTGGCTACCGTCGCGTCGTTGCGTCGTGACCGCGTTTTAACAAGCAACCATTGAAGCCTCCCGCTTCCCTTAGAACCTGTCTTATCGTTTTTCTTAAGGATTCCATCATGCTGTTCGAAATAAAAACATGGCGAACTTTTTCTTTCTCTAGTTGTCCAATTTCATTATTATATTTTATTGCTTTAAAAATTAATTTTTTATCGACCGGTTGAATAGCAGCTAGAGCGATTTCATGGGTGGGGGTAGATTGCAATACCGAAAATATAATTTTGGCGTTAAAAATCTTTGGCGTAAAAAAATAAAACTTTTATTTAATATTCGTTATAAAATCCTTCAGGTTGTAAAACCATCCCAAAAAATTACCACAATAATGTCAAATTTGTTTAAAAAATAATTCTGTGAGACGTTTGTAAAAGTAACAGGCCAAAGGATCTTGGTGAGATTATCGAGCGGTCTTTTACAAGCATATAAAACGATGGATGTAATCCTAGGTTTTAAGACAAAAACGTCCCTTAGCTGAGCTAAAACACGGCTTGATTTTCATTCTCTGGTAACTTAATTCGAGATTAAAATCTTACTAACATAAAAATACATGGGCAGAATGTGACGTTATGGAAAATACTGATTTAATTAAATGTTTTATCTAAAAAAAATGTTGCGGCTTTTTGTTAAATTTATTTTATTGCAGAAGTAACAAATTCATTTTAAATGCTACAGTATAAATATGTTTTATTTGTAATATCACGTAGTTTCAGAATTCAGTCCTTTAAACAGCAATGCGAAATACATAATTATAAGGGTTACTTACTATATATATAAAATAAATAGTAGTAACGTAGTATACTTTGTGGTAAAAATTTATTGTACCCCTACATGTTTCGGCGACTTAGTAATGTTCTTTACAGATATAACATTTGGTCGAAAATTGGATTTTTCATATTAATTTATATATTTAAAATATTTTGAAGGTTGTATTTTCGTTTCATGTAAATAAAAAATTCTTCTTTACTAACCACTCCATGGCCCCTCGGCAACTATTCAAATGCAGACGTATTTTTGTATATATTTTCGTAGTTAAAAAGACAAAATTTCTAAGAGGTCTTCTGAGAAAAAATGTCAAAGGTTTCTAAGAGATGTTCTGCAAACGTTGATTTCAACCCTGTTCTGTTATTGCTCTTAGGGCTTGGTTATGCTCATTAAATCGTGTTTTAAACGGCCGACCATTTTGCCCCATGTAGCATTTTTCACAATCTGAATAATTCAGTTAATATAAGACTGACCGTGGTTTATCGTTATATTAAACACATACGTTTTGTCTCTTTTTTTTATTTATAAATATGTTGTGATTTTGTTTTCCAAAAGATAAGAATATGCAGTTATTTGGGATTGTAATATTTTTTATTTTATGAGGTCCCCTAACAAGTTCTAACGTATTTTTGATTCTATAGTTTTCATCCCATGAAATATGATTCTTAGTTTTATCAAGAAATTATCTTTTTTGTATGCTGTGGTTATTTGCATATATATATATATATATATATATATATATATATATATATATATATATAGAGAGAGAGAGAGAGAGAGAGAAATCTAAAAAAGGTATGTGAACTATTTTTAACTAAACAAATTCCGTCTAGCCATTTTTGTAATAATATGTAGGTGATGGTAACTACACATTATTACAATTACAATTTCAATTTCAAAGATAATTCATCTTGTTCCATCACCTACCACCCTGAAATCTTTCATGATTGATTGCACAGCATATATTTAAAGTTAGTTCAAAATTTTCTATCTAATTATTTTTGTCGTAATAAACACACTCAAATTATATACAACGGATGTACATTTAATGGGAGTACGATTACAGAGAAATGAACAATCCGTTTCTTCTCTGTGGTGCGGTGTAGAATATGTAGAATGTAATAGCTTTGTTACTCACAAATGCCAGTCAAATAATCTGCAAAAATACTGAAGGAAACCTAGCAGGAATATTTGATAATTCAAATGCATAGCGGAAAACGCTCATGTACATAAGACGCTACAAGTAAATGCAATTCTGAGAAGTTCTTAAACTCTTTTTCATAAAACAATGGTCTCCGAAGTGAAGTCTATCACGATTTATCTGGTATTTAACAAAAATTGTAAATAGTGTTATTATTATTGACATTTTTACCCGCACAATCTGCACTCGTCAAACGTAAGAAGGAATAATTCTAATAACAATATGCATATTGATTAGTAATATGATTACTAGAGCCCATTACTATATAATACGGAAACGATAACTTCCCAAATATTAGAGTAAGCTCAAACTATCAATCTTGTAATTAAAATACTGTTTCTGTTCAAGACAAAATCATAAGAATTTTAAAAATTAATGTTTCTGGTATCTGGAGACCTCAACTAACATCTTGAAAGTGTCTTAGTCCCATATAATACATTGACCATTAAAAAAAAAGTTAATAAGCTATTAAATTAATTTATAAACTAATAACAACTAGTAAAATTTAAGAAGATCTTACTAGAACACAGAGTGAAACCGGGTTACAGCCTAAAAAATCTTACAAATTAACTACTCAAAGAAATCTTTCTTGAAACTTTAACTTCAACCAATAAAATTAAGGGAAGTGTATAGAAACGAAAACTCTGAAATATAAAGATTCGGTTTTAAGATTCTGTCCTGCGATTTCGTAAACATTCTAAACATAAAAACAACACAAAGCGGTCAGTGTCTGGCGCAGTGGAAGCCTACAAGAATAACCATAAATAAGGTGAAAAATGGCTGCAGAATACTGTCTGAGGCATCCTCTCCGCACTCGATTGTTTTCGCCTCCACACAAATAAAGTTTCGGCTCAAGTTTGCATTTCGACTGATCAACTATTCTAAAATAATTTGAATATAGTTGCATTTAGTTTATAGTAAATGAAAATTTAAAACAATGTAGAGTTTTGGTAACTTGACATAATCAAAGCCGTGGCATACAGCCAAACTCTCAATCTTGTTGACCGAATTGGATCTTGAACTTTGCCAATATTAGTCGAAATTCTCTTTAACTCATAGCTGGAGTTTTAATTCTACGGTTTTATTACCATAAGAATTAAAAAATCACCTAATTACATCTTTAAATAATGATTCAGCGTGTTGTATGATAATATATTTACTGTAGATATAAATGTGCTCACAATTCTTTTTTTGTATAAATGTTATGTTAAATTATAATTTTACCTTTACTTCATTGCTTTTCACCGGTTACACCGTAGTAATAGTTCACAGTCCTTATAAAATTAATATATATTTGGTATTTTCGTGTTCTAAGGCAAAGAGTCTCACATGACATTGACGTGTTAAAGAAACGACTTCCGACCAAAACCACAACTCTAAAGAATGCGGTCATAACGACAACTATCCTGGGTCTGCTACCTGGGGAGGGTCAGTAGGTAATCCAAACAAAAATCTAGCGGCTAAACCACACCAATTCCGTCAACCGAGAGAAGTACGGTATTTTGACGACTTTAGCGATTCTTAAAGTAGCGCAGTTATACCTCATATAGGTAGATTGTCTTGTAGTTTCACGTTAAGTGAAGCGAAACAAAAATGTTATTGATATCACATACAGAGATATCATCACCCTATGATGGTATTATGCAATACCACAAGGTATTTTGTCATAAAAAATATGTATTCAAGTCAAATTTAAAAATAAATATTTTATAAACATAAACATTTTATATTTTATCAAGAAAACTTATCAGAAAACTGATTATAGCTTAACCACAGCTAATTTTAAACACGCCAAAGTGATCATAAAGTTCTACAATCACTTTGCTAGTCCAAAGCACAGACCAAGAAAAAAAGACTTTTTATATGGTCTGTGGTCCACAGCCCGGATAAAGGGTGATGGAAGTCAAATTGTTTCATTTCACTTAATGTGGAACTCCAAGACAAGCTTTCGCTTCTGTTAATGTGGAATTCCAGTTTATGGTAAAGTTTTCCGCGAGAGAATTATTGGACCCTCCCTTAATTTAAGACATTTCCTTTACTTAGGCCTACAAAGAGACATCCCAGCTCGCTGTTAACTGCGCTACTTTAAGAATTGCTTAAGTCATCAAAATCTTCTATCGGTCGACGGAATTGGTGTAGTTTTAGCCGCCAGATTTTTGTTTTGATTACCTACTGACCTTCCCCAGATAGCAGACCCGGATAGTTGTCGTTATGACCGTGTTCTTTAGAGTTGTAGTTTTGGTCGGATGTCGTTTAATAAATCCTTAATATAAAGCTACTTTTTGTTCTTAAAGCTCAGCATAATAGTATATTACGTTACTAGGCTGGTAAGTACTACTTTAACGGACGAGCATGATAGTTCCCGCGAGCCGGAGGCGAGTGTGGTATTTTTATGCGAGTACGGTCAAACTTTCCGGATGTGTGACATCATACTACTCAGAAAAACATACATTTTTAATCATAACCCATTCCTTGCATAAACCACTATATTTCTCAATTCTTCAAAGCTAACCTTTAATAATCAAACAAAATTTTGCTTCTGCTACCGGTGCTGCCACTACATTCCTCTATGGTAACCAATATGCATTAAAAGAAGGTTTGCTACAATCCGTAGATTGTTTTCTTCCGTTTCCTAGTAATCTTAGTGCACAAAACTTTTCGGCCCAGGCCAGAAGGTTTTCCGGACTAGTATCAGCAAAGGGTAGCTATCCTGCCAGCAATAAAGAAAAAAACGGATTTTTGTGTCTCATTACGTTGTAGGATGCATAGGTACTGTGTTTTCAATTAATATAAAAATGCGAGTAAATAAATAATGTATTAATACTTCTATTTGAGTGAAGACATCATCAGCGTAATTAAAGCATGATGCTAATTAAAGCAAAAAAATGCCTAATTGGGTTAATTCATGCAAATACTAGATGCCAGAGTTAACTGTATACACTCCATACAATGTTTACTGTGCCCACAAAACAATTATTTCCTTCAAAATCAAAACTGCATCAATCATATTGCTGCATGCGCGACTATGTGAGGGGAAATGAAATCCGAGACGACCACCATTTACTGAACAGTAAA
Organism: Flexamia atlantica; assembly: GCA_035578135.1. Lineage (NCBI taxonomy): Eukaryota > Metazoa > Arthropoda > Insecta > Hemiptera > Cicadellidae > Flexamia > Flexamia atlantica. The sequence goes on along the minus strand of JAQJVK010000006.1, from coordinate 27,273,947 downwards.
TTACCGGCTACATCCGGTACAGCGTGTTTCCGGGCGGATTCATCCCAGCACTTCGCGGTTCAGAGTCTCATATGTGAACAATTCTGTTGCGAATATGTCCTTTGCTTCCAATCTCTAACGATTTTACTACTTAAATATCCCATATTTCAGAAACATTTTTAGAAAGGATTTATTTTCAGTGATTCCATTATTATGAATAGATTTAATCGAAGATAATTAAACGATTTATTCTGATTACATTTTACTGGTAAATATCACAATCTTAAGCATTTATGAAAATTTTCGCACACTGGCTAAACCCGTTTTTCGAGATGAAACTTGACAATTTGGGTCAGATTTTTTTTATCAATTCGAGTTTCTACAAGAAACTTTTGTGGCGTATGACGTAATGAATTTATAAATGTCAAGAATGTTAGTAAAAAAGCGGACAGAATTTGGATTTAGCTTAGTGACAGTATCTTTAAACAAACAGGCGCTGCTGGGTGCGCATTAAAACTGTTCCAACTCCATGAGGAATTCGACTTAAATTATAGTATTTGACATGATTGGGAGATGATCGATCGCTCACGAATGAGACAAAAGTCACAATTGTAGGAAATTGCCTTTTGCATGCTTAATTTACTTCGTGTGTCCTCTAAGTTTTGGGCCGGCTTATAACTTTAAAAAAGAATTAAATGGATTGCAGATATTTGTCCGGTGTCCGGCTAAAACGACAAACGGACAAAACAACAAATCAAAAGAATGCGGACAAAACAACAAATATCCTGGGTCTGCTACCTGGGGAGGGTCAGTAGGTAATCCAAACAAAAATGTAGCGGACGAAACAACAAAGATTCGGTCAACCGTTTTTGATGACTTTAGCGATTCTTAAAGTAGCACAGGTATAGCTCATATAGGTAGATTGTCTTGAAGTTTCACGATAACTGAAGCGAAACAAAAATCTTATCGTTATCACATATAGAGATGTGTGTTAACAATACCGTATTTGATGACAATACAATACCACAAGGTATTTTTTTATTTAAAAAATTATTAATTCATGTAATATTTAAAAATAAATATTTTTCCAACATAAACATTTTATATTTTATCAAGGAAACATATCAGAATACTGAAGCGCTATAACACCAAGCGCGAACTTGTCACAATTCATCGGGTGACACCTGCATGGGGTTACACCTGCTGGGGTTTTACCAAGTGGCAGCGGCGGGGGACGGGGTGGAAGTGAAACTACTTTTTTCATGTCAAGTTTTAAAGTTGAATAAAAACTTGTGACTTTTTATCATTTTTTTAATAGAAAGAAAATTATTTTTGAAATATGATTGATACTGTTGCTCTTCAAAACTAAAGGACTCTTCACATGCAAAATTTCAACCTTAAGCATCAATGCTAAATGGTATGGACTCCGAGTTATTTGAAACATGAGCACTGTCAGATTACACGGTTTTAGGCGCCGTTTTATGTTTCTATACCTAGACAATATGGCGGCCTATGCTTCATTTGTTGTAATGCAGGTAAGAAAGCTATGCTCCACCTATTTGTACTATGTGGTCGCTGATTTAATCTAATGTGAAAATTAACTACATTGTTTTTATTATAATTTTTTGTGATAATTTACTTGCGATGTTGTAATTTATTTTTTGTCAAAGTAGCTGTGTCAAATTTTTATCTTGTGTATATCTTAGAAGCCTTTAATACAAACAAAGTAGTTTTTTAAATGCTTTAACTGAAAACGTTTTTTTAATTCCTTAAAGTTTTTTAATGTTATACGGAGCATGATTAAATGTTTAGTAAGTATTACAATTAAGTATTTAAATATAGTTTATATTTTTTATTGACAATATACACCGTGGTATTGTATGTAAATTTGACTCGTCAATTGTTGTGATTGAACAAAATGCAATTAAATGTCTTATGTTTCACGCCTTATAATAGTAATTTTTAACCAAACAACAAATGATGATAGGTTAACCACACCTGATTTTAAACACGCCAAAGTGATAATAAAGTTTACTATCACTTTGCTAGTCCAGAGCACAGACCAAGAAAATAGTATATTTCACTACTAGTCACGAAAGAAGCCTATTTCGAGGCAAGATAGTATTTTACTTGCGAGGCGTAAGCCGAGCATTTAAAACACTATCGAGCCCCGAAATAAGACTTTTGTGACGAGTTGTGAACAATACTTTTCATCACGATGCAAATAAGTAACCAAACTTATAAAAAAATCATCCAAAATTTCATAATTCAATCAATTTTCTCTAAGCAAACACAATACGGCTTTCTACTGTCACAATACTTTATTCGAATCAGAATAAAGTTTATATGTTTCTTAGTTACAAGGTCGAGAATATGAAGATATCATTTTTAACTAAATTTTCCTTAAGCTTATGCTTAAGCTTAAATTTTCCGAGCTTCAAACCAGATCAGTTCCCACGCTCCCAGGCTGAGCTCATTTAGAAGCTATATTTGGTAAAAGCTCCTTCTTTGTCACGAAATGAACACAAACTTAAAACCTTTAATTTAGGGCTTGACTTAACATAACTTTGTGAGATACACTAATACCGATATCTCAAAATGTTAAAGCTCATAACAGAATAACTCATCTTCGAAGACAAGAAGATCAGGTTTCCAACTACTAATAATAATGTTTGAAGAGCAAAATATATCGAATGTAAGTCAGTTGTATATGTAAAACGTCTGATGAAAATCCATAAATATTTTATGAACTATCAACTGTCTATTTTTGTTCAGAGTCAGCTAGTTGAACTGTCAAAATAGGAAAACCGTTTGTTTGGGTCCTGCAAAATTTTGTTTTTGTACGGAAATGGTTTGATTGGGTATAGGAATGAAATGTTTGGGTACCGAAAAAGCAGCTGCTCATTATTTGTTTTGACGCAAAGAAATCGAGAGTATGCAGGTCTGCTGCAACGGGGGTATTTTGCTATTTACTGACTGTGCTTGTTAATTTTCCTGATGCTCTTTATTAATTATATCTTGTTACTTATTGTCCGGTTTCATAGTTTATTGCTTATGTTAATCTTTATAATGAATTATTGAGTGTTTAATTATTAGTATTTAACAACAATTAATTATCTTTATAAGGAACATGTCGGCCTTAGTCAGTAACAAGACCACAAGATCTCGTCACAATAATCCTGCACTCATCCTTCACTCATATTCCGGTTAAAATACGAAGCCAGTGCTGCGTCCCGGTTTTAGGAGGTACTAAAAATATTAAAATATTAAAAAATGTTAAATGCATTAACTGGCAAAAAGGACTGAGTGCATGACTGCATATGAAAATTAGCAACGCTTGATTATTAAAGTAAATGCCCGCACGTGCTATGTTTGGCACATTGGGTGATTAAAAAATTGCAAGTAAAATGTTTCTTCAATAAAAATGTTTTGAATTTGATTTTTTTTATTTGAATATTTTAAATGATGTCACGCTCAGACGCCGGACTAGATTTATGTCCGAAATTTATTTGTACTCACCCCGCGGCGTGGGCAAATTTAAATACTCTCATCGCGGAGTGGCAATTTTTTTCTGACATTTTTTGGAGGGAAATACATTACATTACATTGCTTGAAATGGCAACCTACCCAGGTAGGTATTTTAAGCCAAGTATGAATGACAGATGAGTGAAAGATGATTGTGGCGCGATCTTACGGTCTTGTTACTGGCTAGGGTATAATTTTATATACCTTATAATTATACATAATACAATATAAAAATAAATACCCAGACCGTATTATTTATTTACTCAATCGTCGAATCATTGTGCTCTTCGGGGTTTGAGCAGATCATTATTATGACATCCCAACATGGTCAGTGGACTCTGCGCACGACTGTAGTTGTAATTTACGCAAATGCCGAATAATCTATACTATTGGTTTAAAAACCGCCCCTTTAATTTTTGTATTAATGGGTTTGAAAATAATAACTTTTTGGGAATGGTTACATGACTAGATAAGGGTGTTAAGTGAGCCCAAAATTTCACCTCTCTCCATAAAATAGAATAGTATGAGGGTAAGTAAATATTTTTTGATCATTAACTTATTTTTAGTGATGCATAATTTTAAAGGACTTAACAAAAATAAAATGATCGCACAAATTATAGGACTCTATGTTAATACTAGTAAAGTAGTGTATCATACAAAATTCGGGTCTGATAATTTTAGCTCGTTTGTGCCACAATTTCCCTTAGTCGCATTTAAACGAAAATCATGTTTGCCCATGTATTAGCCAATTGATAACTAATTTTTTTAGGTTAAATGGCGCATAAGTGATCAAATACTGAATTTTGTCATTAACATGTAAATCAAAAGGGCATCCTTCCCTATTTTTCTTAATATGAAATTGCAGCTAAGTAAACAAGCACCTACCAAAACTATTTCACCAACTACTCAGGTATCGTCGGCATTTTAAGATGTATTTAACAATACTAAATCCTATAATTCTTATAGATAAGCCTAAACCCAACATTCCTGAAGCTGTTATGCCCCCACGAAGCTGTCCGTCCTACTTTATTTTATTAAACTCAATTTATATAAAACTATTTTAAAAGCCTGAACGTAATTCCTGATTTTTTTTCATCCAAAGCTGATTCGCCTAAAGGCCTAAGTTGTAGTTGTTCCCAGAGCTGTACATCCTGGTCCTAATCAGTATTTTGCCGACGTTAAATAATATATATTAAACCTATAAATTCTCACTACCAAATCCTTTATTCAGTTTTCCAATTTCCCCGAGTTATTACACACAGGTCCTAAATCATTAAGTATAAAATCGTCTAACTTGAATTCGGAATCAAATAATTTTTAATAAACGCACAACGCGAAATCGAAAATAAATTCAGAACAATATAATATCTAGTCTCTAATAAACCAAAATTATTTATTACCAAGGTATTTTAAAGTCAATGGTATTGCACTTCGTACTTTCGGTTATCCAAATCGAATACTGTCCACTTTGAATATCATGGAGTCACCTTCCACTGACAGAGAAAGGTTGTTGCCAGCTTCGCGCCGCGCCGGCGACGGCTCGAAGGCTGATTGCACTTGAGGTTCGAGTCACGGGGATGGATCTCAAGGTCTCTAGAGAAGAAGGTACAGAAATACAATAGTACTCTGGTTATCTCAGTCAAAAATGTAAAAAAAATCGTGACGTATTTTGTAGACAGGAAACCTCCACCAGGGAAAAAAGTTAATCTTGACCAATCAAAGGAAGCATATTACTGACATCTCATTTGAAGCTATATTTTTACCCGATTGGCTAATAGAACCGGATATTGAGTCTTGGATTGACGTCACAAGCTTTGTTTCCACATACCATATGGGAGTTAGGCAACCTTCCACAGGCTGTATTGGAGTATAATATTATTTTTATCTTCTAATCTACAGACCTAGGACGGATTATACTCCGTCCCCCACTATCACCCCCCACCATCACCCCCCACTATCACCCCCACTATCACCTACGCTGTTGTAAACAGTTGATTTATTTGCAGTTGTGCTGACGCGTAAAAGTAAGACCCTTACTGTTATCAAAAAGGGATTGTGCAATCTACAAGCCCTAAGTTTAGTGTAAATTATCATTTAATTTGAAAACGTCGGAAAGTGATGGATGATGGATGCCCGGTATATTTGCTAAGAAATTTTATATAAGACAAAAATTTTTTTTATAATGGGTGGTGGGGAGGGAACAGAACCTGTATATAAAAAAGGAGTAGTTGGTGGTCGGTTTATAGTATCATAGAATTCACCGTTGCATTTTTTGTGGGATGTAATAATCAATTCAATTTATTTAAGTAAACATTTTATTTCACCAGATTAGACTATTTGTGTACAGCTCTGTATTTCTTTTTCCCTACATTGTTTGTAAAATAATCATCACATGGTTTAAAACATATTTAACACAAATGTTGACCATACACGTATGAATTATGTACCGTAACGCTGCTGCACTTTAATTAACGCCAACGTTAGTGTTCACTCCAACACTCCTTCGTTAAAAATAACTTATGTTGTCGTTAATTTAATCACGATTACTTGAACATATTTCCAAACTTAGCTTCAGTCAATTGCTCCAAGTAGTTGGAGTTAAAGTAAAATCCAAGACAACCAAGATAGATCAGAAATATCGCTATTCTTACAAATACAGTTTAAAAAATCAACGTTTATTTTTTTTTTTAATCGAAATAACTAATAAGGATTCAACTAATTAAAACTGAGTATAACGTGATATTTTCATTTAATTCAAGCTGAGGTTTGGCCATCGAGTACATGTGATGCACATTGAAAACTCTAGGATGAGCTGTTTCTAAATAGTGGATTAAACAACTAAGGCATAGAAAAAAAGAGTTGAAATCGGTTCTCATCCAACTTGCCGTGTCACTACACTTAATTCAAAAGCTAAACGTCTTATCGATAAACAATGATATTGTAAAAATGTCATATAATCAGTTACTAGCTCCTTTTCCTCTCTAAAAACATAAGATTGGCAGCAAGGTGAAGCAAGTGACGATTTGTTGTAGAATGAAATCAATCAAACACGTATGAAAATGTAAATTAATCTTTCACATCGTATTAACATGATACGCACCAACAAACTCGGAATCGTCTCGTAGGATTTGTAAATGCAACGACACATCAGTTGTAATAGTAATAATGAGGTCAGTATGAAACGAGAATATGTAATCGCGGCAATTATCATAACAGTTCCACAAATATTCAATCATAGCTTCATAATCACTGCTAAAATAGCTGTATTAAAAAGAAAAGTTGCAATAATATTACTAATCGTACTGAAATAATTCGTCTCACATCAAGATCCTCATTATGGATTCAATTTCGTTTAATGTCCAGTTCTGCAACAAAATTGACTTGAATAACAATTAATTTTGTATTACATTATTTTACTGAATAAAAAATTTAAACATTATTATTGAAAGCGTTCTATAACTAGGGCCAAAAGTAATTAGTTTCGTACAATGTCAAGATTTTCGAAAAATGCCCGAGTTACGTAGACACTTAAGGCCCGGGAGAGCTAAATTGTTTGTATTTCGTTCATTATATTAAAACCAAACACTTTACAAAACAAATATCTTACAACTTGTTACTTTAAAAGATTGTTTAATAAGGTGCTTTCATCTTGTTCTTGCTCAAGGTCTGTAGATTAGAGGAGAGAACAGCAATAATATTATTATGCTCAGGTTACCTAACTCCTATAGGGCTTGTGGAACCAAAGCTTGTGACGTCAATCGCAGACCCATTTCCGGTTTTAAGCAACCTCTATTAGCCTACAGGGTAAAAATATATCCTCAAATGAGGTGTCAGCAATATGCTTCCTCTGATTGGTCAAGATTAGTTTTTCCCAGGTGGCGGTTATAGGTTTCCAGTTTCGTCACAAATTGTTTAAATTTTTGACTGAGATAGTTTGACTTAGTACTATTATTCTTCTACTCTATTTTCTACAGACCTCGGTTCTTGCTACTTAGAGCAATCAGCTGATTGTCCATTTGTGTTAATATTAGGTCCGTTTATTGAAAAATTGAACACATGAACTACTGACTAGTAAAATGTGTGAGTTTCAAAATCTATCTATAGTTATTTAATACACGAGCAGTTTTTTTGTTAAAAAATTACCTAAAAGCAAATTACATGGAAATGTAAATTACTTTAGTTTAGTTCAACTATGAAATGCTAACCGCATGAATGATTTAAACATGTAAATAATATAATTTTAGCAATTCTTTTTGTGTTTAGTGATGTTGTATAATAAAAAGAACCCAGTTTCCAGAAGTTCCAGCAATCGCTATGACTAGGTATACCTCAGGTTCAGTCCATTGCAAAAGTTGGAATTTACCTTCCCTCCCCAGTGCTTTCTCATGGACTACTGTACATGTGGCAGCAGATCAAGCCAACTCCTTTGAGGGGCTCATAATATTCGTAGAAAACAATAAAGAAACATGGACATCTCTTTAAAGATGATTTAGTATTGACAAGAAATTTAGTTTAAAAAAGCTTTTGTAAAAAATGTCATTATAAGGAAGTTCAACCATATGATTAATAAAATAGTGCTCGAATAATGTACCATAATTATTTTTATTTTGAAATCAATAAATACAACAATTGCTCGATTTCGAGCAACGGGGTTACTAGTATCGTTTAAACCGATAAAACTGTACATTCGGAAGTAATAACTGATTACCATCCACACCGTCGTGCACATGTATACAGATTTACCACATCGTAAAAACTAACAGCTGACAACCTCTAAATTAGCTGATTATTTTCCTCACAGTCATTGAAACTACAGTTTTCGCAGCGAAAATGACAAAACAAATTATAATCCATTCCGGAACTTTTCTTTAATGCAGTCGCTGCCGTATTCTACGGAAATAGAACTCGTAAAAATAGTAAATACAACTGTTTAATTTATTTATTGCTTGCTGGAGATTATTTTCTTTAAAGTAAGTGAAGTCTAAAAAGTATATAACAGTAATCAATTATATTATTCAACCAATTACATAAAATTAAATTTAACAAAAATAAATTAAACTATTCAATCAAATGCAGAAAATTGCATGGCTACTTATTTTTAAGATTGTTCAGCTTAAAACTAGCAGCAAGTACTGTCCACCGATGACTTGATGGCTAGCGGGATAAATTTGAGGGGAGGGGATAGCAGGCCGGTTGCCATAACAACGACGCTACTACCCGTCTACATTTACCTTGTTAAAAATAACAGATGATAAACACAAGAAATTCATAGTTAAATCAATTGATCATATGTTATTGTTTCATTTTCCACGTTTGAAAATCCAAATTGATCCAGTTGTTTGTAAACATCCAAGCTTCTTCTATTCACGCCATTATGCTGTTATTCGTGCGAATGAAAGTTTTAAAATTAGTTTTTTTTGTGGTAAAGGTATTTATTTTCCTGTTTCGTGATGGCATCCGTACGTAAAAATGGACAAATCATTCGGGCGCGCAACTAAACGCCCGGCGCACTGCAGGTGAATACGTCACCGCGGGGAGTACGCAGCGGCATCGGCATCAGTATAGTACAGACTACATTTTCAGGTCGGCTACTAGTGTCGCGTTTGCGGCGAGAGGGGAACGGCTCAGCCAATAGCAAGCGCACTCCTCCCCTCCCCCTGCACTTATCCCGCTAGCCATCAAGCTATCGGCGGACAGTACTGACACAATCTTGAAACAAAAACACCCAACACATTTGAAAAACATTTGGAATATACAGGGTGAGTCAGGCCACCCCTCCACATATTGTAATGTGAGGGCAGTTCAACGTAGAAACTCCAAATAAAATTACTCCCTACAATTTGCATATGAAGAATTCATTAAAAATAATTTCATCGCGATTTGTCTACAGGGTGTTCCAGAAATGAAGGTCATGGGTTTGAATCTTGAAAATTTCTTTTATGAACTTTTAGACAATTTTATACCATTTTAAACGTCTTGTTAAAAGATACATTTCGGTGAAACAGAACTGAATTATCTCAAACCGTTTCAAAATGGCGGTAATTTTTATGAAACTTTTCGATATTTACGGAAACCCCTGGATTTTCTAAACTATTAAACATTTTTCAATTCTGATTCAAAATCCATAATCCTTTGTCACTCAGCTTTACTAAGATATGTCACATGACAATGTTTTAATAATATAAATTCTTTGGAAAAAACTTAATTTTTTATAATGTTGGCAGCCCTGAAAATAAAAAAATCAAGAAGCAACATATACCAAAAAGCATTAATTTTATGGGGCTTCAAAATTTCTACAACTTTGTAAGTTACACTAGTATTCCGTATTTTTTAGTTTCTTAGTTAAGGACAAAAACTCCATTTTCCGATATGAAATGCATGTTATTTATTCAGTACATAATACCAAATGGTACCTATGGGCAGTTTCCTATGGTCATGCAAATAACGTCCACTTTATATGGGAAAATGGAGCTTCTATAATCAAAAAACTAAAAAAAAATACTTGTGTAAATTTAAAATTTTTAGGAATTTTGAAGTCCTTAAAAATGATTTGCTTTTTTGTGTATGTTGCTGTTTTATTTTTATTCAAGGCTGACAACATTTTTTTAAATTAATCTTTTCCAAAAATTTTATATTATTAAAACATTATCCTGTGACATATCCTGGTAAAGCTGAGTTAGCAAGGATAAAGGGTTTCGAATCAGAACTGAAAAACGTTTAGTGGTTTATAAAATACAGGAGTTTCCGTAAATATCGAAAGGTTTCACAGAAATGGCCGCCATTTTGAAACGGATTGAGATAATTTAGTTCTGTTCTCACCGAATGTTTCTTTTAACAAGACCTTTAAAATGGTATGAAATTTGGCCTTCAGTGGGTTCGTTCCTTGTATCAAGACGAACGAATTTTGAAACAAAACCTTGCGTCTCCGATTTCTCTTGACTGAAGTCCGGTTTGTTAGTAACATTGTATAGCTCAAGGTATAAACTTTCAACTTAGCAAGGTTATGTATCCTAATACGGAAAACAAGTATGGCAAAGTTTATACTACTTTACCTTAAAACAATCCAAGGAAGCAAATAAAAAGCTATAGTATACAATTTAATGGAAATTGTAATACAGTATTAGTAAAATTACATGAGGATGATAAATTCAATCATTTCGAGACAAAATAAACGTCAACTTGGTCAATCAAATAGGGTTAAAATACTTGATAAATTAATTTGTATTTGTAGGAGCTAATTTCAGGAGTAATAAATATTTACGCTGCATACAAACGCAATCTCAAAGTTTAAGTACAGAAATTGGTGCACTATATTTAAATTCATAGTTAATGAAGATGTCATAAAAGTTGCCGTAAAATTCTATATTTTTTGTCCTATTGGATTTCACTGACTTAATCGATTCATATGAAATTAGACATTAAAGTTTTAAATGGTCCCTAGAAATGGCTCTTGTAATGATATTTTGCATACTTCGTTTCCCGTACTGAGTTCCATAATCTCACCAACTTTGAAGATTATATTTTTAAATTAACATTTCAAACATGTTAGTGCCAAACAAGTTTAAAAAATGACAGAAAGCTAGACACCGGAGACCCACCGTTATATTATAATACGTGTTTGTCTTGTTGCAGGGAACGATTCCAATAATGGGTCTATTTTGTTTACGAATACCCGCAACATTAATTATAAATATAATAATTGTTTTTACGAACGTTCCTTATTATAAAATACAGTCCCACAATAGAAAAATTTGAGAACAACTCAAGTAACCACTAAAAAAACGTTTAAGTAACATATTAAATGTCCCATAGTAATGTGAAGAGCTTACTTATATCAAAATATTACTTGTATCTTATGTATATGTACATCATGCTATCAAAGAACTACAGAGTATCACTTCATCATAGGTGAAAAGATCAAATAATCTAAATAAATTAAAGTTATTACCTTTTAAGGGTTTGCACTGCCGATATTGTGAATGCGATATTTCCCTTGTGGCCGAAGTTTTCCCATTAAGATGGGAGATTAGAACAAAATCCCTGGAACAATATATGAGGATTTCCATTTTTAGGTAGTTGATTAAGTTTTGATTGAAAAAAGATATTAGAGCTATTATTTATTTTAATAGAAAATGTAGCTTTCTTACAGTTTTATGTACACATATTTAAAGTTTTGATAGGTGATTAAACGAGTTATATATTGTCACTTAAACCTTTTGCAGTTATTGTCAGTTGACCATCCCATAATGTATCAGGAATTTAACTATCAATATCGTACTTATAAATCTATATTCGATACATCCATGCGAAAATGTAAAATGCCTGCCCTTGAGCAGAACTAATATGTTTGGCATCAATTGTGATAGTGTTGTTGACGAGTTATTAATGGAGACAGGACGACCCACTAGTCTCTAAGTAGGTCATGTTGGCGTAATGTTTTTTTTTAAGTCGTTACTTCACTTTAAAGGCGTTAATAGCTGCTTTTATATTATCTTTTGTTTTTATTGTCTGTCAGAACTAAAAAGAGTATTTCTTTTTAATTTCACTTCAAGTTTTCCACTTCTACTGAAAATATTTTTAGAAACTTCCTTGTCTGGTGTTGCGTCGTACTGTAGTATCATTTTTAGTTAATACATTTTCGTCAGCTACCCTGGCATTTTCCCTACAGACTTTTTTAATACTAGCTGGTCTTTTTTTTATTCATAGAACGTTTCACGGAAGCTGGACAGAATTGTTCGTAGCGCAATGTCCTGTTGGGTACGCACTTTTTTTTATTATAATGATCGATATATTAAAAAATCTGCTTTTTTTGGTTACCAACAAAGAAAGCTTCCTTCTGAAAGTTAGTTACGGAAAGTGTCCTTCAAATACAACGTAAGAATCTAAATAATCAATCCGAATGTTTTCCTTCAGCCTGAACGCCTCTGACAACTGTGTATAATATGAATGATTTACATGTATGCGAGTATCATGCAAGCCAATCAGTGGAAAAATCTCCATGCAATTCAGGTAGAACATAAGTACAATACAATCAAATTTGGTACAACTCCCATTTCATTACTCTCTTGAGGTTCCTCCGAATTGGTTTCAATAATTTCCATACAAAGCTAGGGTAATTGAGTATGAAAGACCTGACGATAAAATATAAGTATTTTCCTGTTACGTATCTAAAATGCATTGCTATAAGCTCACATTCTACCACAACATTCCAGTCCTTAAATTTAGTATGAAGCAAATAATAAGATTGACTATATTTCCTTTAACTTTCAACAGATAGAATATAAAGTAAAATACATTGATGTCTGTACTAAACTAAAATTACATTATTAGTCAAGTAAAACTATCTTCAAAAAAACCCTTTCGCGGTAAAGTTTTGGGTTAAGTTTGACTTTTGTTTTACCTTATGTATTTTGGGGCGCAGAATCCAAATCCGATATTTGTTAACAAAATTTCGTGACGGAACATTGTCAAAAAAGCAAAATAGGGAAAAAGTACTGATTTTTACGTATTTTTGCTTATAGCTCAAAAACCGTAAATTTTATGTGATAAACATTTATTTACAAAAAGAAAGAACATAAAATTTCCTACAAGATACACTACTTGTTTTTATTTCTACAACAAAGTCTATACGCAGCGCTGCAAATTGAAAATAGAAAATTTTTTCATGAAAGCTAATTTCCCTGTAAGGAATAGGTAATAGTGTAGTATACCGTTCTCAACTTCAATCTTTTTACTATTTCAATACAATGTACTTTAGGTTGATTTTATTTGATAATTACCTATTTTAAATGTCGCAAGTAATTATTTTTGTTGATAACCTAGGCTATTAAATAACTAAGTTAAAGTTGATTTTCAGATTACCTTTTGTTCTTGTAATAGAATCATACAGTCATTAAAAAAATATAATGAGACTGAGTGAACCGTTATTTCAATACATACTGATAATGATTTACCATTTATGATAGGAAAATAATACATTTAAGGATTTAAAACACAAAATAACATTAAATTGTATAAGTTAATATTAAGTAACGATCTCAGAACCAACTCACATCAGTAGCCTACTTCAAAACTCGAAACATGGAATAATACAATGTTCTCAACTTCACTTTTTGTCATAAATGAAATTATACGAGTAATATGTTATATAATAATAATATCTCAAATATAAGTGTATTATTTAGTATAAATAGACCGGTCATTTTATATAAGAAAAAAAAAAGGTTTTCAAAAAAATCGGGTAACCAAGTGGGACTGTTTACTATATGTTCCTTGATATGTTGCCTTTAAAATCCCATCACTTCTTCGAAAATAAAACTTGTTCTCAAGCCGCCATCTTGGAAAATGGCGGCCAAAATATAGTTTTTGAGCTATATAAGTATTACTATTAAGTTTAGAAAAAAATTGTTTGTACAAAAGTTGATTGGTTTGAAAAGGTCTATATCTTTTATGACCAACAATTGATAAATCCGCCATATTGGGAAATGGCTGCCAAAAAGTATTTTTTTGGCTGGTGTAGCTTGATTATTGATCTTACTGAAGAGAAGTTACTGGGATTTTGATGATCTGTAACTTTTATACTATATACTTTGTATAGGTACCATCTTAAAAAAATGCCCGCTAATAGTAGTTTTTTGACAGGTACATTTTTAGTGTTGAATTTACGTTAGCAAACTAAGCACACAAGTTGTTTGGTTTTAAAAGACCTATAACATTTGTATTAAACATATTGTTATACAACATTAATAAATCCGCCATCTTAGAAAATGGTGGCCAAATTTACTAGGAATTTTCACCGAACAAAATTTTGGTGGTATCAGTTGGATTCAGCTCGGAAAAAAAACAGTTTGGTTTTGTGAATCACTGATTTATGTCCATTGGTTACCAAGCTATTGAAAATAGTAAACACAGAGCGTTGTCCGTATATTATCCTTATTATATTGTCCTCATTCCTTTTTTAGAAATGAGTAAAATTCCTCTATATCTCACTCATTTCTTGATTTACATTAATTCAACTTTGTATGCGGTTTCTTTTGGTTGCGATCTACAGGATTATGGTTTAAAATAATCAATTTTTACATTTCCGTGGTAGCAAACCTGCGTGCTCATTCACCAAGTTATTCTTATGGAGAACATCTTAGAACATTTATTTAATAACTTCTACTGTTGATAAGTACTTCATACGATGCTTCAACTTATAGGTGAATTAAAACTCCAAACGTCCTAGACGCCAGGTTTCAAGGATGTGCTGCATTCAAAATTTTGACAAGCTGTCAATTTGGACAGAAACAAGTAAGAGACCTCCAATTTTCACCATTCGTCTAGTTTTTAAAATCTCTTTAAAATGAGGGGTCGCTCAAAAGGGGTTTGCATTTGAAAATTTTGAGTTGCCCCCAAAATCCCCCATTTTTGGGGGACACTCAAAATTTTTGGTAGCGTCAAAAAATAATTTGGGTTGAGTTAGTATCATTCCCCAAAGGATAATTGTTTGTCTTAACAAACAAAAAAATTAAAGAGGGGGGGACGGACTTTTTTTACACACTGTATATAATTTTAAAATATTGTCTTTTCATGTTCGATTTTCCGAATATTCAGTTATCCGAACACCCCTTGTCTCCAATTAGTTCTGATAATCGGCGCTCTACTGTAGCCCAACAGCTAATGGCAACTAAGGGACCTAATTTTAAGGTGGGGTCCCAACCACCATTTTGCCTGGTTAACAATTTATGAACTGGTCTAATTATGAGGACAGACCTATGAATGTAGTACTCAATAGTGGGGACGTTAATCTGCACTAAGGAATACCTTGTCCACAAGCTATCGCTCATAACATAAGAATAACGGGGTAAGTGTGCACGCAGGTTTGCTGCCACGGAAATATGAAAATAGTTTATTTTAAGCCATAATCCAGTAGATCTCAACTCTAAGAAGCCGCATACAAAGTTGTAGTAATTTAAGTTAAGCAATGAGCGAGATATAGAATTTTATTTTTTCCCATAAGGATGATATTGGGACAACGCACTGTGTTTACTATTTTTTCAGTATCTCGGTAACCAACGGACATAAATCAGTGATTCAAAAAACTGAACTGTTTGTTTTCTTTTAGCTGAATCTAACGATGCAAACGAAAACTTGGTTATTTTAAATTTTCAAGGTAAAATTCCTAGAAAAACACACATGGCCACCTTTTCCTTTGATGGCGGCTTTATTAGTTGTAGTACAATAATATAATGAATACAAAAGTTATAGATCTTTTCAAACCAAACAACTTTTGTTCGTAGTTTGCTAACGTAAATTCAATACTAAAAATTTCCCTATTAAAATACTATTATTAGTGGCCGTTTTTCCAATATGGCGCCTATATTTGTGAGTTTACAATAACAAAGAAAATATAAAGGTTGAAGATCGTCAAAATCCTAGCAACTTCTCTTCAGTAAGATTATAGTCGAGCTGCACCAGCCAAAAAATACTTTTTAGCAGACATTTCCCAATATGGTTGCTTGATCAATTGATGTACATCAAAATGTTAATTATAAAAGTTATAGCCCTTTTCAAACCAAGCAAATTTGCAAAAAAGTTTTTTCTAAACTTAATAGTAATAACAATATCATTCGAAAACTATATTTTGGCCGCCATTTTCCAAGATGGCGGTTTGAGCACAAGTTTTATTTTCGAAGAAGTGATGGGGGTTTTAAAGGCAACATATCAAGCAACGTACGGTAAAAAGTCCCACTTGGTTTCCCGAGTTTTTAAAGGACTGGTCGAAAAGTTATTCACAAATTATTAACAATAAATTAATAATAGAATAATAAATGGGACCGAATTAAATAATAGCAAGAAATAATTAGCCAATATATTGAACAAACTTTTTTTATATACATGATTTTATTTTTATTTCTTCCATTTTGATTTTATCTGTTCGTAATAGAATATTCCCCGGGAATTTCAATGTACATGTAGAGTATTTAATTTTATAAAATAAATATATTTCTTTATCGATCAAGATTTCAAAGTAAGTGACAATTTCTTATTGAAGTGGTGTTTCTGATTTCATTATTAATAAGTTTGAATTTTTACATAAAATACAGTTTTCATTTAAAATAGGGATTTTATTTTTTTTATTAATTATTTAGTTTTGATTAACCAGTTTACTTGTAAATATTGTTTGTTTTTGCCGTTTTTTTAAAGAGTAATTGAAATGGATAATGAAACTTTTTGTTGGCTAAGAACAATTATGAGGTTTATGAGGAATGTTCTAATACACTACAAACAATAATCATTTTGTCTTGTAAACGTCGAAATGTTTTAAATTATTTATACCTATGACCATAAAGTAATATCCAAAAATGAAACGTGCCCTGAATGTGGAAATGCTATGGCTTTAAATGAAGGTTTAAATGAATTTGTATGCCATAAACGAAGAACTGTTAGAGATGCTCATCGTAGAAAAGTGTCAGTCCAATGCAAAAAAGGTTAGCCAATTTAAAAACATTCGGTTTTCAAAAATTAGCATTGAAAAAAGTTTCGTATTTGCTGCTTATTGGCGTTTTTTGCCAAACCCAAGGCCAACACATAAAGAATGAACTTGATCTTTCAAGAAATACTATCGTTGACTGATCAAAATATTTGAGAGAAGTTTGTTTTCATCATTAAAAAAATTAAATCTTATGAGGTCATGGGAAGATAGTAGAGATAGACGAGGCCAAGATTGGTAAGAGAAAGAATAACAGAGGTCGAATTATAGAAGGAAACTGGATATTTGGTGGGATAAACGAGAATCTAAAAAATGTTTCGTATTACCGGTTGCTACAAGGGGACATGCTGCATTACTACCAATAATTCAGCAACATATTTTACAAGGAACACAGTCATCAGTGATTGCTGGAGAAATTATAACTGTCTTCAAACTGATAACTTCGTTGACCCGGACACTGGAGCGCATACTCAAAATGGGGGTGAACGTTTATGGGGGTGCGGTCCGGTGTTCCGAGGTATGGAAATTTCATACACCATCTATACGGACATTTACCTGAATTTTTATTTAAAAGAAAGTTTAGCAACTACTAAACTAGATTGCATGACTTATGGTGCATGATATCCGACCTATATAATTTTGACGTGAGGAGGATCATCAAATGGGCGATCACTCTTCAGATGAAACAATGACAGATTCAGGTAAAGTAACACATTTTTTCATCCTAGACTTATCATTTTTTTACGTAAAAAAAGTATTTTATACTAGATTATAAGTATTATACTTAATAGAAAACATGATTTAAAGAATAAAAAATGAAATAATATTTATAAAATATAATATTTAATTTAAAAATTGATATTATAACAATTAATCATGATTAAATGTTATTAGAAAATAATTTATGATTTATTAAATTAATCGAAATGTAGCCTATTAGGAGCTCAACCAACCCATAGTCTCCGGCGCGAAAAACAGCCTAATTAATCCGTGACGCGACGCGGCGGTAGCATATATTTTTGGGCGACCAGTAGGCTCCCTAATTATACTGACATAAATTACGACCAGGACTCGGACATGAATGCTTCAAACAGGAGTATTAGTGATTTTCAACCGGAATATTAATTATATAAGATTGCAGAATCTTCGAATTTTTATTGCAATATTGCTGACATAGATCAAGTTAATCAATTCGCTAGTATCATTTTATTAAGAGTCAAGTATAAAGGTAACTTAAACTTTCACAGTGGTCTGACAGGATGGAGTAAGATCAACTGGCCACCTAGTGAAACGGGAACACTGTTTAACCTAGAAAAGCTAAATAAAATCCTTCCCCAGTAATTCGCTTGAGAAAAACCCATAAATTCTTTTATCACAGTGATTCATCTACAGGGTCAGAAATGAAGGTTTCTGATTCAAACCTCAATATGTACTTGCGTGAACTTCAAAAAATCGAATATAATTTTAAAAGTTTATTGAAGGCATTATTTTTATTAAAACGAAACTAAATCATCTAGCGCCGTTTCAAAATGGCAATCATTTTAAGAAAAATCCTTTGCTTCATATCCTCATATATATTTTTTGGAAATATGCATGATTCAGTTTTTAGACCGCGTTTCCTTTATTCGAATCCTTCCGCAATCAAAGAAGTGGCGTTTGGCCAGACCGTTCAATCGATTTCTAGGCCAAATTAGATTTCTAAACTTTACCAATAACGCCCTGTTACAGACATTATTTGGCTACTAAGTTTGGAGAGCCTATAAATATACTTTGTGGAGCTGCTAATGAATTTTTTCATCCACAGTTTTTATCCCTCAACCTTATCAAATAGTATGGAAAGACATAAACTAGTTATTTGTTTTAATTTATTGTACCGAGTGGTCCATAATAACCGCTAACATTTTAAACAGTTATTTCTCAGCTGTTACTTCAATTAGACAGTTGATTTTTGCAACAATCAAAAGCCCAAATGATAGCACTTTATTTGAAATAGAGCAGTGGACTGTTCAACACCGGGCTTTCGCTGTCGAAGTTTTTTTTTTAAATAACGAGTCTATGATTATTACACAACTGTTATTTCGCAATAACTTCCACATTCATCGCTATGAAGCAGTTTCTCATGCAATAACTTTTGGTTGTGGGGCTACTCGAAGAGCAAATGTTTCGCCACGAAACCCCAAACTATTGCATATTTGAAGAACAGCATCCGTAATGAAATTACCACAATACCATTGTCCATGATACAACGGGTGATGGCGAGTTCCCAAAAAAGATTGGAAACATGCTTGGATGTCGGTGGACATCATATGAGGAATGTCATATTCCATAAGTAAAAATGGTTTCGCTATGTAAATATTTCTTTGAGTTTTAATAAACTGTAATTGCTATTTAACATAGCTTTGTTTTATTTATTACTTCACACCCGCAAAACAAACATCGCATAAATTTCACATATTATTTTAATTTTATGCCACCTCCATTAGAAAAGTTGAATAGTTTTAACAACTTATAATTACAAAAAATGCTATTAATTAAGGAACCATTCAACGCAAAAATCCCTTTCTAACCCATGAATTAGCTGAGCTGTCAAAAAACAAAACGTTAGCAGTAATTATGGTCACCCTAACGTTATGCTTGGTTTGAAATTTAGAATAATAGTATTCATTACAAGGACCTAAAGTGACGCTTTTCGTACAAGGTCAAGTTTTACAACCGAGGCTGTAAGCCGAGGTTGAAAAATGACCGAGTAACGAAAAGCAGCTTTAGGTCCGTGTGATGAACTATATTTTTCGTTATATTGCTCAATACAATACGTAAACTACTTTAGAAAACCAAAATGTTACAGCTTGTTTACCTTTAAAGATGCCTTCAAAAGATGCTACCGTCTTGTTCTTGCTATTTGAAGCAGTCAGCTGATTGTTTCATTTGTGTTAGGGTAGACTGACAACAATGAACAACTATCGAAGTATCGAACGCATGTAATAATCGATTGGTGAAATGAGCGAGTTTCACAAATTGATTAAACTGACAACAATGAATGTTTCTGTTTCGATAATAACGATGAATGTTTCGATTATTTGTAATCGAATGAATATTGTTCGATTATTACGACGTACTCGGCACTTTTTGACTGTTATAGTCCTAGGACTATAAAGAGTCAGCTAGTATAGAGTACATCAGCTTTTAATTCCTAGGAATAAAAATAATGTATTTAGGTCCGGAAAACATGCATTAAAAACATCTGTTTTTGAAGCAGTATAACGAAAAAACATTTGTTGATAATTTATAGGTTTCAGTGTGTTATAAATAATGAAATATATTCTCCAAACATTTAATCATATATTTATAATATACAGGGTGTTTACGAAAAACCCTTACAGACTTCGGGATATGGTTACTTACATCAAAAATAAAAAAAGGTTCCTGTAAACATGGGTCCTAAAATGCTCAGTTATCCGTCTGTCGGTCTGTATGTGTTTCTAACATGATTTTGCATAACTTTGGAACTACTAAAGATATCAACTTTAAACTTGGTGCGTATATGCTGACTAATGGGACCTATTTTGGTGCGGAGTATCAAGTTTCTACTTTGTACCATTTCAAAATGGCAGCTATTTTTATATTTTAAAACTTAATATCTTAAAAACTCTAAATTTTACAAAAATTGTACAGGAAACAAAAAAGTTGCGTAATTTTATTTTCTACAAATCCATGTAAGAGGCCACCACCCTCTTAAAAAACAAAAAAAAACAAATAAGGATCATAAAGATCAAATCACAAATAACGGAGCTATTACAATTTTTCTAACAGAATACATGCTTATTTATTACAGTTATAGCAAATATTCACATTGTTTTGTTAGAAAAATTGCAATAACTCCGGTATTTGTCATTCGATCTTTATGATCTTTACATGGTTTTGTAGGAAATAAAATTACGCAACTTTCTTGTTCCCTGTACAATTTCAGTAAAATTTACGGTTTTTAAGATATTAAGTTTTAAAATATAAAATGGCTGCCATTTGAAATGGTACAAAGAAGAACCCTTTGTTTGAAAAAAAAGAGAGCTGCGGCCTCTTTTTACCTTGCATTTGCCCCCCCGACATGGGCCTCAGGCCTGTACGTGGAAGTTATCAAGCAAACCCAAGGAGTGAGCCGGTACAGTACAAGGATTAACAGTACTGCTAAAAGTATGCGGCATCCTCGGGACTCGATCCTGCGACGCTGCCGCCACAGAACCGGGGCCGAGAACACTACCAACTGCGCCACCGACTCCGCATCAAAATTGGTCCCATTAGTCAGCATGTACTTACCAAGTTTGAACTTGATATCTTTAGTAGTTCCAAGGTTATGCAAAATCATGTTAAAAACACATACAGACCCGACAGACGGATAACCGAGCATTTTAGGACCCATGTTTACAGGAACTTTTTTCTTATTTTTGATATAAGGAACCATATCCCGAAGTCTGTAAGGGTTTTTTGTAAACAACCCTGTATATAAAGTTTTTCGTTATCCTGCTTCAAACACAGATGTTTTAATGAATGTTTTCCGGACCTAAATACACTCTTTTTATTCCTAGGAATTAAAAGCTGATGTACTCTATACCAGCTGACTCTTTATAGTCCTAGGACTATAAAAGTCAAAAAGTGCCGAGTACGTCGTAATAATCGAACAATATTCATTCGATTACAAATAATCGAAACATTCATCGTTATTATCGAAACATTCATTGTTGTCAGTTTAATCAATTTGTGAAACTCGCTCATTTCACCAATCGATTATTACATGCGTTCGATACGTCGATAGTTGTTCATTGTTGTCAGTCTACCCTAACACAAATGAAAGAATCAGCTGATTGCTTCAAATAGCAAGAACAAGACGGTAGCATCTTTTGAAGGCATCTTTAGAGGTAAACAAGCTGTAACATTTTGGTTTTCTTAAGTAGTTTACGTATTGTATTGAGCAATATAACGAAAAATATAGTTCACCACACGGACCTAAATCTGCTTTTCGTTATTCGGTCATTTTTCAACCTCGGCTTACAGCCTCGGTTGTAAAACTTGACCTTGTACGAAAAGCGTCACTGTAGGTCCTTGTAATGAAATATACTATTATCGAAGCTACGCAGAATCTACTCCCCTAAATAATAAAGTAAAGGCATGTTATATGTTATTTTTATGTTTAGTCACCCTCTTTAAACTGGGTATATAATAATGCCCATTGCCGTACCAGTCCAGAAAAAACTGTTCCGGGCTGCGGAAATTTTTTCCGAACTGCGATTATAGGAAACGGAAGTAAACAATCAGCTGCACTGCAGCAAACCGACGTTTAATGCGTGTTTATTGATTACTTGTTTGAGAAATGTAGTGGTAGCAGTGGAGTAGTAGCAAATGTTTGTTTTGTTTATCATAGGTTAGGTTTGAAGGATTGAGAAACGCATTGGTTTGTGCAAGGAATACGTTATGACTGAATGTATGATTTTCTGAGTAGTATAATGAAAAGTATCGCACGTTACGCAACCGGTAAGTTTTACCGTTCTTGCATGAAAATCGCGCACTCGTTATCGCTCGCGTGGTAACTATCATTCTCGTCCGGTAAAACAGTTCTTTCCGGCCTGGTAACGTAATATACTATTATTAGGCAAAAACAATTTTTTTTAGGTCTTTTTTGGTGAAGCAAACTTAACTATTTATTACTATTAATAATTTAAAAAGTAAGAAGTGTTTTTAGCGAGTATTTAAGTTTTCTTGTGTTCAACAGTTTTGAAATTAGCACTTTTAATTTTGTATTAAAATGCATAATTTGTTGAATTCAAAAGGAGGGATGGTCATTAAAATTTCAATTCTTAAATAGGTATTACGAAAATATAAGTAAAAAACGAATAACACATTATGCGAAGCTCATGAATAGGGAGCGAAGTGTAATGTAGAAATTGTCTCTCAGTCTGTTGTATTGTATCTCTAACAAGGCGAGTATCGTTCCTGATGCTCTTTTGTGCAAATATGCTTATTGTTATGTTTGAGCATCTAAAACTGATA
Source organism: Flexamia atlantica (assembly GCA_035578135.1). Classification (NCBI taxonomy): domain Eukaryota; kingdom Metazoa; phylum Arthropoda; class Insecta; order Hemiptera; family Cicadellidae; genus Flexamia; species Flexamia atlantica. Next base: position 27,250,930 of record JAQJVK010000006.1, on the reverse strand, counting down.
TCATATATGTGTACGAATATAGCAAAACAAGGCCCTAAACTTAGCTACCTGGCTTTAATAGAGGTAGGTTTTAAATTTCTAAAACAAAAAATGAGTAACATTTGTTTGGATCTATTACTACGAGTATGTATAGCATTTACAGCTGTTGCTCTATAAATATATCGGTTTGTATCTCTCAATTTAATTTCCAGTATGATATCTTCAATCACGATTACAATATATGCATTAGTTTTCATTGAGGTTCAGTGTACAACTTATAGTTGATAACAGCAGATATCGCAGGTTATCGAACCTTAGGCGGCACACTACACACCCTTTCCTCGAGCGTCCCGCGAAGTGCGCGAAGTCGCCGCGTCACCGGCAACCGACGATCCGGGACATGACCTAGCCTACTATTGACAACTGCAATAACATACTTCTAAAACACAACCGCCATTGACATTTATGCTGTGATAGTTTCAGTTTTTTGCTCCTCACTTAATTAATAACTTTTTAGTCGAAATATAACTAATTATTTCACATTATCACCTGTTGATTTTTTATTCTCCCAGATAGATTAATTTCTTATCTCAAACAATTTCACTTAATATGTATTAATGATCGGTACGAGATACATCATGGCACAATTTACAAATGAGCTCTTAGACCAAATTTGATGGAACAAACATAGTTTGTATTTCGCAGTGAGGATAAATTTAATCTTCGAATAATTTTAGTAATGCTATTTATTAATTTCAATCATCCTGTATATTCTAGTTGAGCTTTAGTATTATGATTAATTAGCTATAATTCTTGTCCACCGAGATACTGGTGGACATTTATAATAATGTGTTAACAAATTGAATTTTAGTATATTTTAGGTCACATTTTACACATTTGTTAGGTGTATCGTGCAAATTCTCTTACTGATCAGGCACAGATTTATAGGTGGTCTTTTTAGCGAATTTCCTTCAAGGAATAAGCTATTATGGTAGTATTCATGGTAAGACCTAAGTCCGAGACCATGTTAATTTTTCATTTTGGGGTCCCCAGAAGTAAAAAACACCATTCGTTCGAATTTATATATATATATATGTCTGTTAACACGATAGCGGCCGTAAATATGGTCCGATCTTAATGAAATTTGGTACAGACGTGTAAAGTGGTAATCACTCGGACGAGTTCGTGAACCAGCCCGATCGGACCACCGGAAGAGGGGATAAAGGGGGATAAACCCCCCCCCCCAAAATGGGTGTTTTAAGTTTTTCACATAGAAAAATAAAATTTATCAAATTTTTGTTGGCACCATTGAATTTAGCTCAAAAAACAAACAATTTAGTATTTTGAATCACTGCTCTATGTCCATCGGTTACTGAGTTATTGAAAGTGGTAAACACAGTACATTGTCTCATTGTTAACCTTATGGGAAATAAGTAAAATTCTATATCTCGCTTATTTCTCAACATATTTTGATAAAAATGTGTAAGTGGCTTCTTCTAGTTCAGATCTACTAAATATTGAATTTAAACCAACCAGTTTAAACATACCTGTAGCAGCAAACCTGCATATTCATTCCCCATGTTATTCTTTTCGTGCTTACAAAAACATGTCAAGTCTCGCTATGTTAGATTAAAATATGTTGTTTTGCATTTGAAATTCGCTGAGTATGCAGGTCTGCTGCAACGGGGGTATTTCATCTAATATTATTGCAGTAAAATTGACTCCGATTCACTTATTCCATTATATTTCCTATATTTTTTTTTAATTTCTCAGTCTTGGGAGATGTTTAGTTACACAATGAACATGTTTTCCCCTCGTAAAATAAAATAACTTAAAAATATTACATACAAAATTAACTGTTAATTATAACATTGGTTAATCAACAGCTCATCAAAATAAATCGTCATTGAAATAAAACAAAAGATTTCCAATATAAGTGGGGCTAGTTTCTAAAAACCTAGCCTAAAACTGAAATCATTTTATGTCTTATTCGATTAAACGGAATGGTATATATTAACACAGCCGCCAGATTAACTCCGTTTTTAATCTCTTCCTTTTTTAATTTGTAAATTCTGGACGGAGAAATTCCTACGATCTAAGGTATTTATAAAACCGATTAAATTGTATGATTTATTCAACTGATTTGATATTTATGAATAAAAAAATTTCCTTGAAAAAATTTTGACTAGTAAAACCTTTTGAGATAAAAATCAGGATTGACTAAAACATATTTTTAAATTGTTGGTAATAAAGACCCATTTATTATCAGTGGCGAACTCACGATACAGCAGAAAACTGCTTTAATTAAAATTGAGTTACTGCTCATAAATAAAGGTGGTCAAAACGCATGATAAATACTTTTAATTTCATATTAGTTATGAATAATGAAACCCAGTTAGAATTAAGCTTAGAAACTGAAAGAATGTGATTGCCGTTAACATTTAATGAATATTCTATATTTTACATTAATTATGTTTTAGCTCTTTTGACGCTATTTTATTATTATTACATTTAATTTTTAGAAACTGTGTTGTAAAAAGACGAATCAGCAAATGTAATATAAATTAAACTTGATTTGAGCTTATTGAGCCTGACAATCAAGATTCAAAAGGTTAAGTATAAAATCTTATTATTTAACTGAATAAATTGTCTCATTAACTGAACTTCGTTTCAGCAATATTATTGATAGTTATCATTTTGCATTATGAAATGCATTTCCATGTTATCGTATTCTAAATTGATTTAATACTGTTTTATGACAGGACTTAATGAATCAATTTCGTATTCAAACCCCATTTGAAAAACATATTTTATGGAGCAACTTTTTATCTAGAGTATCTTTTTCTAAACGTTTTTACTTAGGATGAGTGAATGTTGAAGAGAAATTTATTGTCACAAAAATCTAAAATCGTGATACAAACATAATACACATTCTAATTGTAATTGTTCTTTCAGTCCCAAAATAGTGCAAATAAAACCGAGAATTCAAGCAATTGCTTAACCCTTAATTAGTTATTTAGTATCCTTAAATCATATTTTTCTTTATCATATATTTTTAATTTGGCATTAATTAATTAATTAATTCTATATTACTGGAATTAAAATGTATTTATTAGCTTTTGGGAATGAGTATATGACCAAAGGAGAGTGTATTGTTGTGTCAAAATGTTCACCTACTTCCCCCAAAATGCAATGGGTTTGTTCAGGATAGAACCTTGAAAATTTCTTGAAACCCAGAATCTACAAAGTTTTATTTTAGCGCAGAGAAATAATATACCGCACAAGTGGAAACTAATCCGACCCTAAAACAGCAACTACATCAGCTCTTGCCCTATATTCTCCCTCTGTCATTGACGCAAAATCCACTAAAATAACACGCAAACATAATCCTTAAACACTACTCGTGCACAGTACGAGACATAGATATTACGAGAAAATTCGACCAAGCTTCGCGTCAGCGCACTGACAGGTGTGACTGTTGTTGGTAGGTTGGTAGTCCTGAATGTTGACGTCCGACGCTCTTCGACGTTTGCGCAAATAGGAAATACCCACATTGCGACGTGAGCAATCTGTTTTGCTCACGCTGAGGCGTGGGTTTTATAATTTTACCAACCCCCGAAGAAAATGTTTTCGGCGACTGAGCAAATGAGTTCACCGACACCGCGCTCTGGATATTTCGCGTCGAACAATGTACCAATATAAGGAAAGCTTTCCCTGACACTTTAACCACTTTATAGCACTTGATAAAACAATTTGAAACGAAATTTTCAATTGGTTTAGTTTGAGGCAATTAGACAAAAAGGGTGCATGCAGTTTTAAAACAATTACTCAGAGTTTCCTGGAGCTCTTCATCAATATTTTTACGTATTGTTCCTGGAACATAGACATGCTAAAACATTTTATTGGACGGCCGTTTATTTTTTTTACACAAAAGAATTTGTAATTAAAAACTGTTTATAGTAATGAAATAAAATTTATTATATGGTTTGATCACCTTAAAACCTATTTACAAATTACAAATTGATTTATTACAAAGTTTATTTTCAAAATGGGGGCTGCTTAAATATTTTAATCGTAAATATCTCTAACACCATTTATGTTAACAAATATTTTGTAAATAACATTATTTTTTAGAATTCAATTTTAAATCCAACGATACCAATATTAAACTCATTTTAAGGAAATGTATTCATGAAAATACCAATTGTTTGTATATGAAAATACATAAAAGCTAATGTGGTAAATAAATAATCTGTATCAAGTATATTTGCACTGTTCAGCTGAATGGAACACCAATCAGCTTTTTCAGTTATTTCCTCTAATCAGCTGACTGGTTGAGTCAATAATATCCTTGTTATTTGTAGATTATTTTATAAATTTGAGCGATGGATTTTTTTAAAACCAAAAATATCAAAACTACAAAAACTGTATTCATCCAAAAGATGAATAACTAGAAATTCTTAAAATAAGGAATTAAAACCAAGATCAGATGTACGGGTTGGCAACAATAATCTACAAACTGAACAGTTTTATTTACAAGACAAGTGATGGTCAATCTTCAATGGAAACTAAATGCTCAGCCCGAAGATTATTTCACTAATTCTTTTACACTTGGTTATCCCCTTACTTCCCCCCTACAGCCCCGCCATATTTTCCAAGACTATTGATTGCAGTGTTTTGCTAAACTGCTTATATCTTAAAAAATATTTGAGATTAGTGTTTTACGATTAGTTTACAACTTCTACGTCTATTTCCCAGTTTAATTTGGAAAAAGCACTTTCCTTCATTTTGAACCAAATATATTTGTCGTTTAATTACGACAAAAATATAAAAACACTCTCAAAGATGCGGGAGAACTCGTCATCCTTCGTATCTATGGTTTCTCGAAAATTACTTTTTTAAGTGAAAGTAGGTTTGAAGGCTTTGGTAAAAATGTCACTAAAGTCAAAATATAACAAGGCTCATTTTCCTCCGACATCAGAAGCAGCGGAACAACATATTTACAGGTATATACCTAACACTTATGTTTATTTTTTATTTTTCAGATTTTGATATCACGTATAAAACACTTTCACCTTATATTTTAATATTTTAAGAGGCTTTTCATGTCCTTAGGAACCTAGCCTACACAACCAAACCATTGAAATAACCCATTTATTTACGTCCCCATCCCAACCCCTAATTATAATTAAAACAGTGTATTAAATTACAACCTCAAAATGAAACCTATATGGGTAAAACAGAATTTAAAAATCAATAACTTTATTACGTATAACTGTTTTACATATATTTCCAATGCATAAAAATATTTCAAAAAAATTAGTGCGATTTTGAATTTTTATGAACTACATTGATTTTAGTATATGCATTACGGTCTTGTACGTGAAATATTTCTTAATGAAACTGTTATCTGTTTCTTTTATAAAAAGTCTAATCTTTTACAGGTCTTACGATCAGGTACAAAATTGGTTGGGAAACAAAGAAATATCAGCAACATAATGGGGTTAGAGGTTTCAAAACGGACACTCTATCCTATTCCCTCTGACAAACCTCCAGCACCAGTCATATCCCTCATTTCTTGCAATTGTAAAAAGTCCTGTAAAAACAACTGCAGCTGCTTCAAGGCTTCGTTGAGTTGCTCAGAAATGTGTGGACAGTGCGCAGGATAATGCACTAACAGAGAGGAGCCAGAAGAAGTCACCCTTTAATTGTGGTAACTTACACTTGCATAGGGACAAGTCATTATGTATAGGCCAAGCAAATTAGTCCAAAAAAGAGCTGTAGCGCCAAAAATTAGAAACAGTTCCCGAATTCATTTCAATCCGCCTCGGGCGACCTGAATGAGTTTAAAATAAGTTTGCGACGGATTCTGACTGGTGCTAAAGTTTTGGGAGGCAAAAAATACCAAAATTGTGTACTTTTTAGGTTTTTTTACTTATAACTCGAAAAGTGTGCATCCTGGAAAAAAATTTCAACCAAACTTTTAAAGAGCATGAAATTTTGCGCTGAATTACGTTTAAATCATTAAAATATACCTCACCGTTCAGCCACAATCAATCGTCAAAGTACACTTATTTTAACGGAAAACTAGCAGATGCTGTTCTCTGGCGGAGAACTTGGAAATGCGTATGGGTTGGACGACAGGAAAATATAGTCCCCGTTTTTTACATCAAGGTATTATTTTTTCGTGAGTTAAAATAATAATTCCTTTTTGAAACGTAATTTTTAAACGTTAATTAGATGGTCTATTATGTATGGTCTATTTTCATAAAATATGTTTTATGCATGTTTTAAGCGTAGTTTTCTTATACAGGGTGTCTGTAAAGTGCGTCACCAAACTTCATAAAATGGTTTATTGGATCAAAATAAGCAAAAAAGTTCCTATGAGGGTATGTCCTAAAATGCATACTTATCCAGATATCCGCCATTTTGTTTTTTTCACATAACATTTTATATCTCAGTCAATTTTTGACCGATTATTTTGAAAGTTGGCATGTTTCTTTGAATAGTAAAGACTCAATTTAGGAAAAAATATCAACGTGATTGAAATTTTAATTTCAAAATGGCGGTCAAAAAAACTTTTCAATCTAAAATAACTTAAAAATGGTTGATTATTTTAAAAATTATTTCGAGACAAGAAATATGCAAAATTTAATTCCCTATCCAATGACATCAAAATTTTGAAAATCGGTCAATAAATAACGGAGATACAATCATTTTACCACTATTACTAGACTTGTGTAGGAGTACCATCATTGCAACCCCGCTTAGTTGGGCCGGCCGAGGGCCACCATTATATTACAGCTGATTAAAGCTCTAAGCGGGATCAGCTGATTTTTAATACTATACATTGCATTTATAAATTGGCATACTACTCGATCAGAGGTAAGTTTGTTTACCTGAAACTACCGTTGAGTGTGTTGAGTATACTTCAATTTGTGATCAAAGCAGTATAGTTTTAAGTATAGTTTTTAAGTAGTGTTTTTAAATAGTTTGTTTTTAAATAGTGTTTTTAATTAGTTTGTTTTTAAATATAGTTTTTAAATCGTGTTTTTTTTACAAGTATAGGTAATTATCTTTAGTTATTTAATTAATTTCATTCAACAAATTATGGCTGGTCATCATTATGACTACACAAATGCTGAGATGGCAGACATGCATCTAATGTATGGTCTTGCGGGCTGTAATGGTCGTGAAGCCCAAAGATTGTATCAACAACATTTCCCAAACAGAGTGGTTCCCCACTACCAAACGTTTATTTCCCTACATGCTCGTCTCCAAGAAACTGGAAGTTTTTCACCAAGAAAAAATAAACCGGGAAGACCGCGGTCTGTGAGGACAATCCAACTAGAAGAAAACGTGCTTGACGAAATTTCAAACCACCCTGAAAAAAGTACTAGGGAATTAGGTGTACAGTTTGGAACATCCAAAGACACTATATGGAATATTTTAAAGGAGCAGCAGCTTCGTCCTTACCATGTACAGAAGGTCCAGGCGCTATTGCCAGATGATTATCCACGTCGTGAGGGGTTCTGTCGAACAATGATCGAGAAATGTGAAAACGATGACAATTTTTTTAATAATATTCTATTTACGGACGAGGCAAAGTTCTCACGAGCTGGTATTGTAAATGTACACAATACCCACATATGGGTAGACGAAAATCCACATGCAATAGTTCGATTCCGTCACCAACATGAATTTTCCTTGAATGTATGGGCCGGTATTCTCGGGGACCACCTGGTATGGAGTTTTTTGCCACAGGTTCTCAACGGAGAGCGGTATTTGCACTTCTTGCGAACCGAACTCCCAGTGTTGCTAGAGGACATCCCTCTAGAACAACGTTTAAACTCATGGTTCATGATGGATGGGGCGCCATCACACTATCGAGCAGATGTTAGAGCCCATGTCGCCACTGTATTTGAAGAAAACTGGATTGGAAGAGGGGGGCCAGTGGCATGGCCGGCAAGATCCCCGGATCTCAACCCCTTTGATTTTTTCTTGTGGGGTCACCTAAAGAGTATTGTCTATTCATCCACTGTTCTATCGGTTGAAGAACTAAGAGACCGTATTGTGAACGGTTTTAACGCAATCCGTCAAACCCCAGGAATTTTACAAAGAGTGCGGGAGTCGATGAGGCGACGTCTGGATGCTTGTGTGGCAAACGAGGGCCGTAATTTTGAACAGTTTCTATAGACATTTTAAAACAATACATAAACTACTATTGTTCATGTTATTACATATTTTAAAAACTGGAATTTTTATCTAACATTAAAGTAATGTTCTAGAATTTCCATTGTAGTATTTTTTTTTGTTATCGTATGATTGTCTTTTGTACAATGCTATTAAAATAAATACCCCCGTTGCAGCAGACCTGCATACTCAGCGAATTTCAAAGGCAAAACAACATATTTCAATCCTACATAGCGAGATTTTACATGTTTTTGTAACATGGGGAATGAGTATGCAGGTGTGCTGCTACAGGTATATTAAAACTGGGTGGTTTTAATTCAATATTTAGTAGATCTGAACTAGAAGAAGCTATTTACCAAGTTTTATTGAGATATGTTGGGAAATAAGCGAGATATAGAATTTTAGTTATTTCCCATAAGGTTAACATTGGGACAACGTACTGTGTTTACCACTTTCAATATCTCGGTAACCAATGGACATAGAGCAGTGTTTCAAAATACTAAATTGTTTGTTTTTTTGAGCTGAATTTAATGGTGCCCACAAAAAATCAATAAATTTTATTTTTCTATGTGAAAAACTCAAAAAACCCATTTTTGGGGGGGTTTATCCCCCTTTACCCCCCCTTCCGGTGGTCCGATCGGGCTGGTTCACGAACTCGTCCAATTGATTACCACTTGACATGTCCGTACCAAATTTCATGAAGATCGGACCATTTTTGCGGCCGCTATCGTGCTAACAGACACATAGATATATATATATATAAATTCGAACGAATAGTGTTTTTTGCTTCTGGGGGCCCCAAAACGAAAAGTTATTGTGGTCCCGAGCTTAGGTCTTACCATGAGACCTACGGTAATAGCTTCTTCCCTATAGGGGAAATTCGCTAAAATTAACAACAATGTAATGTATAGTAATAAAAATCAGCTGATCCCGCTTAGAGCTTTAATCAGCTGCAATAATGGTGGCCCTCGGCCGGCCCAACTAAGCGGGGTTGCAATGATGGTACTCCTACACAAGTCTAGTAATAGTGGTAAAATGATTGTATCTCCGTTATTTATTGACCGATTTTCAAATTTTGGTGTCATTGGATAGGGAATTAAATTTTGCATATTTTTTGTCTCGAAATAATTTTTAAAATAATCAACCATTTTTAAGTTATTTTAGATTGAAAAGTTTTTTTGACCGCCATTTTGAAATTAAAATTTCAATCACGTTGATATTTTTTTCCTGAATTGGGTCTTTACTATTCAAAGAAACATGCCAAGTTTCAAAATAATCGGTCAAAATTGACTGAGATATAAAATGTTATGTGAAAAAAACAAAATGGCGGATATCTGGATAAGTATGCATTTTAGGACATACCCTCATAGGAACTTTTTTGCTTATTTTGATCCAATAAACCATTTTATGAAGTTTGGTGACGCACTTTACAGACACCCTGTATATTTTAAACAATCATTATTTGCATCCTAAAGTGTAGTAAAAGTATTTTATCTCGCCATTAATCCAGTAGATCTTATCACGGTAACAAGAGACTTTTTTTCAATGCTAGAAACAACAACTGAGGATTTTTCTTTTATTAATGGGTTGATTAACTGGTAGTGGATAATTGATGGTTACGTTTCTGCATTGTACAACGGAAACAAAATACTTGTATTAAACTACGAGATATAAATAATAATAGTTTCATATATGCAATAAAACTATGTTTACAAAATATACATACAGTACTTTTTATGAAAAATACATAATACGCCATCTATTAAACGTTTAAAAAAGTCGATTCAAAAAACTAAATATAATTATTACACAAAAAAACTAATACTTAAATAAGAAAACATAGGGACAACGTTCTCCCGTCGTCTAACCCTTGCGCATTTCAAATTTCTCCGCCAGAGAGCAGCACCTGCAAGTTTTTTCGTTAAAATAAGTGAACTTTGACGATTGATTGTGGCTGAACGGTGACGTCTATTTCAAAGATTTGAACGTCATTCGACGAAAAATTTCATGTTCTTTAAAAGTTGGACTTGAAATTTTTTCCAGGATGCACACTTTTCGAGTTATAAGTAAAAACCCTAAAAAACGTACACAATTTTGGTGGTTTTTGCCTCCCAAAAGTTAAGCACCAGTCAGGATCCGTCGTAAACTTATTTAGGACGCCCGAGGCGGATTAAAACGATTTCCGGGACTGTTTCTAATTTTGGGTGCTACAAGGCTAATTTGTTTGGCCTATATCGTTTACTCATATCTTTTTCTTTACTCATACCTTTTTCTTGTACTCATATTTCCTTTAAGTTATCAACAGGTAAATGGCAACATAAATAGAGGATTTAGGGACTTAATTGAGTATACTTAGCCTGATAAATTTTCAATACTGTAATTTGCATAACAAACGCAACACATTATGTTGTTACAGTAAATTTAATATAATGTTTCGACTTGTTTTAGGTCCAGGAGTAATACCCCAAAATTTTGGTAGAGTTCCGGGGAGACCCTGTATAATAACTTTGGAGTATTGTTAAATATACATGTAATTTTGCATGTTGGAATAAAAAAAGACTTTTTAGACACTAAAGTATCACCTCAAGGCTCGCAACACATTAATCATAAGCTATAAAAATAATTTCTCTCACCCTACTATCTTTAACTCATTCATTTTTCTTGTACTCATATTTCCATTAAGCTATCAACAGGTAAATGGCAACATAAATAGAGGATTTACAGGACTTAATTTAGTATACTTAGCCTGATAAATTTTCAATACTGTAATTTGCATAACAAACGCATCACATCATGTCGTTACAATAAATACAATATCAGTACAACAGAGGCGTTTCCCATGATAACACTCATGATTGCGACATTATTGCTAAATACAACGTTCATTATCCGGAATACGACCGTTGATTCGGTTTATTTCAATATCATTTGTTTCTAATCAGACACATCGTTGTTATTTGTTAACTGTAGGGTATAAATGGCCTCCCGCTCTTCTTTGTTGGGTTTTGTAATCAGATAATATTGGACAACCGAAGCTTAGCTACCTAGTCTTGTGTCTGTTGGAGGCAGGATTAACTCTAACATCTTACTGTTCTAGTATATTTTCTTTGGTATTTAGTTTTTGACGAGCGATATTTGTACTACTCAAAGTTATATTTGTATGAGGTGCAGAATATAAATGAATGAACAAAACTCACCATCCTATGCAGTACATTTTTATATAAATGCAAATAATTGTTTCATCCCCATTTAATCAGGGGCATCATCAGCGCTCATAAATTTAGTTAATACATACATTTTGAGTTCTTAACAAGGTAAAACATCATATTGAACAAATATTTCATAATATAAAACATTACTCTCTATTGAAACTTCAGTTTTGTTGAAACCACCCAAAAATAACGGCAACTGCTTTTTAAAAACTGCAGTTTTATTGAGTGTAATGTTTTAAATTATCATCATATATATCTGTTAAATATGTTGTTTTACCTTTTTATAAATGCAAAAGATATATATTTACCAAATCTGTGAGCGCTGATGAAGCCCCTGATTAAATAGGGGTCAACCAATGGTTTGCATTTAAATAAAACTGAACTAAATAAGATGTAAGAAATTTTCAGTAATTAAATTGACAATCGTGTTAGCCAATAACAACAAAGAATCTAAATTTATCTTTAAAAGTATTTACTCAGACTCCAGGATATCAATTTTTATGACTAGGTGTTAGTTTATGTTGTTTAATTGCTTTTACTTAGTTCCCAAAAAGGAAATTACGGTGTAGACATTTCCGTGATTGGACATTAATCGCGTAACATTTTTTATGAAACCGATTGTATTTAAAAAATTAAATTGAATATTAAATATTTTAAAATTATTTGAATATAAATTTTTTGGAGTAATAAATTTTATGGTTATATTGCAGAAGATCGGCGAGTGGTATAAAGCGGACCGTGGTAACTCAGAGGCGGATCCAACGACGCCATAAATAAGCCGGAGAATTGTCTGCGCCACTCTCAACTTCTTGACTCTTTCTGACCCGCTGCTGACTTGCTTACCACAGTCCAGTACCAAACCAAGCCTTCTCATCGTCCCGGATGGTAGCCAGTAATTTATAGTACAAACTAAATTTACATAGCTCTTTTCGTTAGTTACAAACATTGGGCAGTAAGTTTTATGTTTAGAAATTTGTATTCTTCTTATTATAAGAATAAAAACCATCCGATCAACAAATGATGTTTGAATCCGACGACTTTCTACGAAATAAAAAAATGTATTTCAAAATTACAAAGTCTAGAACTATTGATTAAGCGTCAGATTCTAACTTAATTTAATGTTCATCTGTTAGTTTTGTTTGATTTAAAGTTTCCTTTTTGGCGTTTTTTAACAAATACGTTTTGCAGCTATGGCCTTGTTAACGATTCATGTCAATATTTTATTACGTAGTATTAAGTAGTAAACCCCTTGCTCGGAATCGAGCAATTGTCATGTGTTTTGACTGCTAGATCAAAATAATAATGGTACAGTATTCTAGAACTACTTTTTAATTGATATGGTTAAACTTAGAAGTCACTTCCAGTTATAATGAGATTATTTACCAAAGTTCTTTATAAACAACATTTCTTGTGAATTCTCTATGATCTTTCAAGAGATGATTTAATTTAGGTTAAATTGTAGATAGTTCAAGTTTATATGGAACATCCTTACTACAACCACACTTAGTACCACAATAATTGTAAAAAATATACTATTTTAATAATATAGATTTTTTACATAATCATAACTAACACATCACAGTTTAACAAAATTAAAATAGTTTAATTGAAAACCCTACTATTTGTTAAATTTGATTAACTTCATCAAGCGCCTTAAATTGGCTGCTACATTATCATTTTTAGATCATTACTCACAAACAAACTTCACATTAACTATCACCATAAACTCCAAGAAAATTGTATATTCAGTCGAGTTCACCAAGGCGCATTTGTCATACTAAAATTATAAGTCTCAATAATTATTACAAGCAACAAAATATATAAGAAACTAAAATTTATTTGAAAATCGACACCAAATTTTTTATACCACATATGTTTTTAAATGGGTTGCTTTTACACTGAAAATGAAGAAGTCAATTTTATTTTGAAATCGTGAATTTGACGTTAAGTTTTCTGCAAACATTTTAGCAAACATTTTTCTGCAACTCAGTTTCTGTTACTGAATTATAACCCTTTTTAACCTTAATCTAAACTAAAATGGCTCTCTAAATCTACACCTGTAACTCATAAATTAATGCTCAAAGTTTGCTTCAGTATAAATATTTAATGGTTTCGATTTCAATAATAACACATGACTTTGCTGGAAATCTTTGTTTACTGCATCTAACTGCTTTATTTGACATTTCATTTCCCATGTAATATGTTATGGACAGATACAAATCTTTAAGGGCGTCTAGGGCCGTTCCCTTTAGTCTAATCTTCATAAGTTTTATTTCCTGCAAAACTACACGCCAAACACTTTCTAAATTATTAAAATTGGCCCAGTTGTTTAGAAGGAGTAATGATCACAAAAACCCCTAGCGTATTAAATAAGTGTATATGCTTAATGTAAGGCTTGGATGAACCTTAGAGATTCAGCCAAAACATTATTAGTCATTATAATGCAGTAGAAAGTATTTTAAAATAACTTATCATATTTTAATGGCACTGATTTAAAATGAAACAAAAAAGATCGTTTGGACAGTTAAAGGAAAATGTATTATATTTTAACAAATCCAGTTCATCAGCTGTAGGTTCAGATGGAATTGCAAACACTATATGGTTCTAACAATGTACGTGACTGTTACCTGACACTTACTTCCACTCTGAAGAACCATAACCTTGTTTTACGGTCTGTTTTAAACTAATCCTATGTTCAATATACCGAACCGCTCCTATTTTTTGTACACCATTTTCTATTAGGAAAGTATATCGTAAGAAGTCAGTAAATAAAGCTTTAAATCTATAATAATAGAGCCAAAAAGTCATTTCAGTACTTTTTTTACTAAGATTTTTTCTGTTTTATTAAAATACATATTTATTTGAGAACTCACGATTAAAAAAAAAAAAAAAAAAAAAAAAAACCTAAGACCAACTCTAAGCACAACTATCTTTAGTGTAACCTTTTTTAAACTGTATGTATATTATTTTATATTCATAGGTAGTGTGCTTAAACATTTTTAAACACTATTGCTTCATTAGTAATTATTAAGCTGAAGATCTGAAGAACAGCTAAACTTCTCATTCATTACTAATATCTTTGTCTTATTCTTCATAACTTAGTCTCTGCTCGAGCAGTTACTGCTGTTGTATCTTACACGTAATGTACAGTAGACACACACTTAGTTACATCGCTTAAATGTTTCGCCGTATCGATAAAGAAGAAGCATAAAAATTATTAAAAAATTATGTTAACTGTCAAAACTTATTAAAAGTCTATATTCATTAAAAAAAAGTCTCCCTTAACTTTGAACACTTATAAAACCGAGCATTGGTACGACTTGACGGAGATGTAAAAAAACAGATGTTATGAGAGCAATGACATGTTCAGAAGCGTACTAAACAAAAAACTATGATGTCCCAAGTAGTATTTCAAGTAGTGTTTAATAAGGTTTAACGTATTATTTCACCAAGGTGAGTTATGTTCGTTCACCTGCTGAAAGATGTTAGATAATGGCCAAATTCATCGCCGAATAAACATACATTTATAATACAATTTTTCATGTGCTGCTCAGTATTGTTTTTGTGCACGGATAAACTAAGGAGTTACGGTGTATTTTTGGAAAACTTAGCCAATTTATTGTAAGATTATCCTCACTTAACACCAATGATAAGCTCGAAACAAACGCCAGTTGCCCTTTGTTTCTCTTTGAAGACTGCCGCCGGCTGGCGATAACGCAGGAGAACTTTACTGATAGCTCTAATCTGTTTCCTCGTTTTCGTATCGCGAACATTTTAATTATGTAGTTACGGTGGATAACAAATGTCACTCCAGCATGTACGTTGAGAGTAAATTCAAGAGTATGTGCTTTAATGCAAGCGAAAAATTCATGGAAGAACCAATTCAATGAAATAACAAAATTAATTGAATATTTTGTGTGATAATTTTGTTGATTAACGTCCGCTGTAGTGAATGCATTAGACCATCCTCATATTTAGACCAGTTCGGAAGTGAAAATGGCGAAATTGTGGTTCGGATCCCACGTTAAACTGTAGGTTCTCTATTTGCCGTTGGACTATTAATTAACAGTCCTGTCTAAGGAAATTGCCGGCCTTAGCAACAGGCAACAAGGCTACAAAATCACACCACTGCCACCCTACACTCATCTGTTATTCATACTTGGCTTAAAACACCTACCTGGGTAAGTCGCTGTTTCAAATACTGTATAATATAATAATACGTAAATGTATTTTACAAACAAAAATATGTAAGAGGATATCTTCAACCTTCAGGCAGTGTATGCGATTACTTGCCCCCACCCCCCTTAAGTGATTAATTAAATATAACTTATAGATAATTTCCCTTTGATTAGAATAAATTACAAGTTTGTACGGTTAATGGTTGAAATACTGTATTAAAGATGATTAGAATCTATGACTTCTTTGAAGGGTCAATGTATTTAGCGTGAAACATTGATAAAATAAAAGGAGAAGATTATTGGTTTTGTTCAACTTGATGCACTCGGGTTTACTCGGGAGTACGTGAGCTCAATGTAAAATTTTCTCTTTCAACATAGTTTATATAATATTTGATGTTAAGAAAGATATTTGGAGAGAGATAGTTGAAAATAATAAATTCGAAAATGTCCTTTAGATATTGAAACTGTATATAAGTTTATGGTATCAACGTCAAATACCCCCGTACCAACAGACCTGCGTACTCAGCGAATTTCCAAAGGATTTTTTTTCAATGTGAGCATATTTAACGTATGTTAGCGAAATATTGATTAGAATATTTCGTGTAAATAATACACTAAAAAGTATATTTAATCATTCATAAACTTTAAACATGAAGAAAATTAATAAGTGGATCACAGCGGTTTTCTTACAGTAATTTAAATTTACTCATTGTATTGCCCCTGAACTGGTGAACTAATAAAGTGGTTTTATATTACCTTTTTCCTACCTTACCTGTAGTTTTGAACAACGATTGAGAACTGGAGACGGAAAAAGGTAATATAAAACCACTTTAGTAATTTAAACTTGTATTCTCCACTACATATTTGTCCAATATCACTCACGTATCGTCGCACAGCCCAAACCTAAAACTTAAAAACGTTGTATGAACGTTCCTCTTGTGGCGTAGGCATCCACTAAGAATGGATCTTTCAAAATTTCCTCAGGATTCTGCCCTTTAGTACTTCTAAGTTTCAATGTTAAACTAATTATGTTATAACCTATTATAGGGAAGCTTTTGAAATTGTCATGACAACCAAACTAAGTTTGACAAATTAAATTTAACATTAAATTCTGAATCAAATGTTTTTCTGTTGTTCAATGGGTGAAATCGGGTTGATCAGCTAGTTATAATTCACATTCTAATTGTAACAAGGGACCCGAAAAAATATAGGAAAAAATTTTGTAAAAAGAACTTGGTAATCTTCATATAAAAGTCTAATCGCTAAGTCATAGTCCCGAAAACTGTTTTTGGAAACTGAATGTGTATTAAAAGTTATGTGAATTGCTTTGAAACCATTAACAAATTTTTAAGGCTAAATAATACCCCGTGTCCCAAAGAAACTGATCAATTTAAAAACGTAATAAAATCCGTTTGCCCGTTCGGGCAAACGTTGCCGATTTTCAAGTGCCCACGCGATACCAAAACTCATACATTTTATTACAATGTCATTAGGAAATATCTGCTAATTTAATGGCATTGCTCAGAGTGTTTAACGATTAACAATACAACTGTCAATGATTAAACTCAAAAACGTAACATACAATAAAGAATTTGTCTGGCATGACAACCAAAACACGCTGGCCCTAACGATTCCAGGACGTGTCACTGGTTTTTTTTCGGTCAATGGGGCTAAATTTAAGAGTATACCGTATGTTAAAATGTATCACACGTTTTAAAATTAAAAAACAATCATATGGTGATAGGTCTTGAAACCACAGTAGAGGGAATTCCCTCTACTGACCAATAATGCCAGCTTACTGGTCTGTTGGGCGCGATTATTTATTGTAAGTTAACTTTATAAATTAGAGACTCGGAGCAACGACAGTGAATCAGCAGATATTAAAATAACATTCAAATAAACTTTGTGAGTTCAGTTATTACATGATTTTAAAGTGATCTTTAACTTTGTCTATGTTTGCATAAACGGATTGTATTAGGTTTTGAAATTGATCAGATTTTTTGGGACATAGTGTACCATTTACTACTGCAACACACGTACCAGCTAGTTTTGTATGACGCCCTTGTTCCTCGGTGACTTTAGCATCCCGCTGATTTATGAGTGAAGACAACGAGATGACACAAATGAGCAATCTTCTCACTTCTTGACGTGTGTGTTTATTTGAATACAAATTTATAGTAAATAACATTATTATTCTGTATTTGTTTTTATGTGTATGCAAAAAAAACTTCAAAAAGAAAAAACCTCTCATTGTTTCTCTCATTAACCTCTCTGGATTGATTAACATATTATTAAGGCTAAATACCCCCGTTGCAGCAGACCTGCATACTCAGCGAATTTCAAGTGCAAAACAAAATATTTTAATCCAACATAGCGAGATTTGACATGTTTTTGTAAGCTCCATAAGAATAACATGGGGAATGAGTATGCAGGTTTGCTGCTACAGATATGTTTAAACTGGTTGGTTTTAATTCAATATTTGGTAGATCTGAACTAGAAGAAGCCATTTACCAAGTTTTATCAATATATGTTGAGGAATTAGCGAAATATAGAATTTTACTTATTTCCCATAAGGTTAACATTGAGACAACGTACTGTGTTTACCACTTTCAATATCTCGGTAACCAATGGACATGGAGCAGTAATTCAAAATACTAAATTGTTTGTTTTTTTGAGCTGAATTCAATGGTGCCAACAAAAATTCGGTAGATTTTATTTTTCTATGTAAAAAACTCAAAATACCCATTTTTGGGGGGTTTATCCCCCTTTACCCCCCCTTCCGGTAGTCCAATCGGGCTGGTTTACGAACTCGTCCGAGGGATTACCACTTTACATGTCTGTACCAAATTTCATTAAGATCGGACCATATTTACGGCCGCTATCGTGCTGACAGACACATATATATATAGATAGATAGATATATAGATATACATATATATAAAAATTCGAACGAATGGTGTTTTTTGCTTCTGGTGGCCCCAAAACGAAAAGTTATCATGGTCTTGGGCTTAGGCCTTACCATGAGACCTACGGTAATAGCTTCTTCCCTATAGGGGAAATTCGCTAAAATTAAAAACGTTGCTTTAAGAAGCGTCCCTTACCCCCTCCACTAGTTGAATTTGACCAATGAGGAGTGAGCGATAGGAAACAATGCCTGCATCTGGAGCAAGACGTCTGGGGAAAATTTTGAACATGTCTGAATTAAATATTGGGTTTCTTCATGATTTCGTACTGTTCACCAGAATAATTATTGAATTTTTACAATAAGATAATCATAGTTAAGAATCTATAGTCAGAATTAAAGAAGTCTTAAGCGGCACTCTTTGCACACAGCACCAAGGCAAGAAGAACCCATTAAAAATAAAATACTGAGTACTGTCCATCATAGCAAATTCACCAAACCAAGAAATAATATCAAAACATACACTAATAGTATGATAATTATTTATTTATAAGTATCAATAATCTTAATTTCTCCTGCAAAGTGGAACTCGAACTCATCCAAGGGGTTCATGCGGCGTTGTGTGAACATCAACACCAGCATCTTTTGTACTATGGAAGAAGAAACCATAATTATAACATTAGAATTAAGACATCATTTGCTGAATCATAACTTAGCCATCTTTGAAAGAAAGACTATGTACCAAGGTTTAAAGTTTTGCCACTCTATTCCTAAATTTGTAACAGAACTGGTCATTGATCATAAATTTAAATTAGCTCTAAAAACCTGTCCAATCAAACGTTGACTTTACAACTTGAGCAGCCTTGCAGACCAATTTACAAGCTGCACAATCCTCTGCAATTTCCTAAACTAACTACGCTAACCTAGCCTACCCAACCCTCTGCCAACTCTTGTTGGCCATGAAGATGCCACCTATGGCACTTATTGACCCGTCTAAAGCCCCAAGGGGGCCTACGGATGGAAGAAACAAATATGCAAGTAAGTAGTAAGAGCCCCCCGTTGTCTGACTTGACTGAGCTTCAGGGAAAGATGCTCAGTCGACATAATACTTACATCTAGTATCCGTGACTTCAGGAGTGTGATGATCTCTGGGCCGCTGCGCTGGTGGATCGACTGGACTTTGCTGTTGATAACAAGTAGACACATTTAAAAACACATTCTAGTCTTGAATAATGTCAAATTTCAAATTTGATAAATTTTATTTTTCTATGTGAAAAACTCAAAAAAACCATTTTTGCCCCCAAAAATGGGTTTTTTGAGTTTATCCCTTTGGGGGTTTATCCCCCGATTGGGCTGGTTCACGAACTCGCCCGAGTGATTACCACTTTACACGTCTGTACCAAATTTCATTAAGATCGGACCATATTTATGGTCGCTATCGTGTTAACAGATATATATATAGACATAGACATATATATAGACAGGTGTTTTTTGCTTCTGGGGACCCCAAAATGAAAAGTTAACATGGTCTCGGACTTAGGTCTTACCATGAGTACTACCGTAATAGCTTATTCCTTTAAGGAAATTCGCTAATAGATATATAAATTACGTCAGGGAAATTTTTGCGCAGAAATTATGGGCGATTTGCACGTTGCAGGATGATGGGAGAGGGCTCAAATAGAAGGTCTCTATGCCAAGGACTCGGGAAAAATACTGAAATGTCTAGAGGTTTACCACTAAATTATAAATAACGTAAACTATGTGCTATTTAAAAAGCATTGGTATCCAAAAATGACTGCTTTGTTCATATTGAAACATGTGGTGCTGTTGTTTGATTCAATCTCACGGCCTATTTTACGAATCTAACAGCCAGTTTACAATGAGGGTATTGTGTACTGTAATAAAGAAGGATTGTTTTGATTCTGTGATTAGGGGCTTTTAGCCCCTTCAAGCCACTATAAATAGGTAAATGTGCAATATTTTTGCCGACTCGTTTTGTGTGACGCTCTTTATCCTCGGTGAGTTTAGCATCCCGCTGATATATAAGTGAAGACAATGAGATAAAGTGACATACATGTGTGAGTTTATTTGAGTACAAATATATTTATGGTTTGTAAACTTACTTGCTTCGTAAATTTTATTCAACTGGCAAAATATTATTTGATACTTTAAAAATTAAAGGTGTAGATTTACCAGCAGATGATATAATTAATCTGTGAATTTAATTTGTCCTATTTAAAGGTAACAGAAAACAAAGTTTCTAAACAAACAAATAAATGAACAAACAGCTCATGATTGAGCTGTACCAGTCCCTACTAGGTCTGAATAAATTTACTCAAGCTAAGACAAATGGGTCCTCAGTCTCTTAAGTACAATTATCTTTTCAATTTCACGCTCGCTTTGAGAAATTCCCCTCTTTTTACTCGTCTTTTCTCACAAGTAGTTTCTATTTAAACTAAATTTGAAAAGTTTGCTAAGGTCAAGCGATTTTCAGTGCATCGTAAGGTATTTAAAAAAAACACGTGCTCAACTAAAATAAATACAAATAAAACGGGCAATATAACATCAGTTAAAAAAGATCAAATTTAAATTGATAAAGGGATAAAGCCGTCCTAAGTACCGCTCCCAGTCAAATTTCCTAAATTTCAGCAAAATTAAAAATATGATCCGGTTGCAAGTATGTTTATTAGTTTTCTGGAATAAATGCGAAAACCCTTCAATGGCTTGTCGTGGAGCAATACATGCATGCAAGGGAAGTAAAAATGTTGGTCACGTTGTTTTGAGCCACTTCTACAAGAGTTGCCATCGATAAAATGAGCAATAAATCATCTTAAAGCAGCGGAGGATAACCCTTAAGGCTGTTTCTGACATTGTCTAAGATTGGAAAGCTTTTAATGATTTCACAGAATTGAGGTACCATTTACCTGTATTGAACTATTAAATGATCATTGGTATTTTATATGGGTGATAAAAGGTCTGGAAACCCCTTAATATTTAATTTATTAATAAAAACCCAGAACAATGACACTCTAGGATAACGTAATCACTGTAGTTGAAGGGACGTCCCGTAGAGGAAGTCTTAAAAGTCAACTGTAAGCATAGGTAAAATTATACCTCATTTTAAAGGTATTTGGCGAAGGAACACATTGCTCAATTCCAACTGAAAAAGGACCATTTGTTTGGAAACAACAGCCTCTCAAAAGTCGGTTTTATTCCAATGCTAATGCAATAGCAAATAAAGTTCTTGGCAGAACTAATTACTTTCCAATTTAGATGATTGATAGTCTGTATGAAATTGTTTTAAATAAAAATATATTAGATTATTTAATTTTTATGATTTTTTTTTTAATTTTAGTGAAAATTTCAGAACTACATTGATAACGTTTATTTTGAAGGGATTTCAATGACTTGCGATTCTTAATAAATCTGCTTGGTACACCATAAATTCTGAGCATTTAATATGTAATACATCCTAGTTTGTTTCTGTGCATGAACTCAAAACAATAGGTCAGACATTTTGTGAATTCACAGACCACCGTAAAAGAAATATAGATTAGTGTTAGCCGATACCGACGTGCAAAAAATACAAAAACTTGCAATCCATTTGTAACAGAAAAACAAGATAAGGTCAATGCATCCACTTGAACTTTTGTAATATGTACATACGAGTCAAGAGTCGTCCTGTTGACCAAGGGTTTGTTATAACATGGGACCAGCCAAAAATGCAGTTCAAAAGTAACACGGCATTATGTTTCTAAGAAAAATGAATGTTTGGTTAGGAATGTATACAAAATATTGACATCATCAAATATAGCTGGCTATTTTTATACGT
Organism: Flexamia atlantica; assembly: GCA_035578135.1. NCBI lineage: Eukaryota > Metazoa > Arthropoda > Insecta > Hemiptera > Cicadellidae > Flexamia > Flexamia atlantica. Next base: position 27,228,634 of record JAQJVK010000006.1, on the reverse strand, counting down.
TTTCATTGACCACTTTTAAGAGACTACTTATGTGGGGGCTATTACCTTATATTAATGCATTGAAGACAATTCGCGTCTAGTTTCGACGAAGTACAAACTGAGTGTAACTTTAATTTGAAAGTAGTGGTTTCACCCGTCCTTCATACGGGTCAGAAAGCATTAGTCTAACGAATTTGTATTTTGATCTGTACTACATTATCTGCAAGCCGCTGTTAATGATTCTACCTAGTTACAAGTTACTAGAGATCGCCAGTGGTTGAAAATCGACCAATTTTAAAATTGAGAAATAGAGATAACTAATTTTGAAAAATGATCTTTGCAGACACAAATGCGTTTCTTAATTAATTTCTCAAAGGATACATTTTCCATGTAAAAACGTGATGTAACTAAACGGGAACCGAAAGCAAAAGAGATAGACACAATCTCTGACTAATTTTGTTACCTCACCTCTGGCATGGTCTAGATTCTGGATTAGCAATTACTATTTTATTGAGATTTTATATTTATGTTTTTAAAGACCGAACTGATTATTGCATCAGAGAGAAGTAAAAATTCATCCATCCAATCAATTTATCCTATACCCCTACCACATTTCTCTCCCTCCCTCCATTCTCTCCTTCTTTCACTCTCTACCTCATTCCTTCCTTCCCACCTTTATTCCTCCTTTTCTATTTCATTCTCTTCAGACTATCTCCTCTCCCTCCTTTCCTACTACTGACTTTTTCCTTTACTCTATTTCTATCACCATCACTACAATTTAATATTTTTACTTACCCATTCCCACCAATAAGAAGCACAATTGGAATGTAATGAGCAGACTTATTCGGTTACATTTAGTTCATTGAATAGTAAAGACTCAATTTAATGTACTCGCTAGTTACCTTTTCACTAGCAAAATTGTTATATCTTCATTTTATTTAAGCGAGCAAACTTAATTTTCTCCCTACATTGCATGTAAAATGAACAAATCTTGAATATGATATCTTCAGTCTTCTCCAAATAGTCCTCGTTTCAATAAAATACTATATTTTCACTCCATGCCCCAGATTTATCACTAGACAGATACTAACTCATGTCATTAATGATTTCCCTACATTTGCTAATCAAATTTCCTTAAACTTAATTTCACATTCACCTCTCCGTATCGAAGTTCCATAAGCGATGTGTTTGAACGGCGATTTAGGTTGTACAAGCCATGTGGAATAATAATCAGCTGATGATTTTACCATCACAAGATATGGATTTAGTAAACAGATAAACTCAGTAAAGGTAATAGAATAGCTATATCCCATAGGGCCTGTACTGAAAGGTAAACTTGGAACTGAGTATAGATTTACTTGATAAAATTTGTTTATTTTTTTTGGTTTTTAATCTCACCAGATGACAGAAAAAAACAGCGTAAATTTTCGCCACTTTTTGCACTAGCATGTGTTTCTACACCTAATCTTTATTCTACGAAAAGTAAGCATATGATAACAGCTAAATATGAAATGATATGAAATGAAAAAATGAAATGAAAAATTGTTTATTTATACAGGCAAAGTTAGGGCCTCTTGGCCCTTTCTTACACTTAACCTGATATAATAGAGTACAATAAATACTAATGCATCATATTTACAAAATAACTTAAAACTATATTTACAAAAAATGGAAAAAAAAATAAATTTTATTCATTCACATAAACTTCCATCCATCAGCAACCACGCATAAGACACACCCCCTAGGACGCACCGGCCAAGGACATCCGCTGAAAGTAAAATTCTCTCAGCGACACCACAAACCGACGACGACTTTCCAGGGACTTAATGGATTCTGGCAAGCCATTCCAGAGGCGACAAGCAGTGACGACAAAACCGCGGTCATATATTGCCGTTCTATGATGAGGCATTCGAAGTGTTAGGGAAGCAGAGCGTGAAGTTCTTATACTACCCTGAGACACAAAATGAAAGTCATGCACAAAATAATTTGGTAAACTAGTTTTTAAAATTGAGAACACGAATGAAAGAATTTTAACTGGTCTCTGATCATTTAATTTCAACAATCTCGTCTCAAGGTAGTATGGTGTTATGCGCTCCACGCGTCTCAGATCATAGACATATCTCAGACAATAGTTCTGAGTCCGCTGAAGCGCATCAGAAAGAGCCACAGTCATGTCATTGATCACAGTGTTACAGTAAGTAAAGTGAGGAAAGACAAGTGATTTTACGAGGTGGAGTTTGATATGTAATAGTAAGAAATTTTGCAATTTCTTAAGTGAATGTATCGAGGCAAAGACTTTCTTTCGGATGTCGACTACGGCGTCATCCCAAGTGAGTGTTGAGTTGATCACAACACTCACACAACCCGAGATCACATCTCGGTAAGTCCGAGATTTTTCACTCTGTCGTAGTAAGGAAGAATAGTTCCATTGACTGTTAGTGAATTTGTAGAGTTGAAGTCAATTGATTTTCTTAAACGTGAATGGCAAATGATTATAGGCTTGGTCTTTTCATGATTGAGTCTAAGTCCGTGTTTTTCAGTCCATAAAGTGATTCAGCATATGTCTTCGTTTATTCTCCAGACACAATTATTAATATTGTTGACTGAAAAAGGTGCATAAATTTGAAGGTCATCGGCATACATGTTGTATTTACAGTAAGAATTGTGTTAATGTCATTCACATACAGTACGAAAAGCAGAGGCCCAAGGATAGATCCCTGGGGCACACCGCAAGTAACAGTTTCCCAGTCAGATCTGATGTCATCAACCTCCACACACTGCCGCCTGTCTGACAGATAAGATCTCAGCCATTTGAGAACATCCTGTGAAAACCCTATGGCCCTTAATTTTTCAATTAAAAGGTCGTGATTAACACAATCAAAAGCTTTAGAAAAATCAAAAAGGGTTAGAATTGTGCCCTGTCGGTGTTCCATTGAGAGTCTTTGATTACATTTGATAGCATTTGATTAAATTTTGTTTATTCCATCACCGACATAGCAACTCATAAAGCCAATGTTAATTTTTTTGAAATTTTAAATTCTATTTTCTAAAATTTCTATAAGAGTAATATAAATTTCAATGGGATTGTGCACATCTAAAGTAAAATACAATTCTAACGGTGTGCCTAGATTTTCGCTACGTTTCACAGAGGCTGAGAAAAAGAGATTACAAAAATCAAATTATAAAAATGCTTGTCTACTAATATATAAATTGTTCTTACATGTGTTCCCCTTCCAATTGGTTTATTTACATTCTCTTTCTATAAGATTAAACATTGACAGTAGGAAGCCATCTTTGAAAACATACAAAAAGTCTCCACCAATAAATTACCTTAACACTGGCAACCAACGCACTATAAGGGAAAATCAATATTGAGCATTGTTCAGCAGCGGGAGAACACAAACGGGGCCTGGGGAGCGAAGCGAGTTAGGATAGATACCTTGCCAGGCATATATAGAACAATGTTCCAAAGTTTGGCCACCGGATGGACTGTTTGGCAACGCTTAAAGGGCAAACTGAAGACAGACAGAAGACAAACATTAACATTTTATTGACATAGCATTTTATTTTAATTTAATTCTAGATCAGTTGTAGTATTGAAATATTAGTATATTAGTATAAAAAATAACATTACATCAATCCAACCCCCAAAAAATATGGCAATATGTGTGATTTTTAATATGACGTTAAGACAGTTACAAATTACAGTTTCTGAGATACTAAGTCCTCAAGACGGCAATTTTAAAAATTTGAATTTACTTAAAATATTCAAGCTTACACTATAACATTTCCCAGCAGTAAAGGAGTCAAGACCTCGTTGAGCCAGGTACATAAATGTAAATGGTTTGGCCAGCTTTGATCTTTTATAAGCTTAGATCGCTCGTTAGTGGAAAGAGGAAATTACATTTTGTCCTTCTACGGGAGAACACCATGGATGGAAATTACGACAAAGTCGGCTCTTAATAGTAATTAGGTCATGGATATTTGTGGCAATTAAATAGTTAATTTTTAAATTAATTATTTTTTATTTAAAATCACAACACATTACAAAGTAAATATTCGCATGTTCTAGAACATTCAAACGTAAGTATTGTATTAATAATACAATATTTTTATTTTTTATTCTGGTTCTTATACTTCTAGCTTAAAATAAAAACAACGGTCAGGAAAGCCACCTACGTGTTAAATAATTAAATGATATCCGTCTTTCTTATAAACCAATGAACAACTAACCATTTCACGATGACTTTAAAATTCTGTATTAAAAGCAGCTCTTATTATCCTGTGCTAGGTAATTTATAGCGGGCCCACATGTTGGTCGAAAAGAAAGTTGGTTGTTGTGGCATTTGGTTGTATGAAGTTAAATTGACACACCTCCAAATAAGGTTCATCTTTATTAAATGGTCAATGGTTGTTGCACGCATCCATGTGGAATTTTAGGTTAGCTTTGGCGGAAGTCACCAGAAAATAAAACAAGTTGTCCACCAAAAGGCCTATCTCTTTCACCAATATCTGTATGTCACGATAAAGTCGACCAAATTACAGTTGTTGTTACGGAAGGAGCTGCACTCACCTCCACAACTATCAAAAGCTTAGACGATTCGATACATTGTCCATTTGCTGAATTAGGGGTGACTCCAAAAACAGAATCAAGGTTTAGATTAATCAGCAGTTTAAACAGACTGTAAATCGTGCGAACTCCGTCTAATAAACTGGCAGAAATACCTGTTGTTGCAACGGGTATACAGTAATATCCTCGGCTTTTGATCAGACACATGATTGCTCTTAGCACAAATATTTTCCCACAAACAGCAGCGGCTCAATAAAAATAACCTTGAAGACTGAGGATTTTCTATGGCTGATGTGATGGAATCAATTCCTTGGCACTGCAAGTTATTAGTATTTGTGTACATCTGTTCAATTATTTGTGTACATGTTAAACATTTGATATTGTTTACGCATTGACTTTATATCGTTGACTTGGTTTGTGTTGGTGTGGGCAGTCCAAGATTTTCATAAGAGGTGTTAAGAGAATTTCCTCTTTTTCGGGTGTGTGCTTTGATAATGCATCTCATATTCCAAAATACTACAACAACTTTCAAACGATAGGTTTTTAAATCGTGATCAATAACTCCTTCTGATTATATTGATGTTTTTGCACAATCATAGCCTTTATACATATAAGTAAAATTGAAATTAACCAACAGGGGCCCATTTCACGAAATAACAAGTTACATATTCACAAGTGAGTTTGTATAAATTTTGTATAAACTTGTGACTTTATTTTTCACAGGTGTTTTCTTTTTTAACCAGCAAATTTTCACCGATTCACCATTGAATTCTTACATGTTTACTTACCCAAAAATATAAACATAAACTATTAAATTTTAAGAAATACAATACAGCTGTGATTTATCATATGAAATAGTATGTTTTTAAATGGATGATTTCTTAATCAAACGTTTATACCATTGACTTTAGATACATAGATTGATTGCCTTTGCCATTTAGAATGTTGTGTTAATAGGATTAAAAGAGGAAAGTACATTGAAAGTAAATCATATTAAGGATTTCATAAAAAAATCATTACATTATCGATTGAATATCATTTTGTTCTCCTTCAACTCCCAAAAAATCTGGTTCTATAACCGCTTTTATTTGTAATCATCCGAGCTTTACCGTGTTCCTCACAATGTACCAACTTTTCCTCTATAGTTAAGCTATAAAATGTGAATGAAACTACATTCAAAATAATATAAAGTGGTCGTCGATGCCGTTGCAACTGTTGATGTATTATCGGCTACCTTTTGATGGATAGCAATATTAATTGTTAGCCCTATCATGACAAATGACTACCGGACTCAGTTTCGATCGTGGTCATAATTCGAACATGTGACCCTCAGGTTATGATGTGAGCACTTTATCCACTCGGCTATCCAGTTAATGTCTTCAGCATAAGCAAACTCTCGCGGGGATTAGGCAAGTCTTTTTTATATCTTCTAGGCGAATCTTGGGGAAGATATTGAAGCCTTGGCCTTAATGAAATGGATGTATGCTGTCCGTACCATGAAAACTCTCGTACTCGCTTAGTTCAGAAGGCCCTGTCTTCCGAAAGTGTACTTGTACCATAATGGTGCGCTCAGCATGCCTCATTGTATCCCTATAATCTAGTCACATTTTTCAAAAACCTTGCCTTTTTTTGGTGAGGCGCCTCGGCGATACTGTGCTGCCAGCATAGTTCTAATCAAAGGTGTTAGCTAATGCAGTTGTAAATAACAATTACTGTGGCAAAGCACATTGTGTCATTAATTTGTTAATGAAATGCAGAATCCTCGCAGGAAAAAACTGCCAAAAACTCATTTTTTATGAAAAATAAGATTACTAATTAATATCAGCGTTAAATACGATGACCACAGTGGAAAACTTGTTTATAAAATGTCATTTCAACGCCTTACCTTTGCTATGGATGAGAAAATATGAATTATAACTGGATCAAAGTTAAAAAAATCAAAGTTACCTAACTCTTGGCTTAGGTGAAAAATTTTAGCTATTTTAACTAGTGTAGGTGAATAGGTGAAATTTCACTAGATACAACAAGACTTGTTTACCCTTACATTTTTGTCCACAAGCACATATGTTCAATGTTTGTCAACAAACAGACCATTCATTTCATAGACGTATTAAAATTTCTACTTAGTATAATAAATCAAATATTCTTTGATTATTCTTTTACATATTAACAAAATAAATCTATCTTGGTTTTAGTGTCATTAAAGTTGGATTTAATAATTTTAGTATCTCTAACCTCAAATCCTGATACTTGTGACTATGAAAGTAACAACTGTAACTATTTTTCACAAGTGTCCAAAAGTATAAACTTGTGAATATGTAACTTGTTCTTTCGTGGAATAGGCCCCTGAGGTATAAACTTCAACATTTATATGGATTTGGTACGTCATCAGTGGGTTTCGGTTGAATGGAACGACCCACCGATTATCAATCGTTCGCCCAATAACTTCGGCTGTCTTTTTTGCGGCGAGATTCTGGGAAACCAGAAGGGTCTCGTGCAGTCCTCTCACTGAATTATTTGGGTAGTACTTTATTAAAGAACCCTATTAAAGAACCCTTCTCCATAAGACTCCACATAAGAACTCAATCCACATAAGGACTGTGGATTGAGTTCATTACAAGGTCCATAGATCATATGGGTCTTAAATAAATCGAATAGATCTAAAACTGTCTGCATAATGTAGTAGCTCTGTTGACACCGCCATGTCAACTTTATTTGGTTCGTTATCATGCTGAGGGAGGTAAGAATGAGGCAGTGTGGAAGAACTTATTTCCTATAAGGTTAGAATTGGGACAGCGTACTGTGTTTACCATTTTCTATATCTCGGTAAGAATGGCATTTATTTTTCAGTGCCGCCGCCGAAAAGCAGAGGAGAAATTAGCGCTGATGCATGGAATAGTTCAACCTGGCTCCGTCGTCCGCGCTTCAACCCACTATCCAAAATGTCAAAGGTTTCTCCCCCTTCACCACTCTACCGGTGGTCCGATTAGGCTGGTTTACGAGCTCGTCCAATTGATTACCACTTTACATGTCTGAACCAAATTTCATAAAGTTCGGTACATTTTTACGGCTATCGTGCTAACATACAAATATAAATACATATCTAAAAATTCAAACGAATGGTGTTTTTTGCTTCTGTGGGCCCCAAAACAAAAAGTTATCGTGGTCTTGGGCTGAGGTCTTACCATGTGACCTACGGTAGTAGCTTCTTCACTATAGGGGAAATTCGCTAAAACGATTTCAATCTTTTAAACTGAAATTAAAGTAGGATAACACAAATAATAACAGTGTTTTATGTAAATCTTTATTAAAGATCGCGCCAATAGTTTTGGATTTACCATTTGTCGATTTGTACTTTAAAAACTAGTTTTAGCGAATTTCCGCTATCGGGAAGAAGCTATTATCGTAGGTAGGTCTCATGGTAAAACCTAAGCACAAGGCTATGATAACTTTTCGTTTTAGGGCCATCAGGGTGTCCCATAATAGTCCCCCCTAACTTTTTTCTATATTTTTTTCAAATATCAATTCCACACCACCCCCAAACATTATTGGGTAGTTAGTACTTCATTTTGAGGGGGTGCCCAATTTTTTGAGGAATTTTCCTCAATTTTGAGGAACTAGTCCTGGTTGACCATAAAAGTAGTAAATAAAATGTGATACCAGAATAAAACTGATGCCAAGATGTATAAAATATCGTAAAATATATAAATAGTTTATACGCAAATTAATAACACCAATTATTGAACACTCCGCAGATTATTACATAATAAATTTTGATGGATGATAATGTGTATAAGGTTTGAAAAAATCCATGTTAAATTCTACAAAAAACATATAGCCTCTTACGTCAAAACATAAAATGCATAGAAGCACAGACTCACAGAGTACATAAAAAAATTAAAACTTTACCGCATTCTATTTTAGTACCATGTACTGATAAAAAAATTCCAAGTAAACAATAAACGAATAGTTGATATCAAATTAAAATGTATAATCTATTTTTAGAAGAAAATCTTACATCTGATTATAAAATAACAACATGTAAAATATACTAGATGACGAAAAGTAAATCAGTTGAAAACAAACTGGATATACCCCAGATTTACGTGGGAGCAACTTCTATTTATAGAATAGTTTAATATTTTTCCAAAAATAACTATAATTAAAAAAGAGCGAGAACAATATGAATATCAACGTACTTATGGTTTAATAATAATATTAATAAAATGCCAGTTCTGCATTCTTACTTTCTGTTTTGTTACAAAAAAAATGTAAATTAGAAAAGATCCACGCGTTTACCAAAAAATAGAAGCAATTTCGCTTAGTCAAAAAGCCTTTCCCATCAAAAGCCTCTTGGGCGAAGGCTTTCCTTGGGATATTTTCCGAACCCGAAAAAGACATATCTAGATAGAAATACATTAAATTTGATACCAAATGTGTAAAAAAATAAATTTTTGGTTTTTTGGGGGAATCGAAAAATTATTTTAAAAATATAGACATTATTTAGTTGGTAATGAAGAAGGTGCCCACAGTGACAATTGGTTGTGGGGGGGGGGGAGAGACCAGTCGTCGGTGATATATAGAGCAATGGCTGTAGTTTTTCCCCCAGTTGCAAATTTTTGTTATGTGTATATTCTATTTCAAAGGATCATTTGGCCTTTTAATTCACTCAGAGTGAAAAATCAGTTTATTACATTACTGAACCATTCAATTAAAATACAGATGTATGAAAAGAAAAACTAGAGACTAAACTTTTAAGTTGTCACTAAATCTAAATATCCCTTGTTCAACGACCTCAGTAGGACTATAATTCCGCGAGTAAATAGTAACCTTGATTGAATTGTGCAGTTGAATTGCACTATAACAAGCCACTATAACGTTGACATGATTGTCCAATCTCTCGGCTATTGGGGACAATTTTGTCTTGTATTTGTAAAATTGGCTTACGCCATTGATCCTATTGCGCCATTGTTTTATCCTTATGTCTTAAAGTTAGTATACAGTGTTTAACAAAAATCCCGGAACGGCTTAATATTTTTTGAACCGAATTGGTTTGAGAAATCAAACTTTGCACATTCACTCCTATGTAAAAAAACTACCCACCCCCTCCCCCTCAAAAAAACCTAAGCCTATGAACTTTTGTTGAAAACTTGAACCAGCCGCCATTTTGTAAGAAATAAACTTTTTGAAAAGCGGTTTTCGGCATTGAACTCTACTTGATTAGCTCTTTAAAATGATGTGCATATCGACCTATGCTTAATTTAAGGTTTTGTACCGACTCCTTGTGAGCCATCCCCCCTTGGAGTTAATATCCTCTACGGCACCCTAAAAGATAGGTTTTTAGGTGTGACATACGATTCCAGAGCTGAGATCCTTCAGACATGTCTGTAAACAATTTTTAAACAATCTTTGAGCGAACACTATGTACTTACTTTAGATTTTTGATCGGCCGTCATTTTGTAATGAATGAACCCTTTGAATTACGGTTTGCGGCATTGAACTCAAATTAATAAGCCCTTTAAAACGATGTGCATATCGATCTATGCTTACATTTAAGATTTTGTGCCGCCTCCTTGTGGCCCGTCCCCCACCGGGGGCCAATAGTCAGTAAATACCTCAGAAAGTAGATTTTTTACATAGGAGTAAATGTGCAAAGTTTGATTTCTCGAACCAATTCTGTTCAAAAAATATTTAGCCGTTCCGGGATTTTATTAACACTGTATAAAAAATGTCTTAGCTTCCAAAAATACTATAAGGTCCGCATGTTTATCGACAAATCTCTTTACAATATCGAATCAATATTTTAGATACGTCTTTAATGGTATAGAAACAATAATCTACGAGCACTACTTGCAATTTAAGTGAAATGTGAAAAAGATGACTTGTGCAACCAACTTGTACAGATGGTAAAAATTATGCAATGTTACAGTGTAGTTTGCTTACACTTTTTGGAATAAACTTTCGATATTAAAATTGAATTTCAGTTGCAAATCTGTTAGGATTTATAGGTAGAGAGCCCTTAAAAAGTTCTTTAAGGTAACTTAAGCAATCAATTTTCCTTTATTTTCATCAGGTAAAAAGTATTGTAAAATTCATATATGGCCTGGCTTTTGTAGCAAGTATGCTTTAAGTGAGGTTTTCTTACTGACTTAATGATTGTAAAATAACACCGGAAGCTACGCAAAGAAGTTGGAAACTAGCCAGATTTAAGACCGACACGAGTTTTTGGCACAATGAAAGAAGATCGAAGAAATGAGACGCCTTTCTAGTCTGCAGTTGTATTGAAAAATATATGATTCTCTTTTCAAAAACACCTGCGTTAAGGTTTACTGACGCAACGCTGTTTTTTATTTTTTATTTTCTTTGTTTATCGCGATTTCTATGAGCATTTTAGTTATTTAGGTCGATGGTAAAATGTCTGTCAAAAAACGTTATTTTAAAATCGTATAGCATCGATATTCGAGGGTAAAGAAAAATAATTTTTTTATAGGCCGCTCATAAATTGTGTCTATTTTAAACAAACATACGCTGGTGTTACTTCACATTAAGAAATAAAAACTATTGGAGGAAAATAAGAAATGTAGATTGTAGTAAATGCTCAATGTAGTTTCAATTTTGACATTATTTGTAACGGTGTAGCATCTATTTGCAGTAAGATGTGTTCTTAGAGGCCCGTTTATAAATGAAAGATGAATACAACGAAAGTCACGTTGCTGCGAGACGCTTCCACAAGACTTAGCATCGATAACGATGACGATAAATCATGAACGAGCATCTCAGGAACAGTTCTCATAAATGTGTTACAATTTCGAGAGGGAAACTAACTATTGCCATATAATGGTATAAAAGGAGTTGGAATAAATTTTATTACTGATAATTTTCTCTTAATACAACTAAAGATAAAATTGCATACTTAACTCCAATTTCACTTTATTAAATAATCTTGAGGCTTTTTAGAAATTTAAACATTCTTGTTTCAAGACAAATAACGCTTCTTTATAAAAAAATAAAGATTTTTTTATCATCACAGATATCGATTAAAAATCTTAAAATGTTTTAATTATATGGGTCTTTTGGACAGTTGATTCAACTACACATTGAACTAATAATGATCAGTTCAAAATGTAAGAAAAAATGGGAAAAGTCAATTGGCTTTGGCAGTAGTATATTTGTTACATATGTATGTTGCACCGATGCAAGTTGTTTGGAACTTGTACTCTTTGACGAGTGGTGTTGGCCTTTTCACCTCTTCCTGTAGCTTAGAAATTGACTCTAAATCAATTAATTAAGAATATAGTAATAACTACATACAAAAACTAAGATTAAAGCCATGATCTCAAGCAATGGATAAATCTAAAAGTAATGGCTAAATACCGTACATTTTATTCGAATGCCGATGCCGTCTGGATCAGCTCTTGAGCTTTAAAAGAATAAGTAAAAAGGTTCAAGACTTTGAGATTGTTTTATTAATCCAAAATTATGTCGACTTCTGCAGCTTTACCAAGGTGGCTGATATTTGCTAAATAACCAGGCGAGAGTATTTATTTGTTTGATCTATATAAATCCATTTTCATCTATGACGTTGACTCAATATTTTTCGGAACAAAATTTAGTCCATTCCACCGAATAATGGGATTTAGTAAACTTGAATCCACAAAGGAGTTGATATACTCATAAACCTCGGGATTCCTTAACAATAGAAGTTTAGAGAGCTTGTCAGAAATTATAAATGTGCTAAGTTGGCTTCCGCCTTCCTTGTTTCATGGGTGGAATAATTAGTTTACCTTGAAGAGTTTGATTTCATATACATATACTATGGAAAATCAAAGCATTGCACACAAAATCAAAAAAATACAAACAGATGGCGATCAATGATTTTTAATTCTTGTCGGTATGTTTTCTTCAAGATGTTTCTTCTACGTCTCAATCTTACGTATCAGTTGTTCAAGAATATTAAATCGCTAAATGCATATATCCACTTATATAAATTACTTCATAAACGTTAGGTCGTTAGTACTTAAGGTTTAATCAATTGTCTCTTCGATATAGCGTGCCTAGAATACAATACAATCATTAACTAAAATATCCAGGGAACGTTGGTAGGAAGATTGTTGATGTGATGAAAATTTAAATAAAATAAATAAACGGTATCAGGAAACTGACACATAATTTCTCCCTTAAAGTCATTTAAAACCAGAAAACTTATTAAGTGAAGTAAAAAATCATCACACAAATGCATACCAAATTATATCAAATTCTGTTAGTAAATAACGAAGATATCGGTTTTTAAATATTGTCCATAAGAATAACATTGGACAACGTACTGCGTTTACCGCCAAACTAAAATATCAATTATCTCCGCAGCCAGTTGACGTAAACTAATGATTCAAAATACTGAATTATTTAGTTTTTAAGTCAAAATTAATGGTTGCAAGTATATTATCCTTGGAAGTTGCAGATTTTGTGAAATTTGAAAAACATGAATTTTTTTAACACTTAAACCCCCATAACTTCTGAACCTGAATTTTTACAGACATGCGGGTGGTGTCATTTTGTTTGCCATATTAAGCACTAAAAACCATGAAATTTTTATCAAAATCGTTAAAGCCGATTTTGAGAAATTTGGATTTTTGTAAATTGTTATGGGGTAAATACCCTTAAAAATCAAAAATTAAAAAAAAATGAAAAATACGTCTGGAGATACCATAGCTTTATACTTATATGCCAAATTTCATGAAAATCGTTCCATGTACTATGTATAGGGGGAGAAAGTAAAAAGGGACTAATTGATCTCTTACATGCTCTCTTACATGTCAGTCATAAAAACATTGCAGTACTTTAACATTTGAAATTAATGTAATGTTATTAATGTGCGATTATTTTGTCTGACTATGCTATTCACTACGGCAGATCAACAGATAAATGCGTTACCAAATCCTACAACCAGGGAAGAGGCAGAAGGTAATAACCGTATCTAGGTAAAAAAATGCATATAAGATAATTGCCGTCTGATAAATTTTTTATTTACTGCCCCCACTCAGAACGTGACTTGACTTCACGGTGTGACTTTCTAAGTGAATTTACTAAAACCGGAACATAGTAATACGCAGTATGCGTGTAGATCAGAGATATCATCAGCAAATAAACTAATCCACTAAAAAAGGGTTCTGAAGTTATGGCAGATTGGAATGCAATATTCGTATAAGTTTATTGAGTTAGAAGGCTTTAGTGATCACAATTTATAAAATATACGGAAAATATTTAAAACTATGCAAGTGTGGTAGCTGTCGGCCCTATTATCAAATAAGTAAGTTTTGTAAATCAGTTAAGTTGTTTTAAGTAAAACATTCTTAGTAGTTACTGTTAAAACAACGACTCAGGTTTACCGAGTAAAAGTTTGAGGCACCAAAAAGTCTTTAAAAAACTGATTTATGCTCTAATATTTTTTAAATTGAAACTTGTTTCCAGTTATCAATTAAAGTCGTGTTAACTAATAATCAGAGTAATAATGATCAGATCGGTGAGCCCCTTTGCGATCTCGGCCATTACACAACTTGTAAATGAGTCACTGAGAGAAGGGAGATTTCCTGAAAACTGGTAAAATAGTATAGTGCATCCACTCCCTAAAACTGTGATTCCGAAAAGTGTGAAACAGCTAAGACCAATATCATACTGCTTGCCTTTTCAAAAATATTAGAGAAAGCTGCAATTCGTCAAATGATGCCTTATTTAAATACTGAATGTATTTTGCCAAAACTGCAGTCTGGGGTTTGAAAAAAACCACAGTACATGCACAGCCTTAGTGAGTATGATGATCTGTTCAGAGCCAAAGATGAGGGTAATTACAGTACAGTTGTCATGCTTGACTATTCACAAGCTTTTTACTATCTAAATCATGAACTTTTACTAGCAAAGATGCACTATTATGGGTTTGGCAGAGAAGCAGTAAATTGGTTTATGTCATACTTAAGTCACAGAGCGCAGGTCACCAAAGTGGGTAATGAGACATCTGAGTTGCTCATAAAGGATCGAGGTGTACCTCAAGGCAGTTGTTCTGGACTTATTTTGTTTAACCTGTATACATCTGATTTTCCAAGATGTTTACAGCATTGCACGGTCCACATGTACGCTGACTATTGTCAGCTTCAGATATCTTACTGGCCTGAGACGGTTGACTATGCGACTGGCTGCATAAATGACGACCTAGAGAAAATCTCTTGTTGGTCCGTCAAAAATGGCCTGAAGTTGAATGTAAAGAAATGCAGTGCAATCTACCTAGCTCCACGTAATCTTGTACAGTCTCTTAACGAGAGAGCCTTGACCATTATGTTAAATAGTGAGGTACTTTTAATAAGTGACAGCCTAAAAACTCTCGGTGTCACATTGGACAGTGATCTCTCTTTTCCTGACCACATCAGTCAGCGTGCCGTTGGAAGGTTGGGGAAGGGGGGGCTGTACAGGCTCAGAAATTTGTAACCAGAGGCAGCGAAAGTTCAGCTTGTGCAGTCGCTGATTCTATCGGTTTTTCAGTATTGCTATCCTGCATACGGCAATAGTATCTAAAAAAAAACATGGGCAGGATTAAAAAGGTATAGAACAGTGCCATCAGGTTTGTGTTCTGCCTCAGCCACCGAGACCATGTGTCACCTTTCAGGGAGGCCCTACACCAACTCCCCATGGATGCCGTGTGCAGAGTGCTAACCTGCTGATTTGTCCACACAGCTCTTACTGTTGGGGAGCCTCAGTACCTCTGTGACAAACTCTCCCATCGGCAGGATCTCGCTTTGCATAGCACCCGGCAAGACGTGCTCCTCCACTTTCCGAGGATCAATCGCGAGGTTGGCAGGAGGGGCTTTGCCTATTTTGGTCTGTACAATGGACTCCCAGCGAGCCTCAAAGAACTTGCAGTCGGTTCATATAAGAAGTATATTAAATGTTTTTTTTGAAAGTTAGTTAAACTGCTATGTTGTTTTGTTATTGTTAGATTTTAATTATTGTTGTTACTATATATATATATATATATTTAGAATAATAAAATATATTGACGAAATTTATTTTGAAAAGCAGTTGTAACTGAAAATCGCTGGATAAAAAAAGACATTTTTATTCATTTATTTAACGTAAAATATAAATTTGTATTTACACCTTATATGTTGAGGGAAATTATGCCTGGGATGGAGTCTGATCCATAAATTAAAAAGTGTACTGTGAAGGATTCTAGTTTCTCCGATCTTCTTATATTGTGCCAGCGACTCATTTAACTTTTAAAACTGGCTCCGCTCCAAATCTGTCCTCTTGCTTCCAACAGTCGATTCTGATGTTTTACAATATTTTCTGATTGCTTTAATGTGATTCTTTTTTCTCTATTAAGTGATCAGCTCCATACATGTTATCAATAATTGATTTTGCGGAAAATCAGATCTAAGCTCCATTCGAAGTACTTTTTCATAATAAAACCTTGGAATTCATCTGGAAAATATTTTACATGTCAAATCAACTGTTGGTTCCTGGTTTACAGTTCATAGTCTGCGATAGTGTGGCGTCCTCGGATTGGTCCGTTTTCAGATATTGAGGAGAGGGGAGAGACGTTATGATTTTTGCAGCGACAAAATTCAGTTCAGATTATGACCTCGTCGCGGTAACTCCCGCAATTACAGATTACTATTTAAATCTATCTACAATTTACAATCTATCTATTATTTGTTTTATTTGATCTATTATTTTGAAAGGCATAAAGGGGAGTTCCAAGTTTTCATTAATTTAAATAATTTTGATTCAGCTGAACGAATATAAATAGCCAATTGTTATAATTTGTAGGATGTCAAAACTAACCATGCAATGTGAAATACGTAAGTCCGTTCTATCACATTATATGCCTTAAAAAATGTGTGTGTCCCCAGGGATCACAAGATTGTTATGTTCTGTCCTAAACCTAATGTCATAGATGCCTATTTAAATCGATTCCCTGACGTAATTTGGTTGTATTCATGGCCTAAGTGTTCCCTCCAATATTTAGTTACATCAACGATACAAATTGAACGCCAAAATACATAATTAAGTTATTAAAAATCAAATAGAGTTACAAAACGGCAATAAGTGTAATTTACGTCAATGGTCATGATAGTAAAGTTGTTATTGAATTACTAATCTTAATATACTCAAACTTGAAGTAATGATAGTAGTAGTTAATTGAATATGTGCCACAGCCCAAATTAGTACATATTTGCGGAAGGAGAAGTAATTAAATAAAACGACCCGAGGCGAACTACTGAATTATGGAGCAGTTGTAGATAGCCGGCTGCGGGTCTCCTGGCCCTGTCCTTCGACTATCAGTACTTTTGGTTGATGCAAAGGTAAATATGATAGCTAAATTTCAAATGGAAATTATCTTTAGTACCTTAACCCGGATATTTTATCTTCGATGCCAAATGTTAAATCCTAAAAATAATCTCCCTAATCTTTAGACGCAAATTCATTAGGTGAAATATTTGCAAATATGATTGTAAGAATACTGTTAAACAAAAACTTATAGTTAGTTTGTAAATAATAAACCGAATCTATTATTCTGTAACGTGCATAGAGAAATCACAAAACATTTCGTCATGTATAAATAGGAAAACCTACCAACTGTACAAAAATAATAAAGTTTCAAATTTATAAATTTTATATGAAAGTGATTTTTTTAAGTTCATCATAAATGAGGTTAATAAATTAAATAAATCCGTGCACATTGAAACCGAATACGGTTGACCCTGACTGACTGACTGCTCACAGTTTCTTACAACCCATAAGGCTTTGGACCATGAAGATTGGAGTAAGTATGGTAATAATATAGTATAATGTACTCACCTTCAATCATTTTACCATCTAATACAATGTTCTTTAGACTTATTTTTAATAGACACAGTGATTTTTTTATGTCGCAAAAGTTGTTTTCAAGAGGAAAATCGATGTAAACATTGTGTTTACGACATATAAATTAACCTTATTACGTACGTACCTAAGTATGCTTGTGAGAATGTAATAATAATTTAAGGTTAGCTAACCAATATAACCGAATAACTAAGCTCAAACTACTAATCATGTGTTTGTAGATTAGTTTGTTAACTAAATGTCAATGACATTCTATTAATTCTATTTCATTTTTAAATGAAAATGATAACCTATTCATAATAAAGGTTTAGACAGAATAGAAACAGAGAAAAATAAACAATAATTTAGCTTACTTAGGCCTACATAGGAAAAAGACTGGGAATAAGTACAGCACAACGAACCTAAAATGGCTGGCATTACACTCTTTATTGTAGATTATCAAATGGAGGTTGTTGTATTGTTTGTCCTTTTTCAATTTCGTGATCGAAATACATATTTTATTTCCTGTACTAGCTGTTGGTAACCCGCTTCGCTGGGTTGAAAAATCGCATGAAGGCCTAAATTAGTCCAGGCAATGAATGCTCAAAAAGAGGTATATAGGGAATTGCATGGATCACAATTTTTGACTTTGTAACTTTGTTTGGACTAGTTAGGAGTAAAACATATCAAAAGTCCACGCCCTTAGCCCTTGAGCCGGCCGGGCTGGAAGGGCCTAAAGGTACAGTTTTTCGGTTTTTCCTAAATATCTTGAAAACTATCAACTTTTAGTATTCCCTATTTAACTTGAAAATTAAAGAAAATTAAATTTCCTGTAAGAAAAATATATAATATGTCTACTTATTAAGAAGACATAGTATAAGAAGTTAAGAAGACAAGAAATTATTACAATTTGTTATAATTCCTTGAAAAATAACGTATTTTGTGAGCTCGCCAACTCCTTAATTTTAGACCAATTTTTATGATTGAGGTGTCAAATTACTGGAAATTTTATCAATATTTCCTGAATGCTGTTCATTTTCCTTTAGTTGAAAAAACGTTGCCCAATTGGGCATTTATGTTACCCACAAATTTACATGTATTTCTTATGGAAGGGATTTTTTTTAATATTAACAAAATTAGTGCTTAGCTTGTAAACGGTTGGACCAAAGTAGAAATATTATATATTTTTCTTACAGGAAATTTAATTTTCTTTAATTTTCAAATTTAATAGGGAATACTAAAAGTTGATAGTTTTCAAGATATTTAGGAAAAACCAAAAAATTGTAACTTTAGGCCCTTCCAGCCCAGCCAGCTCAAGGGCTAAGGGCGGGGACTTTTGATACGTTTTACTCCTAACTAGTCCAAACAAAGTTAAAAAGCCAAAAATATTGATCCATGCAATTCCCTCTATAACCTTTCGTTGCCTGGACTAAATCCCCAAAAGACGTAATTTGTTAGCAAGCATTAACGTCTAATGTTATGTAAATTTCAATATATTTTTATGTTTCTCCGTACACATATTTGAGAAAGCCAGGGGTGGCATATTTGGTGGTGGCAGTCTTATTTACCCTTTAACTTAATAACTACAAATTTTGTCAATCTCGCAAATTACTAAAATTGGATGTTCAATACAATCTATATTTGATTGAGTTAATGTGTCCGTTACGGTCAAAATCATAGTTCCCTGTCCTTTTGCAAACAACTTGTAAATTGTTTAATATAAATCAACTTCTTCTGTTTGATCCCTTTTTCAAAGGTTCTCCATTGTTTCAATTCTGATTATTTCTTTCATCACGTTGTGCGTCTGTTTACCTTTCTGTTCCAATCTGTTATGATAGTGTTTCTTGATGTAACTGTGAATTTTCCCGTGATACCCTTAGATTTGTTTCTTTTTCGTTGTTTCATTTGTTCTTGCAATCTTTCGTCTATGTGATAAGATACAGTATGGAACTGCAAACATTTCCTCCTACTTTTGCACATTTTCTTATCTTATTTGTACTATTAACTTTGAATTTAAAACAAAAAAAATAACTATACATTTTAGTGCACTTTATGTGTGTAATAACATAACCTAACAGTAAAATTTTTTTTAACTTTTATTTTATATTTGGTACAATACAATTTTGCACTATTTCCAAATGGTATGACAAATGTGAAAATAAATAACATGATCAATGAAAAATGTAGTTATAAACCCACTGGTTCAAACTCAGGTTTGTCAAAAAAAAGAAGTTAATATGGAAAGTCAGTGTAGTCCAGCAGTGGTCTCTGCTCCACCTCCGTCTGAGTCTTCGCACGCCGTCGTGTTGTCTGGAGAGTTGTACAATGAGTGTGTTTGAGTGGTGGAATGTTCTGTCGTGGAAGGTCCTGGATAACTGTTTGGCAACTTCATCAATAAATGGAATTTTCAAGTCGTGGTGTAGAGTCCTATTGATAACATATGCCGGTGCGCCAGTGATTAATCTTAATAATTTTGATTGAAATGCTTGTAGTTTGTTTAGGTTGCTTTTCTTTGCCGTTCCAATGAGTTGAATCCCGTATGTCCAGATTGGTCTGAAGAGGCTTTTATATATTAAAAGTTTGAGTTTTGTCGAAATTGGAGATTTTGAGTTGAGAAGTCGGTTTAACAGTTCCAGTCGGGAGTTGAGTTGTAGTCTTTTGCATTTTATATGATGAGCCCATGTGAGTCTTCTATCCAAGTGTAGTCCTAAGTACCGAACGGTGTTACTTTGTGGGATTTCTGTGTTGTTAAGTCGGACTGGAGGACATGTTTCTCTTCGTAGAGTAAATGTGACTTGGGTGGATTTGGTAGAATTCACTTTTATTTTCCAATTTTTAAGCCAATCGTCAATGAGGTGGATGTGTTCCTGTATATTTTCAGAAGTGATGATTGAAGAGTCGGAAGAAGCTAAAATAACTGTCGAATGCGTAAGTGGCTGTAACGGTGTCTGGTGACAATGGTAAATCTGATGTGAAAATGTTGTAGAGAACAGGAGACAGGATTGCTAACAGTAAAAAGTTATAAAGTAATTGAAAACGTAAATAAAAACATCTTTTTTAAATAAGACTGTATTCACCTGTTGTACAAAAACAATTGTAGGCGCTGCATTCTGTTGGCAGCCACTGTAACTACGGTAACCATTTCAAATTAAAGCATATGTTTTGATATAAACAAATAAAACCTAAAGTGTTATAGAATAGTTTAAATATCAGCTATCAGCTGATAATATAATCAGATTTGATTTGTTTACATGTTTGTTTTTGTTTTAATAAAATTAGAATATGAAATACAAAATAATGTTCTTAATTATTTTTGGTATAATTATTTAAATATAAAGTACTCACAAAATCCTTGACATAGGTCCCTTTTGGACGATCCTGTGCCTACACCCTATAAGATATCGAAACCCAACCATCATAGTGCATATTATGAGATTCCAAGCTTTAATTTGATGCCAAGATCAAGGGTCTACGACGTGTTGTTTTGGCTGTAGCACTAAATATACCAACACACACTTCTCTTTATATATATAAATTTCAACTTGTAATGACCTCAAATTTGAATAGTGTGTGTTTTTAATTCAATTCACAGTGTCACATACTGTGAATTGAATTAGTATTCAGTGTTGAATAAGTGGAAACGTAAATGAAAACTCGGAGTACTCCTTAAGATGAAAATAGGGGAAAATCATCTAACGAATCGAACGTCCTACTGGAGGTAGTTGAAAATACACATCCTTGTGGTCACTGTCAAAATATGGTTCGGTGATCTCGCCATGTGCTGTGACGGTTTTTGTAAGCAATGGTTTCACTTTGAATGTGTTTCAATTGACAGTGGCAAATATGCGGCACTAAATGATTCAGCTGACTATGTCAGATTGTTCTGTTTTAGCTGCGAATCAAAATTTGGACTGATGTTAAAAAATGTTACATAATTGATGAAAATTGTGATTGGTCCTCTATTCTGAACATAGTTCTCACAGAGCTAGATGACCAAAGAAAAGTAACATTTGCCTTTCTGAACGTATGAATCACCTGTTCAAGTAATGTTATGATGTGAAGATAGAGTTGAACAATATTTGCGGATTTTGTGTGAAAGTAAGGGGCCTCAGTCTAAAGTTCAAAATACCAATCACGACAAGTCGACTGTCGAAATTGACGTAGAAATTTTCGTGGAAGACACGTTTCGGGCCTGTGATAATCGACGTAGTGTTTTAAGAGCCAAACCACTTTAAAAATCAATTGAAATGAAATAAACAGTGGTGTTTATTTCACGACTCGATACTGAAATCTCGAAGTTAGACATCGAGCCTTTTCTGACTAGTTGTAGCATTTTCTGACTAATAGTTCTTTGTGAGTAAAGAGGTTAAAGTTAAATATGACACATACATATCTTTCAAGATCGGAGTGGATGAAAGTCTTTACCAGACAATCCTCAATCCAGAGTTCTGGGATTAAGGTATTCTAGTAAAGGAATACATCCCACTCAGAAGATTTCATAAGCATATTTTTTAAGGCCAATGGCGATGTTAGGTTTATCCTCAACAACAACAAACCTCACCGACCACAAAGTTGTCGACATTTTATCTACTGACTTTTACTGCAGACCAGTGATTATTGAAAACCCTGAAACTGATTTAGGATGAAATAGTACCATTGATAATCGAGAAACTCTCGAACATAGGCTGAGTACTTTTTATTGTAATGCTCAATCTCTTGCAATGAAAACTTGACTTAAACATGATTCTAAAACCTTTACCAGTTTCAGTCGTATGTATCTCAGAGCAATGTTGCAATAAGTTTATTATTATGCTATACTGTCCATTAGGTTATGAACTTGACACTTACTGCTGTCATGAAAAACTGGGACATGGTGAAACTGCTAATATCTTGTCAAGGCATAAGTCTAAGAAGTGACAGAATTATCACATGATTGCATTGTAAAATATATAAGTGTGCGCCCTAAACTTGCTTAATCGAAAATTAATTGTTTTATCATTTTATAGAACATCAGATTCTGACCTTGAAATTTTTTCCTAACCTAACACTATTGAAGCTATCCTAGATTCATTAGCTCAATACAAGTGCTATATAGTACTATTAGGTGATATCAATATAGAGGCAAGAGCAAAATCGAAGTACACTGCGCCTCCTCGATACACTCAGATGATCGGTCGACTTCTATTGGAGAAACTTACAGCCTACTCATAATTTGGACAATGTTATAATAAACTTTTAGCCCGAAGAAACTCAGGTTGAAATAAGTGATCTTCCTCTCTCTGATCACAAAGATTTGTGGTTGACTTCCGTGTGCTATATTGTGTGTACGGATACCGACACAACACATATGATCATAACAGATAAGAGAAGCATGGAATAAGGGTAAACATAGTCGAAGCACTTACTACCAGGAGACAGAAGGTAATCCAGATGCACAGGATTATCCGTAGCACTTAATACCTAGTACTAGCATTCGTTTATTCACTTGGCTCTCAGAAAAATGTACTATTAGTATTTAATGCTGTTGAGGACTTACTACTTGTTCACTTCACTAATTTTGTTTAGCATCTTTAGGCATCCAAACCTTGAAATTTGTATTTAAATCGTTAAAGCCGTTCAAAAATAATTGGATTTTTCTTATTTTTATTTAAAACCCTTAAGAATAAAAAAACAAAAAATAAAAATCCTCGAGATATTACGGATTTATACCTACATGCCGAATTTCATTAGCGTCGGTCCACCGGTGTCATCTCTAGCTTTATTTAGATTCACACACACACACACACGCGCGCGCGCGCGCGCG
Source organism: Flexamia atlantica (assembly GCA_035578135.1). Lineage (NCBI taxonomy): Eukaryota > Metazoa > Arthropoda > Insecta > Hemiptera > Cicadellidae > Flexamia > Flexamia atlantica. Next base: position 27,205,430 of record JAQJVK010000006.1, on the reverse strand, counting down.
CGCGCATGGACACGCAAGAATTTTCCTACCACCCTAATTGCAACATATTAAGTTGTTTATTGTATACAAATTGTAACATTTAGGTTATGTTTGATTTTTTGTTGGAATGAATGCAAACGACATAACATTTAGATCGTCACTATTTGACAGGGAAACTATCTCTAAAATACAAACCGTGAATAGTCTAATAATAAACCATTGACTTATTACCATTGATACTAGGCTACCCACCACAAAATATGCAAATTTCATAAATTTCTAAATTTGCATTACCCTACTTTTAAACAGATCACACATTTATAACAGCGCGGAGCGAAGGTTACTACGACACAGAAAAAGTGTCATTGACCTTAGGCGTAGGTTCTAGGTACTCAAGGAAGGAGTGGTATTTAAAGAAATAACATGTGTATGGTTGCGAAAAGACCCCACCCCCCCTCCGCCACACTTCATCTAACTGGGCCAAGGTCAGGCAGTCAGTCACCCGTATATGATGGAAATTAGTGCGTTGCTACTAGGATGTTTTTATTTTGGTGCTTCAGTTTTGTGTTAGCCTTGAGTGATTAATTTTGAAAACCTAACAGAATACTTTCGGCAATCTCTCGCTTCTGTGTCTCCATGAATCTCCTGTAAACTCTATAGACATTGTAAGTTATTTACCATCACATTGACATTGTAATATGATCTCTTTAAGGACCTAGCAGCCCGTGACACTTCATGACTTAAAAACAACATTGTAAGATAGGCTTTAGTTTCATGTTGATTGTGTATGGAGTTTAGCATCGTAAAATACCTGTCAATGAGGAAGAGTGTGAATTTTTGTGATTTTTTCGTTTTCTAGACCGATTCCTCGTGTCATAGCACTGAAATAATGTTGTCAGTAATTGAATTTCTCATTGGGACAAACTTTAAAAAATAGCTCATTACCTTAGACTTTAAACTTCAATATGGGTAAGAAATTCCTCACAACATTTGAGAAGTTCATTTATTTAATCTGCTTTAAAAGTGTCTGTGTATACGTTCTGCACTTTGAAATTTCGACGGTGCAACAACATTCATTTTTTATAAAATGGGGGTTAGTTTACATGGATCTTCATTGCTTGGCTCATCTTCATGTTTCCATTTTAGACTTTTCTTTTTAAAAGTACTGAAACATTATGTTAATTCTATACAAAATCTTCACGTCAATTTCTTACATTCATCTTTGTTAGGTCTTAACAACAAGCAGTAATAAGATGGACAAACCACTGATCTACTGATGAACTAATCTCTAAATAACATTTATAAAGTATACATTTTACGTAAAAACAAATTATTCAATGTTCATAAAAGCCAAGGAATTAATTTGAAACTGATCCGCTTTTTGTTTTGCAAATGTTTGGCAAAATTTTACCTAAGCAAATAACATAACTTTCTATGAAATGCCTTCATTAAATAGCCATATTGTTATTGGCGCATGTCAAAATCGAGTAAAATAGGCAGGCTAAACGTTAACACTTCAATATCCTTCACATTTCAAATACATTTACAAAATACAGGTTTTTAAATTTTAATGCGTTTAAAAATTGAATTTTTTGGTTAATATTCAACTAATATTGAAATTTTAAAACATCAATGTGTTGGAATATAGCTTCACATACAATCGTAACATGCTTTCACTGTCAATAATTTTTAGCAAATCCCATCTCCAGAGCACCTCCTAAGTTACTTATGTTCCTTTTTAAGTTTCATTTATTAAAAAGGAAATACAGTAAATTAAGATAATTACAGACTTTTCTTCCTTATTTTCTGTTGTCTTAAAACACGTCAATATTTTAAGAAATCGAAATCATAATGTGGATGAATATTAACTGACTTTTGCTAGCCCTGCATTCTCTGTTATATCTTTCAAACTATTTCAAATCTTGATCACCTAGACCGGGAGCTGGGAGGTCAAAAATTACGTCATAAGGTGCACATGTAAAAGCTATACCGTTTTGAAGAGGCATCCTGGGGAGTGTCGAAAATGGGTTTTTGAGCCCTCAATCTGGGGGCTTTCTCCAAGGTGGACAAACTTGAAAATAACCAATAAAAATGTGTTTTTGGCAATTTTCATGTAGAAAAATTATCACGTTTTAGTTGAATACAGCTTAAAAAAAAACAAACAATTTGGTATGTTGAATCATTGCTCTATGTTCACTGGTTACCGAGATACTGAGGGTGATGAACCCAAAACGTCGTCCTATGTTAACCTTATGGGAAATAAATAAAATCGTATGACTCGCTTATGTCTCAAAATATTTCGATGAAACTTGATATGCGGCTTCATTTAATTAAGAACTATGGTATATTAGCCTGAAATCCCCAATTTTCGCATTTCCTTGTCAGTAAACTTGCACACATTTTTCCCATGTTATTCTTATGGGAAGAAAATAAAAGCCTACATCATCCTTATTTTATAACACATAATGATAAAACTTGGCATAAGGCTTCTTCTAGTCAAGGTTTATTGGATATTGACTTAAAACCACCCAATTTTGTCATCCCTGTTGTAACAAACCTGCAAGCCTCATCCCCATGTTATTCTTAGGGAGAATACAAAAAACATGTCAAATCTGTCACATGTCACATTCAAATTTATCCACCTTGGAGAAAGCCCCCAGATTGAGGGCTGACAAACTCATTTTTGTAACCCCCAAGGACGCCCCTTCAAAATGGAACAGCTTTTACATGAGCACCTTATGACGTAATTTTTGACCTCCCAGCTCCCGGTCTAATCTGTTCTGCTACAAACACATGTGGATTGGAAAAAGTTCACAGGTTCTACCGCAGATAGTAGCACTTTCGCTGAAATTTCAAAAGCCTCCATGAAGGCTTTTCATGGGATTTTCTCCAAACCCGCAAAAGGAACGTCTAGAGAGTAATATCTTTAATTTGATACCAAATATGTATTGACATTTTAATTTCTAGGGGTTGATTTGCTCTGTACAAAATCCTAGAAATTCTTTTAATAATATAGATATTGGAGAATTTGTCAGGGAGTAAATAAATTAACTACTACTTTTCACTCTATATACATATAATTTTCAACAATCAACTCACCGATGCAATGTTTTGTTAAGATTACATGTCATTTATCTATGATAATTACATTTTTATGACAAGGAGGATAGTTAATGCCTTCAAGTTTAGTCTTTCTTGATTATAGTTGTAATATTAATGTACAATGTTCATCTTGCTGAATTATCACCCCAGATGTTGACATTGACTCGATGTGATGCTCCTCTTTCTAGGCTCAACCCCCGTCGAATGTCCCAAAATTTTTCTGGAAGTGTCAATTTTGTTGCTAATGGAATCCTCAATATACTCTTCGGGCACTGTACTGGTTTTACAGTCCCCGTGCCTTTTTATTTGAGTTAGGTTACCGCCTGCTTTTGCCAGTAGTATGGTAGATGTGCGGCGGAAACAATGTTCAGTGTAGAGCTGAGGTTCTGGCAGTTTTAAAAACTCAGCTATAATTTTAGGCACTTTTGCCACTGTATTCACACCAATGTTTTGGTCGGTGCACGTTCCCAAGTGATACTTAATAACAAGTCTGCCTATTTTACAATAGCTGATGTATTTCCTACAAATGCCTAAATAATCAATGTCACCCTCTTCCTCAATTGTTATGGTTAATGTACGATTTGTGTGCGTTTTCGTACCTCTTATATTCGCAATAAAAACTGAATCCTTATCCTGATCGTAATTTAACTCTAATTTAGTTCATTTATCCCTGCGGCAAGCACCGGCAACGCCAAACATTAATATCACCTTATGTAATAAGTGTTCTTTGTCATCAGCTGTTAATAAAAAGGTTTCAACCTCGTCCTTGTTCAATATTTTAGATTTCTTCGATTTGTAGCCTACATTTTGCTGCTTTAGAAATACAATTAGTTTGTTAAAATTATTTATGTCAAGATTATCCTTTACTTTAAGCGTTGCTTTTAACATTGGTTGGATGGCCCATAATGTGGAAGGTGCTACTGATTTCCTTTTAGTAGACATATAGGCTATCAAAACATTTTCTGTTACATTTTTAGTTCTTCTACTTCAGGATACCGAGAGTAACGATCAATCATTAACAAGAACCACTTTCCATAACTTTGAATAATTCTGCAGATGCACTCTCCCAAGGTTTTTTGGGCATTTCAGTTTGAATCAAAGGTTCTTTGTAGTAAACTCGAATTTTAGCACAATCAGGGCATTTTTCAATCATTCTAACAATATTCTTAGATATATGAGGCCCCCAAATAGTGTCTTTTGCTCGTGATCGGCATTTAGTTATGCCCAAATGTCTACAAAAAATGATGTAGCGACTTTAAAAACCTTTACCTTAACTCTTGAGGAATGACAAGCCTATCATTCACAAGCAGAACTGATTGATAAACTGACAGATTGTTCCTCTTATCATAAAATGGAAGCAAATGATTTGGTATTTCTAATCTACTGGGCCAACCATCCATCACAAACCTTTGAACCTGGATGCAATCACTATCCATCTAAACAATCTAAACTTATTTAATACACGAGCATTTTTTTTTGTTACAGAGTCTCCTCCTAAACTACTGAACCGATTTTCATGTTTTTGGTGTCATTGGAAAAGGTTTGACTAGAGGGAAGAGCCCTAGACGCCCTTAAAGTTTCGTATTAGTCCATAAGAGTTAACATGGGAATAGAAATTTCAAATAAAGCAGCTGATTGGAGCAAACAGAGTTTTTCAGCAAAGCCATATGTTGTTTATGGAATTGAAACCATTGCATGCGGAGCTGGAGGCATTTCAGTTGATAGAAGATGTAAATAAATAAACTATTATCCTAATACATACCTAAGGTCAGAATTCAATTTTAAAAACATTTATTTTGAATCACATGTGTGAAGATCTTAATATTTACATATGTTTATATTCCAAAGAAAAATACTAAAAGGAGAAATAAATTCGTATGTATAAATTCTATAAATATAAATATAAATAAAAGAAAAAATAAACAGACTTAACATTGATTATAAGTAGATTTATTGAACCATTTTAGTTCGGTTTGAGATTAAGACGGGTCATACGCTACTTCGGGCCGCGAAACATGGATATATCCTTAAAAATGACTGAGTATTCACAAAAAATTTTGTTTTAAAAAGCTTTTGTAAAAAATTTCAGTATAACAGGAAGTTCAACCATATCTATCTATATTATTAAAAGAATTTCTGGGATTTTGTCCAGAGCAAATCGACCCCTAGAAATTGATTTTTCTATGCATATTTGGTATCGAATTAAAGCTATTACTCTCTGGATGTGCCTTTTGCGGCTTTGGAAAATATCCCATGAAAAGCCTTCACTCAAGAGGCTTTCAAAATTTCAGCGAAAGTGCTACTATCTGGGTTATAACCTGTGAACTTTTTCCAATTCAAATTTGTTTATAACAAAACAGATGATCAAGATTCGAAATAGTACCAGAGATATACCATAGAATGCAGTGCTTGCAAAAGTCAGTTAACATTCATCCACATTATGATTTTGATTTCTTGAAGTATTGACGTTTTTTATCACAACAGAAAGTAAAGAAGAGTACTCTCCCAATTGAAACCAAGACCAACAGTCAGCAAACATCTTAGTTTACTGTATTTATTTTCTTTAAAAGGAAACTTAAAAAGAAATATACTCAGGAGGTTCTCTGGAGATGGGATTTTCCAACAAACTATTGGATATTGAAATATTGAAACTAGTGAAGGATATTGAAATATTAGCGGTTAGCCTGCCTATTTTACTTGATTTTTTAATGTACCAATTAATTATAGTACCGTATGTCTGTTTAATGAAGTCATTTCATAGAAAGTTATGGTATTTGCTTGGATAAAAATTTGCCAAACATGTATCTATGATGCGAAACAAAAAATCGGGTCAATTTGAAAATGTTATTCCCTGACCGTTATGAGTGTTGAATAATTTGTTTTTACGGTGAATGGCTATTTTATAAATGTTATTTAGAAATTATTTCCTCAGTATAGGTTAGTGGTTTGTCCATCCGTTAAGACCTAACAAACATAAAAACAAAAAACTGACGCGTAAATTTTGTTTAGAATTAACATTTTCTATGGATTCAATACTTTTGAAAAGAAAACTAAAACAGAGACGGGAAGACGTACCATGCAATGAAGATCCATGTAAACTAACCCCAATTTATTGCAAAATGAATATTGCACGGTCAAAATTTCTAAGTGTAAAACGTATACACTCTTTTAAAGCAGATGAAATAAATAAACTTCTTAAATTCTGTGAGAAATTTTCTACCCATATTGAAGTTTCAAGTCTAAGCCATCGATGGTCTAAAGTAATAAATACTTTTAAAAAGTTTGCCCCGATGAAAAGTTCAATTACTGACATTTTATTCCAGTGCTGTGACACAAAAAATTACTCTAGAAAATTAAAAAAAAATCACCAAAATTCACAAACTTCCTCTTTGAAAGGTATTTTACGCTGCAAACCTCCATCCATAATTAATATGAAACTAAAGCCTATTTTAACAAGTTTTTTTTAGTCACGAAGTGACGCGGGCTGCTAGTAATTAATAAAATAGTTCTAGAATACTGAACCATAATTATTTTTATTTTAAAATCAATACATAACAATTGCTCAATTTCGAGCAACAGGTTTACTAGTAACAATAATAAACCACTGACTGTTACATTAATACAGCTGGTTATACAACAAAACCTTTATTTGAAAGTTGTTCCTGTCTGGCCTTTATAAAAATATTTACACCCTGAGCAGTTTATTTTTTATTTATTTTTTTGTAAATTTTGGACTGGTTGAATTTGTCTTTTGCATTATTTTCTAATTTTGCCCTTTTATTTATGATGTTGAAAGCATTATTTTTTTGTTAGATAGCTTATGTTGTATTTTGTTCTTAGAAAATTTCTACGAGTAGCCTCACAGTGTTACGTTGTAGGGATCACTAAAGTACTTTTTTTCATCATTTTTTCCTTCTACGTTCATTGTTCTTCGTTTACGTTCGTGTTTCTTCTCTTTATGTTTTTTATCATGTTTTAATAAATCTGTGGCTATTGCCATTTTTTGCCGCAAGATAATAAATTGTTTTCTTTTCTTTTTCATAATTTTCTTTGTTCATTGGAGTATTTATCTTGAAATCACAGATGGATGAATTTTTGTGTCTTTAGATGTGAAAGACATAAACGGTAACATCCCTCCAACAGAAACAATAAATATTCCAAAAGAATATTTGATAGAAAACAAAATATCAAACAAGTTAAATCATTAGATTAACAAAAACATGGACAAACCAAAATTACTTTTAATATATTAAGGAATATTTTCAACAAAGCCATGGCTAAGCTATGGGATTCCCACTTTCTGGTCTACTTTCTGACATGTTTATGCTTAATCTAGAAGTGAAAAAGATAAACAATGATATAAATCAATTCAGAACTAAAGTAAATGTTTGGCATCGATATGTAGACATGTTTTTTGCCTATATGAAGGAACTATTGTAGAAAGTGTAGAGTTTTTGATCTATTTAAACTCATTGACAAATTCAATCAAATGTACCCAGGAAAACAAGAGTTACAGATCTATTCAGCCAGGAAGTCTTGTAGGGGTGGAAGTGCGATAGAGATGGAGAATACCCCCACCACTGTTTTTCCTTCATCGGTTGTGTATAGTCAACTTAAAATCCCACATGGCCTATGACAACATTACAAATATTGTTGCAAACAAAGAGTCATATGTTTTGACAGATGAGTTATTTCGAAATTTGACTGTACTGAGGCTCGCGGTAGGGGAAATCTTCACTGCGCATACGCATCCCACCGGACTTCTAGGCTGAACAAATCTGTAATCCATTAACTATTTATACTTGACCATAATATAAATAAACAAGAAATATTCATTTGAAATAAACAGGAAACCTCACCACCCATGGAAATACAAAATGGTAGGATTTAGATCAATGATCAACCGTTTGATAATCATCGCAATAAACAAAGAAAATAATGAAAAAGAAAAGAAAAGAATTTATTGTCATGCGGCTAAATTTGCTGCAACCACAGATTTATCAACCAAATTATCAAAAACATAACGAAAAGAAAAACGAACATAATCCTAAGTTCAAAATGCTTAAGTTACCAAGTTGAAAATGCCGAACACAAATACATTAGTTTACCTTACAACATAACACTTAACTAGGCTTCTCGCAGAACATTTCTAAGAACAAAATGCAACATACGCTATCAAACAAAAAATAATGCTTTCAAAATCATAAATGAAAGGAGAAAATTACAGTAATATATTTATTCACATTTGACAGTTGTTTAATTCTTTGTTTGAAATTCATTGTTGGTGATGGTGATTTTATATTTAGATTTGGATTTTTGCGGACATTTGCCATCACTGATTAGTAAAAAACAAGTTTCACGACGTTTCGGATCTGGAATCTGATCCCGTCTTCAGGTGGAAGAAAACTTAGAACATAACAAGATTGGTAACACATAGCCAGGAAACCTTGGACAAAAACACAGCTAAAAAAGAGAACTGTAAAAGCAGTCACAAAAACACACTGCTGAAAAGAAAAAAACAATAACACAAAATAACACAGAAATCACAAGTATCAAGAATCACCAGACAGGAGAGAGCACGTCCACACCCAATCAGACGTCAAACACTCACGCCCCCCCCCCCCCCCCGACGTCACACGTGTGCCACACACACGTGTCCGACGTGTGTGTGTGTGTGTGTGTGAGGCGTCGTCAACCCTCACGGCTGGTCTGTCTGACGTGAGGGTCTCAGCTCAGCTCTGATTGGGTGTGGACGTGCTCTCTCTTGTCTGGTGATTCTTGATGCTTGTGATTTCTGTGTTATTTTGTGTTATTGTTTTTTTCAGCAGTGTGTTTTTGTGACTGCTTTTACAGTTCTCTGTTTTAGCTGTTTTTTGTCCAGGGTTTCCTGGCTATGTGTTACTAATCTTGTTATGTTCAAGGTCTTCTTCCACCTGAAGACGGGATCAGATTCCAGATCCCGAAATGTCGTGAAACTTGTTTTTTACTAATCAGTGATGGCAAATGTCCGCAAAAATCCAAATAAAAATATAGTTGTTTAATATTTAATATTAAACTAAATGAAGTTATAAATAAGACTTAAAAATGAACTTAACTTCGAAAGATGTCACAAAAATGAAATAATTTTAGAAAAAAAGGGTACTTGTTATGAAAACAAAATAACAAAAGTTTGCGTGTGTTTGTGTGTGTGTGTGTGTGTGTGTGTGTGTGTGTGTGTGTGTGTGTGTGTGTGTGTGTGTGTGTGTGTGTGTGTGTGTGTGTGTGTGTGCATGCGTGAGTGAGTGTTTGTGTCAAAATCTAGATGAATTTAAATCTTAATACGCATTTTCCTTCTAATTTGTCACTAGCCAAAATCCATTTCTACCTTTTTCTTTTAAATCATTACGCAAATATTCAAAAGTTTGTTCTCATTAAATTAAATCATTAAGTTAAATGGATGTTTTAATTAAATCATTACGCTCTTCAATGTTTGGCTCTTCACGTAAGTCAATGAATAACTTCTGAAAACTATACCCATTTGCGTACAGCGCATTAGACCTCACGCCCGCATGCCACCGACTCCAGTCAGTCCTTTCTCACGTACACTGTCAGCAATTCGATGTCCTAGGCTAAGCATTCATTAAAATTACGCGGAGCATGTAGAAATGGTACTTGCGTCCTGGTGTATCACATTTTCAAAACTTGTTAAGGGGTTTATTGTCGATGTTGATATGTCGTATAGATCAAAATCAAAAATATCTTAGTGCACCGTTGGAACCTCGTACCTAATTTAGTGAATTAAATAATAAAGAGTCGTCTCTGGGGTTTTCGCCATTTTTATTATTTAACAAATCATGAAAATACAATCAACCGAATAAAAATATTAATTATTAAAATAATCAAAACATTTATAGCAAAAACTCATATAATGATATATGAGTTGTTATGTTTTAGAAGAAAGGGACTTCTAACAAATTATTTAGGTCTTCCAATAATAACGAAAAATCGTATTTAGGATGTGTATAGGTTAAGGTTTATTAACCAAAAGCGATATTGGAAGATGGATGTCTCTCAACATTAAGATCTCGTCAATATCACATTCTCCATTGATCTTTTCCTTATACCAAGTATTTTAAAAGTAATCGGTACGAGATTTTAAAGACTTAAGCTAAAATAAAAAACTGTTCAATATACCGTCATGACTTCTAAAATTATTGTGTAACAATTGTAAGTACTGTACAAACACTAAGTACTTGAACAATAATTCATTTAAAAAAAGCCTGATTATGAAAGAGTAAATTTGTTATTCCAAAAAAACATTTTAAACTAAATAACAATGTAGTAAATATGTTCTCATCATACTAAGACATAATCACCTGTTTTATAAACGTCATTTGGTGTCCGAAACCAGCTCTTTTCCGCCTTAGGGCCGAAAAGTCAGCTGATCATTTATTTCCTTGAAACAACGTGAGAAAATCACATAGTTTAATAGGTTCCAAAAACAGAATAGTTGCGATCATATGAATTCCATAGCTGTGTTTGCTTAAACCATGACAAAGAAGTTGTATCATCGCTCATAACTTCAAAGTTTAGTTTTCAAGTGAGTCGAATAAATAATCGAATTGTTAATGTTATTCAGAGGAGTGTAAAAGTCGGTGTAGAGTTTGAAAGGCAAACAGTTTAAACGCTAAAGGAAGTAAGTGTATCGGTCAAGCAGAACACTCTGAAGAGTTAATTTCTGTTTCTTAACAATTTTAAAATCGATTGTAAAAGTTTAGTTATTGTATAGATAACCTACCTTTTCTATAAAATATTTCATTGCTATACCTAATTTTGCACCCCTCTGTATAATATGGTGTATTTCATCGTGTAGTTCACTGTTGTGAAAAATAACGTTCGCACCTCGACCGAAAGGGGTTTCGTCCCTTGTTGCAAAATATACTATTGTTTCCTCTAAATTAAAATTTCAATGAAAGCTTTAAGCGATAAAACCTATTGACTTTTTTGTATAAACTAACAACAAATTCGTCCTTGTTTAGTCTTAACGTATTTTAAGATCGAGTTAATATTCCTACAGCAATATTTAAGATTTTTCAGTAATGTTCTTTCTTATGATTACGTGTTAGTTCTGTGTTATTTTAGCAGTTAATTATATTCAGGGCGAGTCTCGTAATGTCTTCCGCAGACGACAGACGAATGGCTTGATATGAAATGATGAAACAGTTTATTACCCTGCCACTTCATACTCAACGAATAACATGTTAACATGTTAGGCGTGTCTTTATAATACAGAGGGTATTCTAAAAACTGGAGGTCATGCGTTCAAATCTCAGGATATATCAAATGTCATGATTCATTACTAAGCACTAGACTACTCAAACAATTCTTTGAAAACAGAATTATTTATCTTCATCCCTTTCGAAATGGAGGCCACTTTTATAAATTAAAACTAATATTTGCTCCATATCTTATACCTTGTATCCTTTAAACCTTTTTCATTCTGAATGACTCGGCTTTATTTTAACATGTCACATATGAACGTTTTTGCAATGAAAACTGTTTAAGGTCAACGGGATGCCGACGTGATTTACAGCACGGATTATCATTCGATGCAACGTTTGCTTCGAGTCTTCGATATCTTTAAAAATTGATGTTTTGATACGTACCTATAATTACTAATTTGATCATTATATAATCGTGCATTGAGGGTAATTCTTGTTTAGGAAGTTTAATCTGTTGTCATCGGTCAACTTAAAAGGACATGAAATTTGTAATACAATTTGTCTCAAAATATGTGTAAGCGACGACGCCGGCTTTCCACCTATCCACCACAGCAGGCCAGATATGTGAGAGTGAGAGCCTTCGGGTACCATATTTTTTATAAGATATTGACATCTCATTCGTAGCATTAGTATACGAACAGTGATGTGTACAAGAAGTAGTCGAAGACACTACTTATAATTTCTGCGACGAGTGCAAAGGTTTCAGAGTTATTACATTATAATACTATTAATAATTCAAAATTAGTATATTTATTAACTTGGGCCAAAAGTAGCGGTTTCTACACGAACTATAGTCATTACAACAAAATTTGGTCTCACAAAACCCCGAATATGTCAAAATGGAAACAGCCGGCCACATGTGCCCACAACTTACGCATGCCTTTTTGCCCAAAGATATAGAGTTTGGGACCCAAGTGTCTTAAGAGCCCCGGAATGTAGTGATAAAGGTACTTTTCCATTACATCAAGTCGTGGGCACAAGTGCCCGACAAGGGCCCGAGACATGTCGCGCGTACTTTTTCATGCTGTTTCCATTTCCCAGCAAAGTGTCCGGCACAAGTTCCCTAACCGGGTAATAATCATTTTTATGCAAAAAGACAATTAAAATTGGCCTATAATTTCTTAATGAGAGACGCATGATTTTTCATGAATGCAGAAGACTTGTATGATGCTGAAATTAGCATGATATTTTTGATATCACATTTATTATTTGCTCTATAATATTGGGCGAGCGCTTAAGATTGATTTATTTTAGGTTATTGTTCAATTGAATACACTTTAGAATTGCATTCGGGGCTCATATATGACACTTTTGGGCTCAAACCCCCTATTTCATTTTTACAAAAAGGCTTGTGTAAGTTGCAGCCATATGTACCCGCCAGTTTCCATTAAATTTGGGTACATGTGCCCGTGACTCGGGCACTTGTTTGTCCCTGGCACTTGTGCCCGGCTTTTCCATTCCTACAAGTTCGGGGAGACAAAACTTTGCTTAAGTGGGGACGTACATTTATGTATATTCAATTAATAACAGTATAAAATTAAAAAAAATCTAATTCCTTCACCCGGTGTAAAAAACAAATAATAAACGTGTTAACATTAATATTGTGCATCTTTACTAATGTCAGTGATTGTGTTCCAGTTGTTTCGTCCTGGAAATACGCCGAGGTCCTCTAGCCTCTCATTAATCTTATATAAAGACAACGTAGCCTTGGAGGACAGTCCATGGACTCAGGGAAGTCTAGGCTTGGTAGCAGCGGAGTATGAGGCCGAAGGCGATGATCCCGCTGGGCGCCTGAAGACTCTCCGCTCCTGAACGATGAGAGCCAGGCGATGACCCCACTAATGACGACGATCCACCCGGACGAAGACAACAAATCCTGATGATGACGGTAGCGATGACATCATGGTAGTAGCGAACTTTAAAACCCATAAAAAAGAAAACCCTAATCAACAAAAACCTAGGCAAATAAATTACCTGTCAGAACTGTCCTCCTGGAAAAAAAACTACACCCTGTGGACTAATTCTCTCAGCTGAACTCTTGAAGCAAAAAAGAATAGGTGATGAATACATAAAAAAAACATTGGCTGTTGGGCTACTGATTAACAGTCCTGTCTAAGGCACATGTCGGCCTTAGTTAGTAACAAGACTACAAGATCGCGCCACAATCATCCTTCACTCATCTGTCATTCATATTTGGCTTAAAATACCGACCTGGGTAGGTCGCCATTTCCAGTAATGTATCTAAATAAGAACATTATACAAAGATAAGGGAAATAAAGAGAACATGTTTGCAAAATGAGTGGAATGAGGATAAAAAGTGGGTAAGGAAATGAGCGAAGACTAGACAATATGGGAGGAGTGAGAGAATAGTAGAATAAAATACCCCCGTTGCAGCAGACCTGCATACTCAGCGAATTTCCAGTACAAAACAACATATTTCAATCCAACATAGCGAGATTTTAGAGGTTTTTGGAAGCTCCATAAGAATAACATGGGGAATGAGTATGCAGGTTTGCTGCTACGGGTATATTAAAACTGGGTGGTTTTAATTCAATATTAAGTAGATCTGAACTAGAAGAAGCCACTTACCAAGTTTTAGCGAATTTCCCCTATAGGGAAGAAGCTATTACCGTAGGTCTCATGGTAAGACCTAAGCTCGGGACCACTATAACTTTTCGTTTTGGGGCCCCCAGAAGCAAAAAACACTATTCGTTCGAATTTTTATATATATATATATATATATATATATCTATATATATATATATCTATATATATATATATCTATATATATATATATATCTATGTGTCTGTTAGCACGATAGCGGCCGCAAAAATGGTCCGATCTTTATGAAATTTGGTACGGACATGTAAAGTGGTAATCAATTGGACGAGTTCGTGAACCAGCCCGATCAGACCACCGGAAGGGGGGGTAAAGGGGGATAAACCCCCCCAAAAATGGGTTTTTTGAGTTTTTTACATAGAAAAATAAAATTTATCAAATTTTTGTGGGCACCATTGAATTCAGCTCAAAAAAACAAATAATTTAGTATTTTGAATCACTGCTCTATGCCCATTGGTTACCGAGATATTGTAAGTGGTAAACACAGTACGTTGTCCCAATGTTAACCTTATGGGAAATAAGTAAAATTCTATATCTCGCTTATTTCTCAACATATCTTGATAAAACTTGGTAAATGGCTTCTTCTAGTTCAGGTCTACTAAAGAATGAATTAAAACCATCAAGTTTTAATATACCTGTAGCAGCAAACCTGCATACTCATTTCCCATGTTATTCTTATGGAGCTTAACAAAACATGTCAAATCTTGCTATGTTCGCTTGAAATACGTTGTTTTGCATTTGAAATTCGCTGAGTATGCAGGTCTGCTGCAACGGGGGTATTATCAAGATGTGTTGACAAATAAGCGAGATATAGAATTTTACTTATTTCCCATAAGGTTAACATTGGGACAACGTACTGTGTTTACCACTTTCAATATCTCGGTAACCAATGGACATAGAGCAGTGATTCAAAATACTAAATTGTTTGTTTTTTTGAGCTGAATTCAGTGGTGCCAACAAAAATTGGATTATTTTTATTTTTCTATGTAAAAAACTCAAAAAGCCCGTTTTTGGGGGGGTTTACCCCCCTTTACCCCCCCTTCCGGTAGTCGGATTGGGCTGAATTACGAACTCGTCCGAATAATTACTACTTTACACATCCATGCCAAATTTCATTAAGATTGGACCATTTTTACGCGAGTTATCGTGCTTAAAGACACATATATATATATATATATATATATATATATATAGATATATATATTTATGAAAATGAACGAATAGTGTTTTTTGCTTCTGGGGGCCCCAAAACAAAAAGTTATCATGGTCTCGGGCTTAGGTCTTACCATGAGTACTACGGTAACAGCTTCTTCCCTATAGGGGAAATTCGCTAAAAAGGACAGCACTTAGAAATAGAGAATGTAAGAGAAACAGAAAAACAGGTAATGAAAGCAAACTAAACCCTGGCATATAGTAGGAGCAGGAAAAGAAGAGATTTGGAAACAAATGGTATGTCTAAATTTCCCATCTTACTCTTGTGCGACAACGTTCATCGGGATGTCTCTACGAGGCGCTTCGGCAAGAGTGTACCATATAAGACTAACTGGAACGACTGACCAAATCGAACTGCGTAAAAATTGATTGAACCGAAAACAATAGAAAAAGGAATCATAATCTTAAAACTATGACTATTGATTTCTGCCATCGATGCATACATCGATGATTTCTAATGTTAATAGGATTGATTACTCGCAATCGACTTATCTGCACGAGTTTGCATTTTTGATACCAATGGAAGTGACAAAAACGAATAGCTGAGACATCGACCCCAGCTTATTCTCTTTTACCCTAGGGCTGAAAAAACCTAATTTAGGCCAACGCTTATTTTCAGAGCAGCCTTTTGTTTAACCGTTCGTATGAAAAAAGGGATTGCATTGTATATACAATTTTGTTTTAAGCCATTTGAAGTAGTCGTATTTTTGGCAATAACTTCTAAATAATCAAGAAAAATTCTCACTAATTATTCATGAATATTCATCGAGACTCCCCTTTCCAAAAATGAACGTGGAGAATGTCGGTATGCACGTCACGTCCGCCGTTGGCCATGCGTCTTGATTGTGGCGCCCCAGGCTGGTCGAACTATGCCATCTCACATTATGACTTGGAATGGTCGTTTGGTTTTTTAATTTATTAATTTAAGATTATTTTAGTTCATTTAAAGTTTAAGACTTTAAACTTATTTGAAACAACCATTTGACTATATATCAATTATGACGAAATACGATTTAGTAACTTTTGGTACTAAATGAAAAATTATGAAAACAATATCAACTCGGAAACATTAAACATTGACATATTCAAAGATTGTTTTTTACATTCATATAACATTTGTTGTTTAGGTAAAAGTTTAACAACTTCGTTTTCAGGGTGAATCTTAGACTCACTGAAGAAATGAGGTAAAAACATGTTAACCTACATTTTTACGGTTGAATGGACTGTAATAACCATTCCATAATGTTATTCTTCAAATATGGATTATTTAATCTATTTCCATCCATGGATTTTATCTATTTCCATCCTAAGGGATGGAACATAAATGTCTGTTTTCAAGTTGAACTTATCCTCAAACTCTTAGTTATATTTTGAATCATTGATCTATGTTTGTATTAATGGATCACCGAGAAATTTAAAGCTGCAAACACGGATTTTCTAGTGAATAAATTTATACTTATCATGACTTATCTTTAAATATTCTTACAAAGCTTGGTTTAAGGCTTTGATAAGTGTTTTGAATCAAACAACCAGTTTTTTTTAAATTTCAAAAGCAGCATTCTTGTATAATTATTCTAATTATATACAAAAAATAAGTATTTCATTTTATTGCAAGTTTATTTATAGACATGAACTGATGTTTTACAGGATTTTCCTGGATAGGTATATTTTGAATTTTTCATAAAACCAGCTTAAGAACTCTTTGAGAAGGATATTCAAAATTAATTTTTTTATAAATATATTTTTGATGAATTAAATTGTAATGGATACTTCCAAAACTAAAACACCTTTTTTACAAGTAAACCCCGAAATTATGACAGTGCCTAGTATCAGAAAAATCGAAAGCAATACGTCAAAGCTTTACATCATAACGTTGATTAACGTAACGGAGAAGAAAGGGTCAACACGCGTGAAAGAGTACATGTTATAGTCACAGCACGTAGTTCATAAGACCGCAGTACCTCTACTTTATCTTGGGCTTAACAGAGACCCAAAATATAAACCGTATCACAACCTCAATAAATCTGTTAATAATTTTACAAACAATGATGATAAGTACAATTTTGTTGTATCATAATGCATTCTTAACAACTACAGTTATTAATGATGATGGAATTTCTGCATATCATTGGAGTATTCTTAAAAACATTTCATATGTACTAAATAAAAATAACACTTGGCGAAAAAACAAATACATTTGGCATTAGTGAAGTCTTAAATGCATTAATAAGTGTCCAATTACTGTTTCCTTCTTTTTATTTAGTTTTTTTAGAGTGAGTTCAATTTATATTTAATACCTCGAAGTAAGTAGTTTAGTGTTAAAATAGAATCATAATAGTTCCGAAACTAATCTATCTTGACCATGTTTTTTCTACATTGATTTGAATGAGGCGTTTCAAAAACATGATTAATTTGTTTTGTATTTTAAATTATTACTTTAGATCATACAACAATTACAATGTAATCGTTATGTAGAATGCACATTACTTAGTTATTGCTATTTAAAATGTGGCTTGTAACGTCATTCCTCCTATTACATTTCTCAAGCATTAAATATGATTTCTTCATAAGGCCCAGGCCCTTAAGAGGTCGTAATGAGATGGTTAAATGTTAAGATTAGTTGGCCAACTGTGAACTGAGCGACCTGATTGATGTGATAGTCACGTGCCCCACATTGTACCACGGACGCCATTCTGAAATACGGTTTTTAAACGAGCTAGAGTCTAAGTGATTAATTGTTTGATTAGTATCAAAACGCTGAGTGTTCATGTCTACTTCAACGGGCGTTTTTTTGTATTAAGTACAGTCATTTTTAACGATCTATTAAACGTTAAAAGTTTGAGACCTACATGTAAAATAGATTTGGTAACAGCGAGTATTGAAATTTTCAACTTAACAGGCTCATACTACATTAGATTTGGGTAATAATTACTGACTCTAATTTAATTAATTACATAGTATGATTATTAACTATGTTGATCGGCCCTAGACGGCTCTCTATCTGACTGGTCTATTCCAGTACAGAGGTCGACAATGGGTACAGTAATTATAAGCTGCCATTGTACTGGTAAGTCTAATGGCTGTCCGGATTGACCGGCTCCCCGTTAACTATGGGCCCCCCTTGAGGCGGAATTCAACTCCTTCAGCAAAGCTCGGCCCCCATCCTCCCATGTTATTCTTATGGGACTTTCCCTTGACCTGCCCTTCCTCTGCTCCCTATAATTTTGTGGAGCACACCGTAGCAGTCCTTTGACCTTTGACCATTGGCTTGTGTGTTTGTTTATTTGCTTGCTTACTTGCTTGTTTGCTTTCCGTTTGTCTTTTGTTTGTTTTGCTTTCTTGCTTGCTTATTTGTTTACTTGTTTGGTTGCTTGCTGGATTCTTTGCTAGTTTGTTTATTTGTTTTATGTTTTTTACTTTGCCGCGAGTAGCCGTGACAAGTTTGGTGACGGCTATTTGTGAGTGTTTTCTGAACATTTTAAATTTCAATATCCCCTTATCTCCTGAAGTGAGACTCGAACTCGATTCAAGCAAGCTATCCGTTCAATTGCGTCTTCGAAAGGTTCTTGGAAGTATAAAAGAAGTTTGTTAGTAAATGTTGTGTCTATTACTACACGCGTTTAAAATAATAATTGATTCTTGAAAAGAACATAACCTTTATTAGTCCATATTAGTATAAAAACAGAAGTAATCATTAATTTGTAACAGCATAAATAATGAAATAGAAACATCAGATTTTATACATTAGAAAAGAGAAATAAGAAAGGACATAATAATTCTCCCTTGCTTAATTCAGGTCACAGTCTTGGAAACGCAGTGGTATTTTTTTTTCTCTGAGGTCTTTGCCTTGGTATATGTGGTTCTGGTAATCTGTCAATTTCTGGTATGCATTGTTCTGGTGTTCCGTCAACAGCTATGTCAAAGTCTGGTTGATGCTGGTTATTAATTCCAGATACAACTTTCTTTTCATTCGGGATCTGGTGTCGATGAAATTCAAGATGTAAAGGAACATGCTCTTGATGGGGCAGTTGTAAGGCCTTAGCATTTTCATCAGTTTCCGTTCCCTAATGTTCTTTACTGTTTTCTTTTTGTACTTTGTTCACCCTTAATATTTGTTATTATCATTTGATTGATGTGATGTTTAATAGATCTACCTGAGTCAGGCTGTACAATATAATGGAGTTTGCCTAGTTTCATGTTACGGTTCCAATAATCCATACCGGTTTATTGTCCACATACAATCTTGTCTGAACTCTCTCCCCCACATGAAGACTTCTTGAACGAGGTAAGGCCGGTTGATTTGATTTATCTTCATGTAAAGGTCGCATGGCATCTAATCTTGTCCTTATTTGTCTGTTCAAATATTGTTCAGCTAGTGTTTCCATTCGCTAAGGGTGTAGCTCTGTAAGAGAAAAGGAGCTTTTGCACTTTTTCTGGCATTGATAAGTTTTCCTTAGTCATTGTCTTCAATCGGTTCTTCAGGCTTTATACGTTCCGCTCTGCTAACCCATTCGTTGCAGGATGTCCTGGTTATATAAATTTTTGCCGAATTCCATTTGACTTGCAATAATTTTTGAACAGCTCGCTTGAAAATTTTGATGCGATATCAGAGACCATTGCAATTGGATAACCATGAGTTGAAAACACCTTATTATTGTTGAAAACACAGTCCTAAGTTTGTCTATAACTACACGCGTTTGAAATAATAATTGATTCTTGAAAAGAACATAACCTTTATTAGTCCATATTTGAATAAAAAACAGAAGTAATCATTTACTGGTGGCTTGAAGGGGCTAAAAACCCCTAATAAGCGAAAATTCAAAGAATCCTGGTTTATTATAGTATACAATTCCTTCATAGCAAACCGAATCTGCTGATTTTGATATCTAGCCTACCATACGGTTTTCAATCAAGAATCAGCATCACATGTTTTATGTAAACAAAGCAGACGTTTTTTTGGATCCCTATGCATTTTAAATGGCAGATATTTTACGTTATTTCTCGTTTTCTGGTGAATTTCAAAAAATGTCATTATTTTTCCCGCCACCACGGAATAGAGACCTTTAATTTTAGCCCTCTCCCATCTTTCTACGACTTGCCAGACGCTTACAATTTTGACGCAAAGAATCGCCTTACGAAATTAATATATGACTAGTGGCTTGAAGGGGCTAAAAGCCCCTAATGAAGGAAAATTCAAACAATCCTTATTTATTATAGTACAAAATACCTTCATAACAAACTGAATCTACTTTATATTGATATCTAGCCTACCACATGGTTTTCAATCAAGAATCAGCATCACATGTTTAATTTAAACAAAACATACGTGTTTGGATCCCAATACTTTTTAAATGGCAAATAGTTTACGTTATTTCTAGTTTTCTGGTGAATTTCGAGCAATTTCATTATTTTTTCCGCCATCACGGAATAGAGACCTTTAATTTGAGCCCTCTCCCATCTTTCTACGACTTGTCTGACGCCCACAATTTTGACGCAAAGAATCGCCTTACGAAATTAAATATATGATTGTAACAACATAAATAATGAAATAGAAACATCTGATTTTATACATTAGAAAAGATAAATAAGAAAGGTCATAAACAAGCTTCTCGCGCCCGAGCCTTCCGAGGGAGGCACAACTAGGCTGGCGTGGTGGGGGAAATCAAACGAACAATAACGGAAATAACCGAATGTCGCTATTATGGCAGTAGCCGAATAGTCGCAATGAAGCTTCGATAGTTCCAATAAGCTCGGAAATATCGAAACAAATATCGATATTGACTAATATTATCGACTACATTTCCCAACATATTTGAGTGAAATTCCAGTTTGCTGCATTTCAGTGGCAGCATACATGCGTACTCCCTTACCAATGCTAACTTTGCGAGTAATAAATAAATAAGTCATCTTGCTTATTTCTTGTCACACCTCAATACAACTTGTTTTGTGACTTTATCTAGTTGAGACCGGCTGTATACTCTGTTCTTATGAGTTAGTTAAAGCTACTTAAATGTACTTAACAAATGGACTGATATAAATTTGCTTAAAAATTACTAATAATTGACATATGTTGTAATGACAAAGCCTATTTCACTGAATGTATTGACATGCCCTACTTTACATTTGTACCTAAAGGAAATAAATGTGATTTGATTTGATTATATGTTTAACAAAAATCTCTCGATTGGCGAATTACTCCTATGGGGAGGAAATTGCTACCGTAGGTCTCATGGTAAGAACGAGACTATGATAACTTTACGTTTTGAAGCCCTTCATGTTTTTTATGATAACCTTACGATGAACTTTAATCTTTCTATTTGAAAATCTCAAAAAACCCATTTTTGAGGGCCAAAAAGGAGTTTTCCTGAAGGAAATTCGTTAATATCTTTGAGACCAATGGACTTAAAGAAATTATTTAAAATACCAAATTGCTCGAGCTGAATCCAATGGTGAAAACAGTAATCGGATAAATTTAATCATTCAATTTGAAAATCTAAAAAAACTTATTTTTAGGGGGTAAAATGGAGTTTTTACCCCACTTTAGGATAGGTCGATGGGGCTGGTTTACGAACTCGTCTAAGATAATATAGTTTTACATGTCTTCATGTCTGTACCAAATTTTATCACGATCGGACGATATTTACGAGAGTTATCGTGCTTACAGACACACAAAAAATGAAAATTCTATTTCTCATATAAGACCATGCTAACTTTTGAAAGAAATCGTAATTTGTGCAGGTAAAAATGCATTTCCACTAACTAACTTCATATCCATAGAAAGTACTCATAAAAAGCTATCCATTTATATAAATATACCCTGGACGGATATGTTTTGTCCATTCTGCTAAAACGACGGTAATAGCTTATTTCTAAAGAAAATCGCTAAAATCCTATATCTCGCTTATTTCTCAACATATGAAACATGGTTTGTGGCTCCGCCTTGGTGAGATCTATTGTATATTAACCTCAAATCGCCGATTTTTACATTATCGTAGCTGCAAATCTGCACCTTATTCCCAATTCTACCCTTGTAGGAAATAAAAAAAATGCTGTCTTCCTTATTTTTTAAAATAACATGATGAAGCAATATTTTAGTAATATTTTTAGCGACATTATGGTAATGTAAGGTAAGTTAATTTTGTTAACTGGGTAAAGATTTTATTATTTCTCTGGATGAAACATTTGAAATGCGAGGATGATATTTCACTTTAGAGGTCGGAATTCCTCTTTCTTTTTGCAAATAACGTAATTGAAATAAACAAAACAGAATCGATGTTGACGCGAGATTGCCAAGACGCGACGGTACCAAGTGCAATACAAACGATATTGCGATGTCGTATATCGACATATCGCGAACAGCTGTTAGCATCTGCGCATGCGCACTCCGTCACTAGTCGTGCCTCTCCTCGGAAGGGTCGGGCGCGAGAAGCTTGTAGGACAACATAGTAAAACACGGAGAAACAGTGGTTCCCCTTGTCATCGTCACGGCTCTCGACTACTTCAAGAATAAATCACGCTAAGAAGATGGTTTTGATTTCACCGGAGGCTCTACAACGGTTAAACGCTCCACCGAAAAATGAAACACTGAATGTTTTGGAAGAGGATATGAATAAATTTCTTCACGCTTCGGACCTCGAGGACAGAACGAAGTGGTTGTAACCAGCAGATGTTTCAACGAAGACAACATTTTCACGATAAAATGCGCAAATCTGTGGAAATACCTGTCGTCGAAGCAGCGGCAGTCAGAACCCGCAACTTTAGAGATGAAATCCTGCGGACGATTCCCAAGGCGTTTAAAAATAAACGGTATCAGGAAACTGACAAATACTTTCTCCCTTCAAGTCATTTAAAACCAGAAAACCTATTCAGTGTAATAAAACAAATTAAAAATTAATTAATCACACAAATATATACCAAATTTTATCGAAATCGGTTAGTAAATAATGGAGATATTGGTTTTTAAATATTTGCCATAAGAATAAAATTGGACAACGTACTGCGTTTACCGCCGAACTAAAATATCAATTATATCCGCAACCAGTTGACGTAAACTAATGATTCAAAATACTGGATTATTTAGTTTTTCAAGTAGAATTTAATGGTTGCAAGTATATTTTCCTTAGAGGTTACATATTTTGTGAAATTTGAAAAATATGAATTTTTTAACACTTAAACCCCCATAACTTCTGAACCTGAATTTTTACAAACATGCGGGTGGTTTCATTTTGTTTGTCATCTTAAACACTAAAAACCGTGAAATTTTTATCAAAATCGTTAGAGTTGTTTTTGAGAAATTTGGATTTTTGTCACTTTTTATGGGTTTTTATGGGGTAAATACCCTTCAAAGTCAAAAATTCAAAAAAATGAAAAATACGCCTGTAGATACCATGGCTTTATACCAAATTTCATGAAAATCGGTCCACTGGTGTCGTCTCTAGCTTTGTTTACATCCACACACACACACACACACACACACACACACACACACACACACACACACACACACACACACACACACACACACACACACACACACACAAACACACAAACACACAAACACACACACACACACACACACAAACACACACACACACACACACATCCACACACACAGACAGACAGACACCACGCCAAAAACCACTTTTTTGGATTCAGGGAGCACTAAAACGAATATATCCACTAACAACTTAAATTCGAAAATTTTTACGAAAACAATACTTTCTCCATATACATTGTATAGTGGGGAGAAAGTAAAAAGCAGAGTTACTTTTGGAAAGACTCAGCGACAACGAACTAATTTCTTGGGACAGACACGGCACCGTCATTATAAATGGTGTGGATATTTACAATTCAAAAATTGTCGACCTGGTTTGCGACATGGTCAGATGCAAGAAGACAGCTGCAGGCCCCGTGGGATGGGAACAATTTGTGGAAGCTCTACGTCAGATCAACGATCCTCAAGAATTCATCGGTAATCCGCAGCGCAGACTTCAGCAATATTCACCACGATCAGTCGCTTTGCCTTCACCTCGACCTTCATTTCCTACGCTCACCGCTAGAAGAAAGAAAAATATCCTATAGCACTCCCGGATAGAAAAAAGAGAGTAGTGTCACGCGCGTGGGCTACCATAAACCTACATCATCCATGAAGAGGACTTCTTTGGAAAAATCCAGGGAGTGCCGCTTATTACGCCGAAAGCAACCAGCTAATTACAAATACCAAGAATAAAGTCAAACCGAGAAAAACCAAAGATTGGGTACTCACCCTGGACCCCTTCACTCTGCACAGACAATAAAAACACTTTGCAAGAAATAAGTATATTGTGAACAATATCGACGATTTGTGGCAGGCAGATCTGGTCGTCTTAAAAAATATTTGTAAATACAACGATAATTACAAGTACCTATTGGTGGGTTTGGACTGCTTCTCGAAATATGCATGGGCTAGACCGCTGAAAAATAAGACTGCTAAGGAAGTAAATGAAGCTTTCGATTCATTTTTCAAATCTGATGGACGCATCCTCAAAATATCCAGTGCGACAAAGGAAGAAAATTTGTGTCTGTGGCTTCTGCAAAGTTTTTCAAGCAGCGAGGAATAAACTTTTACGCGATTCGCAATCCCGATACTAAAGGAGTAATAGTGGAAAGGGTTATAAAGACAATAAAAACAAGATTGTGGCGTTATTTTACTCACAAAAATTCAATCCGCTTTGAGGATGTTATCAAAGATTTGGTTCGAGCCTACAATAATACAGTGCATTCGACCATCAAAGTTGCACCTGCAGATGTTAATGAGAAAAATGTCCTAAAAGTCTGGAAAATACTTTATTCCAAAGAAGAGTCGTACATCACTCCGAAACTGAAAATCGGCGATACTATGCGTTTGGCGAAGGAGAAAAAACATTTTGCATAAGGGTACGAACATAACTGGACGGAAGAAATATTCAAAGTCGTACGTCCGAAACCTGTCTAAGAAGTGCAGGACTTGGCAAGGGAATTAATCCATGGAATATTTTACGAAAGTGAACTTCAAAAAGCGATTGTTCCAAAAGACAAAGTTTACAAAGTCGAAGCTGTGCTGGACATGAAAGGTTCTGGAAAGGTAAAGGAACTCCTCGTAAAATGGAAAGGCTACCCTGCAAAGTTCAACTCGTGGATTCCCGCTTCAGCCCTGTTGAATATAACTAGCTGAATGTGGATGGTACTGTCAGTCTGATTTGAGACACAATCGAGTGAACATGGTGAGTATCGGCGGAATGTTTGCCGCTGCAGAGCGCGCCCCAATGCTTATATTAGGCTGTGCATCAATGCCAGAGTCTCAGTCATCGCCAAAACCTAGTAGAGTGAACACCTGTCCCGACTCATCGCCCAAGAGCAAAACTTCAGTCAAGAAAAAGAAAACAGCACCGAAACCGAAGAAGACGCAGATTCGCAAGAAACCTAAAGAAAGCTAAAAATTAAATGTTCAATATCCCGCGATAACTTCAGCCTATTGTCCAAGTCGGAGTTTAAAGTAAACATGATGGAAGCCGGTCTGATGGTTCGGAGAGTTAAGATCAACACCTCAATGCTGATTGTACACACCAAGATGCTAAAAACTTGCACTGCAAAATATCCGATAACACGTGTAGACATCAAGGCGTTTACGATTCCCAGCGAAATGTTGGGTAAAACGATAGACATTGTATACTTGGGGCACTTCCACAATGGATCGTCCTGAGGTTGGTGCACGCGTTGAACGGAAGTTTCAAACACAACCCCTTTAATTTCGTCCATTACAACTTGAACTTTCTCGCCTTGTACGTTGACGGCCAACAAATACCGCCCAAAGCGTTCCAGCCCAACTTTATCAACCACCAATTGTACAACACCCTGTTTTCCGGATGTGGGATCCACAATAGAAACCAAGGGAACGGAATTTCGAGGAGCATGTACTCCAACGGCTCCTGTCTATACGCCTTCGACTTGACTTCCGATTTAGCGGCCACATCGTCCCACCGGAACCTGATCCGAAGAGGCAGTCTACGGATCGAAATCAAATTTGGAGGCGCTCTCACTGAAGCTGTCGACTGCATCGTCTTTGGGGAATTTTGCAACGTCATTGAAGTGGACAGGTACAGGAATGTCACTAACGACTAAAACTGACTAAAACGACTAAAAAGTGTTAGATACAACCAAACCTGTAAACAATTATATTTCAGAATAATATTTTAGTTATTTAAAAAAGATTTATTTGTTTCACATTGAGAAGAATTAAAAATAAAAAGAATTTTGTGTAACAGCCTCAATTTAATTCGAAAAGTTCGTATTTTCAAATGGTGGAGTTTGGTGGATTCATTTTTTGATAAACTTTACACACTGTTACTACTTATTTCATGTTTAATTTTTACTTACTTGATGCGTATGACCTGTATCAAAACTAACTATGTTCAAAAATAGTTATCTGTGATCAATCATTATTCTAGTCCATTCCGATGGTGGAGGAAGAGGAAGAGGTGGCGAGGGAAGGGGATTTTGGCGGAGCATTAGTCTCGTTCCTGTAGCGGTCAGAGACGGTCGGTCATGGAGCCGTTTGCTGATTTTCAAGGGTTCAAGTACTCGCAAAATGAGTTTATGGTGAAAGAGTTCGCTGTCGCCTCTGCCGATGGAACCGTTCTCCAACATTGGAAAGTGAAATCCCTGTGTCCATACGCGATATTGGACTTTAAACCAAGAAACAGTGTTTGTGGGTCACCAATAATCATCTCGGCATTCGACTATTCAAGTAAATGGCATGACTATTCAAGCGTTACACAGACAATTACAACAAATATTTCAAGACTCGGTGGTGTACGTTAAGGGGTTGAAAAAAGTCAAAAACGTTCGAGAATTCTTTAAACCCTATTTGGTGATGGATTTGGATAATTATCCTTCCTTGAAAATGCTTATGTCATCACCCGTATTTTGTTTCTACCACGCCCAGTCGAAAAAGATACCCTGAATAACGTGTTGAAACTTGCTCAATATCATAACCAATAGAACTTCCCCAACAGTCACGTGACCCCCACCAGAAAGACATAATCTTGACCTGGTTGAGCGTTCGCGTTCATTCTCACATTAGAAACCATAAAAGCACCATCGTTACGTCAAGTGTTCTATCATCTACTCTAAACATGGCAGATTCTGCAAATACAACTGGTTTGAAAGGACGTCTCAACAACTGCAATACTCCACGCTTTACCAGAATGCAAGATATCTAGCAGAGAGTACCGTAGGAGATCTACAACTTTACCAAGACACAATCACGCTATGGCGAAGCTGTCTGGGCAATCATCAAGGGAATTGAAGGGGAACTCTTGAACCTGTACCTACCGTGCCGCTTCCTCACCATTCTCACAGACACCACCATCGAGAGCCACAACAACGGAGAAGCCGAAAAGACGTCACTATTGTTCCGAGGCACCAGCAAAGGAATAGAATTTGTGTAAATAAAATTTTGTAAATAGCTTTAGAAAATGGTGTATCAATAAATCAGTGTGTTTCTCAATTCTAGTATTATTATTTTCCTTGTTTCGTAGTATAACATTGGTGTATTAAGATTGAAGTTACTTTTCAAAAATACTACGAAAAAAATAACAGGAATCATTAGAATATATTTAGAAAATAGGTTACTGTAAAAAATTTCATAATGATACACAAATATAAAGAGTCATTTCACATGTTTTATCGTGTACAAGATAGAAACATCAAAAGTGAACTTATTTACTCAAGTAGCTGCATTATTTATAGTTAGAAAGTAAAGAATGCATGAAGGTTAATTAATACAGTTTGGCAAAAGTCACGATCACCATAATAATTTCATGTCTTAATTTTGAAAACATATCAATTACTCATCAGTAAAAACATATATCACGACATTTCGGAGCCTAGAATCTAATACTGTCTTCAGGTTCAAATCAAAAAGCAACAATCAAACGACAAACAAACAGACAGACAAACAAAAACAAGCAAACACACAAAGAAGCAAACAAACGAACACACTAAGAAGCAAACAAACAAACAAACAAACAAAAACACAAAGAAGTAAACAAACAAGCAAGAAAACAAAGAAGCAAACAAACAGACAAACAAGTAAACAAACACTCAAAGAAGCAAACAAACACACAAAGTAAGAAAGGAAGCAAAACAAACAAAGGTCAAACTAAAAGCAAACAAGCAATCAATCAAGTAAGCAAATAAGTATGTAATCAAGAAAGCAAACAATAAAGTAAGCAAGGAAATAAGCAAACACGCAAGCCAATGGTCAAACGTCAAAGGACTGCTACGATGTGCTCCACAAAATTAAAGGGGAGCAAAGTCCCAAAAGAATGACATTGGACGATGGGGGCCGAGCTTTGCTGAAGGAATTGAATTCCGCCTCAAGAGGGGCCCATAGTAGTCCCGTTCACTCCGGTTCCTCATTACCTCTCTAGGAACTTTGATTCCTGGCTTAGTTTGGATGTCTAGCCAGGTCTGAACCCTGGAGGGAGTTGTGGATCGTCCCGGCTTGGCCATCTGGGAGGGGATGAAGGAACCTTACCCGAAAAACTTCAAAGCGTTTGCTAGTCTGGAGGGCGAGCCGACCTCGTTGAGATTCTTCGCAACAAAGAGAGCTCATAGACGGAGGTCCTGGGTTAGAGGTCGAGTCGTCCCTAGAAGAGCATGGGGGTTTGGTTAGGAATGTATATACCTTCTTTCAGGGGCATATATCAAACATTTCCCATCCCTTTCCTCCATAAGATTCACAATATCCCTAGAGAGAATACTTAGCTGACAATGCTGGGGATTTTATTTCTCCAAAGTCTAACTATATGGAGCATGATATGGAATTCTGGTATAACTTTGAAAATGTGTTCATGCATTAGTAGAGAGCGGTTATCAAAAACACAAGGTATAAAAAAAGGCTATCGGTGATTACAGATCTCATCGAGCTACAATGCTTACAGTTAATTCTATACTTTCTCATCGTACAGTAAATAATAAGTATTAGGAATGGTTTAAAGCAGATGAAGATCCTTTGGCAAAAGTTCACTGTAAAGAAAATGTAAAATTATTTTCAATAAACAAAAATATACAATTTAATTATTGTAATCTACTGTATATTTGTCAAATATCATTCATTGGTATTTAACTGCCAGTCTAAACAAAGTAACCTACACCCTTCAGGCATGCGCTAAAATATATTTTTCAATGTTAATTAACTGTGTTTAAAGCTCCGGCCAAATCATTAGGCGGGTGGCGAAAAATGGAAACTCCAGCTGTATAAATGACTTGATGTTAAAGACACCTCCGCTCCTCTACACAGTTAAGTAGTTGAACCTATTTCCAACAGATAGAAGCACATTTACTTGATATGTTTGGAGAACTCACCCAGCTGATTTGGGGAACATTAACAAAGAGCATAACTGTTTATAACTTCAGATGGGTAAATGATTGGCCAAAAACATGTTTTGAACGCCAGCAGCGCACTCACTCACCCGCCTAATGATTTGGCCGGAACTTTAGTGTATATGTTTAATGTTTACATATGCAGTTCCCTATTTGCCGTTATTTTATCACCAAAACTTGATCCCTGAAATTCAAATGAAAAAAAATCAATTTCCACAATTTATTATTATATAAAAGGGATAATCAATCAATCCATCAATCTATTTATCTAAAAAAAACTACTGAATCTTTTTTCATACCACAAAACCACAAAAGGTATTTTTTTAAACATTCGCTTGACTAGGATAACAGTCACCGTACACGTTGTAGGACACCATTTTAATATTATAACAAGCTTGAAATAAAAAAATACACGTCACAAAAGTTGCAAGGCAAGTTAACGATGAAATCAACTTTGGTGTGATGAATAACATTAAAAAACACAAAAAAATTCAATAAGCTAACGTGCATTACAAGTTTGGTAACACCGTTATGCAGCAAGTCTTCGTAAACAGTATCTGAAACCTATGATGAGTTTTTCATATTTTTTGCATTAAGGAATCGATAATACAGCCAAACGTTACTCATTGGAGTATATGGTAACTTTAACAGTCACATCTATTTTGACTGTCTAAAATAATTTATTTTACAAAATTAGCTGATGGCTTAAATTCGACAGGCACCCACAGCAATATAATTGAATATGAGGCTGTTTTTGAGCTGTTTCTTCAGGTTTTATTCCTCAAGGGCATGATAAAAAGAAACTAGCTAGTATCTTAGACGACCTAAAAACTTTGTATTTATCCTGGATTTTTGGGGTAAATAAATTCGACAGTTGAAGACCATTGTTTAAAATTTTGCAGGTTTTAGATTTTTACCAGCTTTACACGTTTAGTTGCATGAAATACATAAAATTCAACAGTAACTCTTTTACCATTCATTAAAATTCGAGGACCACCAGAAGTTCATCTAAGATTTTATTAGAAGTACCAAAATGTATGAAAGTAACCAGTATAAAGCAATGTTATTATAACTCTATTTCCATTTATAATAAAAATAACACATTTATTGACTTAAATTTTGAAAATATCAAATTTAAAAAAGTATTAAAGGTTAATACTATTGAGGGTAAAATTGTTATCTAGTTTTGTAAGTCTATTTTTTGTCAATGGGTATTTATTTATTTAAATTATATTGTTCAGTGTATAAATGTAATGTAATGGTTTTAATGTTTGTGCTGTAGTTGATTTATTTCAATTAATTGATTTCCAAGCACAATTGTTAAATTTAAGATTTTCAATATAGATCTTGAGGTAATAAACGGTATATAAAAAAATACTTTCTGACATAACTCTTCTTTATTATCAAAATTTATATTTCAAGACAAAACCAAAGAAAAAAAAACCCTGTAAAAGAAACATATCTGTTACTATTTGATTTTTAATTTTAATTCAAAATTTATAAGTTTATAGCATCAGATTTTTTAATTTATATTAGCAAAAATTTAAGTTCTTTGAAAAGATTTACATTATTTTAAAATTTTATTTAATTGGCAAGGCAAGGTTTTATTAATTATTCAACGCTTCTAAACTTTATAAAAATTAATTTACTTACCCAACATTTTGGGGTTTTCACAAAATAAAACACTACTGTATTAATTGTGAACAAACTCAAAAGTCAGACTAATAAATGAGGCCGGAACAGTGGCGGGCACGGCTTATATAGTTCGGTGTCGGATTCTGGATCTTTCTACCGAAAGAGTGATCTGATTGGCTGCCGCCCCCTTGCCTTGTCATTACAACAAATCCCTACATGTTTAGTTGACTCTACAGGTTTTTTTAAAAGCCCAAATATGAAATATGGTACAATTCTCCCCTCCCTAAGGTGAACATTCCGTTAACCTTTTTTTACTTTTACAATAAAATTGTTAACATTTTAAATCTTTATTTTGTTTGACAAAAATATAAAACTTTTTCTTTTACGATTTATTTGAATTTTTATTTTAATAAAAGAGAAGCTGATGCTGTCTTGAGGGCAGGGTTGTAGTCTCGTAAGATATGGCAACCTTGGAGTCAAGCCGGCAACGTTGGGGTAGTCCCGGGTATCCTTCCTTATCGGTCTGCAATCCGGGTCAAGGTCGCTCGCTGCTCAGTTGTCTAGCGCAGATAACAGGCCAGGAAGAGCCGTAAGTACCGTTGACCTTCCGCACATGACTCCAGAACAAGATCACCTCAGCTCCAACACTACATTCTATACACCATCAGGTAAGTAACAATTCTGAAACATTTATTTATTATTTATATTAACTATTTGATCCCAATTGTGTTTCATTAAACTCAATTAATCGATTCTTTTTATTTTACTCCAACAATTTTTTAAATTACAATTGCGAATTTACTTTCATTGTAGTTTCTTTTTTATATTAAAATAAAAACAAAGTTTCCCTCTCTCTTAAAACATTTATTATTTCAAATTTAAAGACTGTTTCTTTTACTTGACTCGAAATTAAACAATGAAATCAAAATATACTTTCCTCAACAGATAATAATTCTTTTTCTGATTTATCCTCAGATTAAAATAAATTTATTAAAAGAAAAATTGATTCTTTGTGATTTTCTTTTATTTCAGATCTCAAGAGGAACAAAATAAATCATCATTTCTACATCCGACATACCGTTTGGAAAACCTTATTTAAACAGACCTACCAATGGGAAAATTAACACATTTTATTTCAATTTAAAGAAAACAACAGATTTATTCGACTTCATTGTATTATCACTGGAAAGGAAGAAGGAAGACAGGAAAGATTAGTGTTCGTGAAGTGTGTTTGTGAAGTGTGAAGTGTAATGTGTCAAGTGTTTAGGAGTAAGTATAAAGTCAGATCGTGTAAGTGCCCCCCAGTGAAGTGTTGTGAGTGTTGAAGTGTTCGGTTTTAGTGGTAAGTTAAGGTAAGAGTTAGTAATTAGTTAGTTGTAAGTTCAAGGTAAGTGTAGGTTTAAGTAGTGATAATACAGTTTTAGATTTAGAGTTCTTAAATTTCCAAACGGTAGGTCAAAAACATTTTCTTTTTACAATACCCTTTTTTACTTTTTATTACCTTTATACCTATACTTTACCAGGATCCTGATATAACTTTATTTGCAATGCTTTTTATTAGTTTAATCTTCCGGAAATGCATTTTCTTGCCCAGGAGATTTAACTTTGTAGCATTCATAAACATATTCTCTTGCTTAAACAATATTTTCTTGCTTATAAAATATTCCAAAGCATAGTTTGAAGCTATTTACTCCTATTTCATAACAATTACATTTACTTCGTTCTTGATGTAACACTTAATTATAACTCTTCGTGCACGCCAACAAATTAGTTTGTTCATTTTTTTTTATTTACATAAATTAAAGTATTAATACCTTATTAAGGTCCAGAGTCCATATTCATTTAAACTCATGATTTAATGTTGATTTCACATTTTTAATTTAGAAATATGCACTCTTTTTACAATGTTTGTGTCTTCAACCTTTTGTACCACACAACTTACATCAGAAATAAACAATAATATTTTATATGGTCCATCATAGCGCAAAGCATGCTTACTTTGAAACTTCTTTTGCTTATTACTTAAAGGATAAGTCTTTACATACACAATCGAACCAACTTTGAACGGGTGTTTAGCGACTTCATCAGAATACAAAGTTCGTTTTTTATTTTGAGCTATAGCTTTCTTGGCATTTTCCAGGGCTTTGTTTAATTTACTGGCTAACTGTTCCTTATTTAATTTACTGTCCATTAGTTCATTAATTGACCAAGCATTTGTTAGAGGAGTGTTAGCTTTAAAATTAAAAACTAATTCAAAAGGCGTTGCTTTGACTGTTTCATTTACTGAATTGTTCATGGCTAATTGAAGTTCAACTAAGGAAGAATCCCATTGATTTTGCTTTTGATGATAAAATATTTGAAACATTGATTTTAAATTCCTAAGATACCGTTCACTTTTGTTTTGCCTTGGCACCATGGGGATTATTGCTCTGTGCAAAATTCCTTTATTAAACAAGAAATTTTTAAACTCTTTACCAGTGAAATATTTGGCATTATCACTTACAATTTCTTTGCACATAGAAAAATGTTTAAATACATTATTTTCTAAAGCTCGAATAATACATTTACTAGTACACTCTTTAAGCGGGCAAAGCCATGTATACTTGCTGTAGTCATCCACTGCTATTAATAAATATTTAGAGAAATTCTTTGTGCGATTTAAAGGTCCGTAAGTGTCGATGTAAAGTTTATCCATAGTATTTAAAGAAGGAGAAGTAATTAGAGGTCCATTATAAACTCTTCTAGCAGGTTTTCCTTGAGCACAAAGCTTACAATTCTTTACTCTTTTTGTCACTTCCGGGATTAGGCCTGGCCTATAAAAGTATTCACTTATTTTCTTTACAGTTTTAAATGTTCCCTGATGTCCTCCAATGTAAGAATCATGAAAATATTTGAACACCATATCTAATAACATTTCGGGTAGATAAATCTTTGCTGTGTCCCTGTCAGATTTTTTATACATTAGAACACCTTGCTTTAGTGAAAAATTATCTTTACCCTTCCCGTTGTTTAAACTTGTTATAATATTTCTCACTTCCGGGTCTTGATTTTGAAAGTCTTTTAACTCCCCAAAACTTAGAGGAAAGTCCTTTATGTTAGCACAAAAGTTCATTGTTTGGTTGTCATTCAAATTGTTACTTATGTTGGTTAAACTTGGGATTTTAGATTCATTCAGCTTGATTTGACTTATATCTAAACTAACACTACTATTTACAATATTTACATTTACTTCTGGTTCCATATCTTGCTTATCAAAGATTCTTGATAAAAAGTCTGCAATCACGTTATCTTGGCTTTTAACTAGTTTTATTTTGAAAGGCAAAGATAAAATAGTTCCAACCCAGCGTCCAAGTTTACCGAGCTTTTTTGAAATGACTTAGCACAAAAGCGAGGGCACTGTTGTCGGTTATTAAAGTAAATTCCCTGATTTCCAACAGTTTTCGGAATTTAGTTATTGCACAAACCATTGAGAGCGCTTCCTTTTCGTACACTGACAAACATTGCTCGCTATCGGTAAATTTCTTAGAATAAAATGCTACTGGTTTATTTACACCTTCAATATTTTGAAGTAGACACGCACCGCATGCTTTATCGCTTGCGTCACAATGCAAGATGAACGGTAGGTCATAATTTGGTATTGTTAACACAGGAGGCTCAATAATACATTGCTTAAGTTTTTCAAAACTCTTTTGACAATTTTCAGTCCAAAGAAATTTTTTGTTTTTCTTCCTTAGTTCATTAAGTGGGGCAGCGATATCTGCATACTTAGGTATAAACATAGACCAATAATTTGTCATTCCCAAAAATCTGCTAAGGCCTTTAACATCCTTAGGCGGTTTAAAATCCTTAATAGCTACAATGCGATCAGGGTCTATCTTTATTTGATCCTTGCTTATCAAATACCCCAAAAACTTTATCTCTTTAAACACGAAATTAGCCTTTTCTGGATTCACAGTTAAGTTGTGATTATTAAGCCTAGTAATAACTTCCCTTAAATGAACTAAATGCTCTTCATAAGTTTTGGAGTAGATTATCAAGTCGTCCACAAAGTTAATGACAAATTTGAACTTAATGTCTTTCAAAACTTCATTTAAGTAGCTGCTAAGCAAAGATGAACCGAGGTGCAAGCCATAGGGAATCCTGCAGAATCTTAGTTGTGAAAAGGGTGTGACAAAAGCTGTGTAATCTCTACAATTTTCACTTAGCTTAATTTGATGGAAGCTGTTACATAAATCGATTACACTAAAATACTCACTGCCTTGTAAATAATGATAAATATCATTCATGTCACCAATTGGGTAATTAACTCTTTCTATCTTTTTATTTAATTCTGAGTAATTTACCACTAATCTGTATTTGTCACTGTTAGGCTTTTTTACTAAAAAGGTAGGGCTGGCATAACTAGATAAGGAGGGCTCAACAATACCTTCTTTTAATAAATCGTCAATTAATTCCTTCATGATTTTCATTTTATGAGGGTTGAGTTGATATGGCCTAAGGTTTACAGGTTCCTTATCTTTAAGCTTAATTTCATATTCAAAATTAAGTGCCTCCCCTATCTTGTCTGTAAATACTTTAGGAAAGTCTGATATGAGCTTAGTTATGTCACTTTCTGCTTTGCTACACCCTATTTTTATTCTTGAATTAATGTTCGTCACAATGAGTGTACAATTGCTTACAAACTCGATTTTGTAGTTAGGTTCAAAAGCAAAATAAAATTGATCTTGGTTTAGGTTGAGCAACATTTGGCTTCTTTTAATGAATTCGGTGCCCAAAATTACATTCAATGCTAAATCTTTTGCAATGACAAAATCTACGTACCAGGAAAATTTTCTTATTTTGATCTTGACAGTACATTTACCTAACACATTTATTTTTGTGTTAACTGCTGTTGTACAATAGACATTGGCTTCATTTACTTCTTTAACAATACGTTTTCCTGTTAATTTCCTGAGCATTGATTCATTTATTAAATTTACTGAGCTGCCTGTATCTATAAGTACGTTTTCAAAAATACCTTTGCCAAAATTAACGTTTATGGTGGGCAAAGCATTGTAATTACCTATTGTCTTTCCCTTTTTAGTTATTTCATTTATTTCATTTTTCATTTTATTTTTAAAGTACTTTTTCTCTTTTACGTTTAAAAATCTCTTCTTTCGTTTTTGGTTTACAAAAACACGGGTTCCGTATCGGGAGAGATTCTTGTTTAATTTTGACTTCTCGAAGCCCTCCCAGGATCTTCGTTTTTTTGATAGGATCTGGGGAAGTGACCGGGAAAATTGTTTCTACCTGGAGCTTCTCGATTGTTACCCTGATAGCAATTTTTTGCTAAGTGTCCTATTTTACCGCATGTAAAACATTTCTTAGGACTCGGTACGTAATTTACTGGTCTAGCTTGAAAAGGTGGGCCTCTACTATTTTTACTACGTCTGTAGTCTTCAAAGCGCACGTTTTGATCATGAATACACAAACTGCTTAGTTCTTCAAAGGTTCGAGGATCACCATAAAATACTAATCTACTTCTTGTTTCGGGATTCATGCCGATTTTAATCAGATCTACTAAATCTTTTTCAGAGAAGGAAGTTTTTAACAGTTTAGCGTTCTCTTTTACCTCTAGTATATAAATGTTTAGTGGTTCGCCCGGTTTCTGAGGTCGAGTTACGAGTTCCCTTTTTAGATTTTCTCTCAGTCCTATAGGTATGAAACGGTTAATCAACCCGGTATGAACTTCATCAATTGTTAGACAAGCATTCTTACCTTCGATTATTTTTGCATACAAGGGACCTGAAGCATAGCTTAAACTTATATCTAATATTTGATTGTCAGTGAAGTCTGTTTCATTTTTCACTTTCAAGAGAGTGTCTATGAACTTCAATAGTTCCCTAGCATTTAATCCGTCACTTACTTTTAGACTTTTAAAGTGCCTTTCGGCTGGGTTAGGCAATTTACAGTACATACTTGTAGTTGGGTTTGCTTCCAAGGGCTTAGAAAGGGGTTGTGATTTAGGTTCGCTATCTTTACTGTCAAACACATCATTTGAGTTTTCTTCTTCTAAATTAGATTCACTTATTTTTCTTTCTACAATTTCTTTTTGTGATTTATCATACTTTATAGTTTTAAAACTGTTCCCTATTTCTACTAGTTTTTCTGTTAGTTTGCTTAGCAATTCTTTCTTCCTATCACTTTTGCCTGATCTGATAGTTTAAACTTATTTATCGCTTTAATTCTGCTATCGTAATGATCTAATCTTGTTTCAATTCGGGAGATTTCTGTCAAATTTGGGGTTTCTAATAAATTAGCTATCTTAAGTTCTAGGTTTTCAAGTCCAGCTCTGATCAACTCTAAATTAACTTCGATATCAATCTTTCCACTTAGATTTAAATAATTTCTATCAATACCAAATCTCACTATTTCTCTGAGTTTTTTGCGCATGGCTACCACACCGTCACTTTTACTAATAGTTACCCCCCTAATAAGTAGTTCAAACTCGAGTTCATCTTTTAAAAGGAAATCTACTTTTAAGCACATTTTGATTTTGTATTACAACTTCATTCAACTTTAACTCTTCAATTTTTATTGTAACTTATTAAAATATTATAATCATCTTCTTTTGCTTCATAAAAATATAAGCAGAGTGGCGCATAAATTGTGCTGTAGTTGATTTATTTCAATTAATTGATTTCCAAGCACAATTGTTAAATTTAAGATTTTCAATATAGATCTTGAGGTAATAAACGGTATATAAAAAAATACTTTCTGACATAACTCTTCTTTATTATCAAAATTTATATTTCAAGACAAAACCAAAGAAAAAAAAACCCTGTAAAAGAAACATATCTGTTACTATTTGATTTTTAATTTTAATTCAAAATTTATAAGTTTATAGCATCAGATTTTTTAATTTATATTAGCAAAAATTTAAGTTCTTTGAAAAGATTTACATTATTTTAAAATTTTATTTAATTGGCAAGGCAAGGTTTTATTAATTATTCAACGCTTCTAAACTTTATAAAAATTAATTTACTTACCCAACATTTTGGGGTTTTCACAAAATAAAACACTACTGTATTAATTGTGAACAAACTCAAAAGTCAGACTAATAAATGAGGCCGGAACAGTGGCGGGCACGGCTTATATAGTTCGGTGTCGGATTCTGGATCTTTCTACCGAAAGAGTGATCTGATTGGCTGCCGCCCCCTTGCCTTGTCATTACAACAAATCCCTACATGTTTAGTTGACTCTACAGGTTTTTTTAAAAGCCCAAATATGAAATATGGTACATGTTTGTGTGTCAAGATAGTGCTTCTGTATTTTGCGTTGGATACTTGAACAGCAAATTAAAATGAACCGATGGACTGTAAATAATTTGTACGAGTAACAAAATAATGCAATGTATGTTTCACAATCTACACATGCGATTCTCACTTTTATTATATATAAATTTGTAATATGTAATTTTTGAGAAATAAAATGAATTTTGAATTGAATTTGAATAAATATTAAAACAGTCCCAATAGTCCTGATTTTAGGGTGATGAGAAGCAAAACGTGAGACTTCTCCAACATTCGAAGTGAGAATGAATAATCGCACAGGGTGGGGTGAAGAGGGGATGCTCCCACCATCGGATTATTAACTAACTAACTAACCGGATTATCAACTAATCATCATAACTCTTAAATTTAAAATGTGCCCCAATGAGGAAAATTACTCATCTTAGCTCAGTTTAGCATAATTTTTGATTTGCATGTTTATTTATTTATTTTGTGTATTTCAACGCCAGTGGCATTTTTTAACGTTTTAATTATAAATTATATGTTCACACAAATATCTGGCTATTCCTGTTTACTCGACCTTTCTTGAGAAGCAAATTTACACGAATTATAATTTTTATCCTGTATAATTTTTTTATAAAAAATAGTTAAGACTAATAAATAATCCCTCTATTCTGCTAAAAGTATCATGGAAAATTAATAATTTTTTTAATAGTTTTAATTCTCCTTCAGAACACATTGGAATGAGCCTCCCTTTCAATCCTCACTTCAGGCTTATTATCAGTCTATTTAATTATTTACGGCATCTTCTTCACAGTTTAAAAAGCTTTTAGTGTTTGAGAGTTACGCCTCGTTTTGTGCTGGTATACCGGGTGTCCCACGAAGAGGTTTAAACGTTTGATTTTATATTATGTGCCCATTCATGCACCGAACTTTTTTAAACTTTACACAGTTTACAAAGTAGGTTCTAAAAATATTCAAGAAAAATCTCAGCTCCCTAACCTTAGTAGAAACAAAATGGCGGCATATTGAAAAACAATACTTTAAAAACATTAAAAAAAGTGTTTTTGGTTTTATAAAATATTTTTATTGTTACATTTTAGGGCAATATGACTTGTAAATAAAAAAAACTAGAACATAGCCTAATGGAAAACCTTAAAGTCCAAAATTATTCAAACTGTAACCCATCCAAAGCAACACACTGATAACAGCGCGTAACAAATGAATCGTAAGCTCTTACAAAGAAACTCCGCGGTATCCGGAGAAGTTCCTCTTCTATTGATCGTTTTAGTTCCTCATCATTATTGAAGCTATGGGTATAAACTTGTTCCTTCAAGTAACCCCATAAAAAGAAGTCACAAACAGTTAAATCAGGTGATCGGGGTGGGCAATCTAAAAAAAAATCCAACGGCCATGAAGGTTGCTATTTAGTAATTCCTTGAGAGAATTTGCGAAATGAGGTGGAGGACCATCTTGTTTAAAGATTGCTTGATTCATTTCTGGTACCATCAAATGGGGCAAGACCTGTTCATTTAAAACTCGTGCATACCTAATCCCAGTCATTGTTTTGTCTGAAATGTCGTAAGATAACACGCCGTTACAACTAACTGACACTCGCCCAAACAGTAATTCCTTTTGATTTAATTGGAGTCTCTTCAAGAATGTGGGGATTGACGGTATTATAATAATTACAACTATGCCTATTCACAACACCCTTGCGGTAGAAAGAGGACTCGTCTGAGAAAATGATTTGAGTATGCCAATAAGGATCTAACTCATGGAATTCAATAATACGATAACAAAATTCCACTCTCCTGTCCGGATCATCTTCAAGAAGTTGATGAACTAGGTGACTTTTGAAAAATTTAATTTTGTTTTTCTTAATAATTCTCTGTACAGAAGACTTCGGAACACAGTTTCAAGTTCAACCTTCCTTAGTGATTTCGGTTTACCTGGAGAGCGGAGCATTGATGCGCACATCAGTTCTTCTCTTTCCTCATTAGATCGCCTAGAGTACTTTTTGACAACACTTCCAGTTTCTAACAAAAGATTTTTCCACTTGGTTATTATTGGATTACTAGGTGGTTCAATTCCTGGGTAGGCAACCTGAAATTGTCTAATTGCTTCAGTGACGTTGCCAAAAGCAATAGCCCACGCACAACACTTAACTTTTTGTTCAACGTTAAAAGCCATTTCTTGACTCAACTTTCAGTAAAATAGTGCCGAAGAGAGTTAGGTTATGTTTTTTTGGCTCAAGCGAAATTTTACAAACAGCTGTTCTTCAACAATGAGCGTTAGAACCGCAACTAAAACTTTTTTTTATATAAAAGTCATATTGCCCTAGAATGTAACAATAAAAATATTTTATAAAACCAAAAACACCTTTTTTAATGTGTTTTAAGTATCGTTTTTCAATATGCCGCCATTTTGCTTCAACTAAGGTTAGGGGGCTGAAATTTTTCCAGAATATTTTTAGAACCTACTTTGTAAACTGTGTAAAATTTAAAAAAGTTCGGTGCATGAATGGGCACGTAATATAAAATCAAACGTTTAAACCTCTTCGTGGGACACCCGGTATATTGATGACTTGGTTGTGAGTATTTGCTAACTGAAAAAGTTTTACTTTTAAAACTGAAACTAAATTAAATTAATAGAAGTAGAAAGGTTTAGGCTTGATTGTACAACTGAATTCTACTTGACAGATCACCAATAACTGTACCCTTGGGCTACAACTTTCATCACTTTTATTCGTTTATCTCATAACACAACGAAAGGTTTAAGTGAGGAAGATTTAGTTTAGTCAAAATAAATGATAAACTTAAATTGGTAGACGAAATTTTAGGCCTAAACATAAGCCGTGTGCAAATAAACAATTTGTATTTTATAAAGATTTGTAAATGCATAGTATAGTTTAATGAAACAAATTTTAAATATTTACAACCTAAAAACGGAAAAATAAACGTTTATCTATAATTAGTTTTGACATTTTGCCTTTATTTGTTGAATGTAGCCTAATCATAAACATTAAACAATTGATTATACCGTAAACATACGAACTAACACTCTTGTAAATTTAAATTTAATCTCTTTATTAATTACTGGAGTTTCTACGGGAGATTTCATTGAAAGAATGCAGAACCATAACAATTTTTTTACCACTTGATACAAGATTTTAAGTTAGGGCTCCAAAAAATTGATATCGTGCAAAAATATTGTACCGAAAGGATAAAGTTTTTTACACAAACAAATTATAAATGTTAGAAATAAATGCCCATTAGGGATAATTACACGACCGATTGGAATTGGCAGGCGTAAATAGACCTCATTTGGCGTGGTAGTAGGTCATTAATAATTGTAATTTACTACTTCATTTTGCCTTATTCGTTTCATGCGGTTAAATTTTTGTTCATAATTATAATTAAGGCAAAAACATCTTTAAAAAATTAAATTAAATCTTTATAAAATTACATATCCTTTATCATTTCTTTACAATGAATATTCCCTTATTCGTTTTTATGTATTTGAGCTTAAATGTTTCTCATTATTTCTCTCCGTATACACAAGAACTAAATTTGTATCTAATTAAACGATATTATTGAAATAATTAATCAATAACCTGTTACTATTTTTGGGAGAGCTCGTTTGTATTAAATTAATAAAATAATATAATATAATAATAATATAATATAATAATATAAGGGATACGAGAGAAAAATTCAAATTACCACTTCAGCATATTTCTGCCATATTATGAAATGAAATAAAAAGCACGGAGGACATGACTTCCGGTAGGTTGAATTACCGTCTTAGGTCAAAATGCTAATTTTATTAAAGTTTTCAGTGAATTTTAAACGCTGTTTGAATGATTGACTCAAAAGATTGTTAATGTCGGTATCGAGTTAAATCGGGTTCATGATATTAATCGAATACCCGGAATTATTGAATCATACATTAAGGTCGTAAACAAGAGGACTATGTTCGTAACCAAGAGGAGGATGGTGTACATCACAAAAGCGTAACGGTAGTTTTTCCATATTAGGCCTACACATGCTTACAGTTTACAATGCATTCCTCAGGACACGTTAAAAGTAAACCTATAATAAAATTTGAGTTTTATAAAACGGACATCGTAGTTTTAGGAAGACGAGAAATAAACTAATTCCATCAGGTAAAATAGGCTTTAAGATCATGGCTAATTACTAGGTTAAATCTTGCCACTTGTAATTTAGGCATGAAAGCCCCATGTTTTGGAGCATGTTCTTGGCTTTGTTTTAAAAAACGGTATAGGATTTTCTTTTAATAAAATCTTTGTGTTGACTGGTAAGTAATAGGATGTAAAAACGAATGACTTTACTGAAGAAGTAGTAATTGTGTGTTGAGCAAGTAAAGTGCAACATTTTCTCAAGACTCGGTCGACAATTTTCACTAGGGAGGCAGTGTAATTTCACCCCCTATAAATTTCACAAAAAATATATCCTGTGCGGATTAATAAATACACAAAAAACACTTAACCTCAAACCCTTAATCGTCGCAAAGAAACAGCTGTCTGCTCTGGTTTCCTGTTCTTGTCACTAATTAGCTGTTAGCGCCTGTAATCCTTTATGGTGCAACGGCCTTGCGTGAGTGCGTGCGTGTGTGATAAATTGTAAAGGTGACTACTCACGTACGCCGTGCATTGCAACGTCTATAACATTGGTCTTTTGAGACTCGAAGCCCTCACACGTAAAGGGCACCGCGGGCTTTTACTCATGACCAATGTTGTAGAATTGAACGCCGTGCATGGCACGGCTTGCGAAGCGCGAACTTGAATGGTCACCTTAAGGCACTTGATTTTTTGATTTTTGATTACTGTGTTCTTTTGACTTTATTTGTGTGTGTGATTTAGTATTATTTATTTTAATGTATTTTATGGGTCTATTTGTCTGCAGCCGGGAGGCAATGTAATCACTTAACTCCCGCTGGGAGGCTAAATTATTATTTCGCTCACTCATTACAAGGAGGAAAATGCGGCTAAACATATCAGTTAGATGAAAGATTAATTGAACACAATTTCGCTCTTGCTCGAATGTATATGCTTGATCCGCAATATTTGTAATCAAATATTCTATTGAATATTTGCATATACGTATATGTTTAAGTGGAACAAACATATATTAACTAGACTTAAATATTAAATTAGACTTAGTGGTTAGATTATGTACTTCCGTACTAGTAATATACATAATCTAACCTCTAA
Organism: Flexamia atlantica; assembly: GCA_035578135.1. Taxonomy (NCBI): domain Eukaryota; kingdom Metazoa; phylum Arthropoda; class Insecta; order Hemiptera; family Cicadellidae; genus Flexamia; species Flexamia atlantica. Next base: position 27,161,708 of record JAQJVK010000006.1, on the reverse strand, counting down.
TGAATAATTACAGAAGTATATTGGCTTCATCAAAAACTTTTCTTAAGTAACAAGGCTTAATGAGGAACTGTCTTAACGCTCATTTCACTAACTAACTGTCCTCAACAACTTCACAGACACTCTGAATTCATCCTTCCCAAGTTTACACTTAACTACGCCATTTCCGCGAGGCAAAGTATTACTTTATGAAGAACTTAAACGTTTTAGTTTCTTTGAAAAACCAATGTGTTTGCAATAAAACTTCATTGCTATCGAGCTATTAGAAAGTGTAATATAAAGAACGGAATTTTGTTTGTAGATAAAGTAATTTCTAACAATACATTAATTATTCCAAACAAAGTTTTTAGTCTTTTCCTTGTAAGTAATTCAGTCCTCGTACATACAATATTTATACATTTCTATCTTAAAATTGATAATGTCAACAGGGTTTATCAGACTCTTTAAAAATAAAAATTAGACTTTGTCAGGTTATAAAATGTTTAATTTGTGTGTTCCATTTTTACGTGTGTAACTTTTCACCCTTTTGGTCACAGATTTAGGTGGGTGAATGAGTGCCGGCGTTTAAATATATTTTTGTTTGATTCGTCATTTACGTGTTTTACGTTACCTGTTTTACGTTAGGCTTCTTGTTCATGCTGTCTACAAGCATTGAAATATTTGAATTAACAAGAATATCGTAGTCGGGTTTGAATTCTGTCCAACATTTCCTAAGGACCCCATTGGTACTGTGACCAATAGATCGAACCGCATTCTAGTACTGGGCACACATGTGCTTTGGGGAGTATAGCAAGTGAAAGTAGTAGCAAGTATTTAAGTCTCTTATAGATCTTATGTTAAAGCCATTACGAGAGTAATGTTAATAATGAAGCAATCAGTAAGGAAGCTTACTTGTTTTGTACTGTAAATGTCGGTCTTGGCAGATAGTTTGCGTCATAAAAATCCCAAGGTCTCTGAATTATCCAACTCTGTTAAGATTAGCACTATTAATGGAGTATTATTAATGGAGTATGTTAATGGACACGGTAAGCAGTCCGTGAGCCGGCTAATGGCCGTGTCTTGACATTCTAGTAAATTAAGCTCCACTGAATTCAGTCGGCAACATACAATAATGTTTTCAAGAAAAAACCTCGAGATTATCTTGGTCCTGTTTGTAAGTAATCTTGGATAAAACATTTATGTCATCGGCAAACATGATAATTTTGAAATTTGAATTTGAAATTTGATTTGGACGAACTCGTTGTTCAGTACCACAAATGTTCAATACATCACCAAAATCTGCAAAAGAAAATAATTTAATAAAATCCATGTTCTATTTATTTGTTACGTATTTACTTGAGTCACGTGAGTTTATATAATAAACCGATGGCTTGCTATATATGTGGCTTAGATATTTGGCTTTCCAAAAACAAATGAAAATACTATTATGTGTATTTTACAGTTACGTAAGCAAAATTTACGTAAATTGGTGTAAATTTACATTTATTAGCAGGTCATAGATAACGATTGGAGGAACATACTAGGACTTCCACAGAGTACTTAAGTGAGACCAGAAGCATGTAAGATAGTTTTGGATTCCTTATTGAGATGTGCAGATCGACATCCATGGACTAGTAGCTTGAAGTCTCTTTCGTAAGTTTTGAAGAATATCGAGTCAACTGTATCTTAGTTCATTTGCACCTTTAATGCTTCCGTATTGATATCTAGATGACCAATGAACCTAGGGCAATGATTCTGAAATAAAATTATTTGGGTCTAACCTTTGATGATAGCTTCTTCCCTGTAGGGCAAAATTAATAAAATGTATTATTAATATAGTTTTTATTTGTTGTTGTTGTGAAATTTAACTGTCAACCAATGAAATTGTACAAACTCATTTTAATATAATTTATTAAATAATTAGGAGTGTTTCCACTACACTCGGCGTTGTACAACCGCGAGCTTTGAAATTACTTTAATGCTGATTGTCCGTAACTCAAATGATTAATTCATACCCTTGTGAATGTGCTGCTATCTGTTAGAAATAAGTTATACTACTTTAATATCATGTAGAAGGTCGTAGCTGTCTCCAAAACCAAGTCGTTTATTCGTGGGCTGAGGTGAATGAAAGCATTTGCTAGAAATTGGCTTTTCCAAATATATACTAGGTTTCCGATGAATAAAAATGCTAGTTCATACTAGCCATCTAGTACATACCACGACTTGCAGGTGAATAAAACGACAGTTCGTACTACCCTAGTACTCACTACATCTTTTATGAAAACCTAGTATTTACTAGGCCTTGCTGATGAATTAAAAATTATCCGCTTAGTAAGTACATAACTTTTGTCCAGACTGCTCGAGAGCAAGGTTAACTTTTTGTCACTTTCGCATATGGCGATGTTTTTTTTCTTTCTTAAATTCGTAACAGGAAAACATACCAACTGTGTAACTCGAACAAAAAATACAAATAATGAGGTTTGCGGATGAAAATGTTAATTTTTTTGCTAATGTGTTTTTGCTTTTTGCTGAAGAGGAGTCTGCAGGAGGAGCACTGTCATCTAGAAAGGAAATGGAAGTTTCGCTGCGTTACATTGCTGATCCTAGTAAGTTAGTTACATTTGTATAGTTGAATTACAACATGTTCTCAGTTTGCGTAATTAGTGTTAGTTATTAAAATAGTGTATGAGAAAACCGTGTATCCATAAAAAAATATCAAAAAAACTTAGGAAACGTTAGTTACGGATACTTTATTGCTTAGTAAATATTATTTTTTCCATAGGGTAAAAGTTGATTTTATTTTAAACTTTATAGAAAGTTTATGCCCTCTTCAATTTTATACCTTCATATTTTTCTCACATTCTATACCAAAAAAATAAAATTGATCTAATTTTACTTCCTGTATTAATTTATCGTGCAAACCCCTCTCTAACGCATTCTATTTTATAATCGAAAGAATTTTATTGATGATTTCCTTATATAAATCAATTAATATTGGTAATACAAATAACAGTATGTAAAATACAAATAAAGGCTTAATAGAGCAATTGGGGAAGTGCGGCACCATCTTCAAACGGAATACCTCGAATTTTACGTCTAGTTCCTCGAAGCCAAAGCGAAACTGCTCGAATGATGGAAAGCTGGCATTGGATCCTTATCTATCCAATAATTTGGGAGTATGGTTTTCTCCAGGCCAGGGCTTCGCTTGTTCTCTTCTGAAGTGCTTCATATTCTTTATGGGGGACTCCTTCCGTGGAACATATTAAAGGTGTGAAGCTTCCTCTGATGTCTTTGGCTGCTTTATCATATTTATTGTGTTTGTGAATGGCATATTTTCGAGATATTGTTCCCCAATCTTGGTTGGCATAAGAGGAAGCATCAGCATTAACAATGCTATTATCAAAAATACCCTCTCATCCTCCCTATCATTTACTTTAAAGTCAGCTTGCAAAGCAGGCACATTGTTTGCGGGATCAGCTTCTCTCGGAATAGGCTCTACTTCAACCCCATTGCAGGTCATGTTTGCTATCGCAGCACAGTGGTCTCGATGTTGATCATGCCCATGTTTGACCAATCCTCCTTTTTTACAATTTAAAGCATGGGTAATATTCATAGGTAGATCACAACCATCACATCGTATTGGTAAATTTCTTTGTGTGCGGCCAAAGCGAATTTACAAAGCATCTCTGAATTGTTCCGGGTATAAATCCGAATGATCAGATTCATATGGTGTCACAGTTAACCATCGGCTAGCATTCCCTGCTACAATTCTAATTAATGGCTTCTTTTGAGTTTCAGGAAGTGATTGTATAATTTGTTCATTATCTGCTTTAGCCAAAGTGCCTTTTTCTGTTTTCTCTGTTTTCTGACACCTTGTAGAGTTGATACATGATCATTAATCTTTAAGGGTTGTCATTTATCATTTATTTTTAATGGCAAATATTAATTTTTCTGTAAATTTCTTTGATGTTTCAAATGAAATGCCGCCATTCTTGGTTGGGTCTTGAATATTTAAACCTCCAAGACGAATAGGGAGAGAAAACATACTAAATGTACATACTAATGTTTGGAGGCTAGCGCACCGGAAAAAATCACAACTGACTGTTTATAATAGTACAAAGAGGTGCAATTTTGAGGACATTTTGGAAAACAAAAACGGATGGCCTATTAAGATTTGTAAAACCTTTTTTTATTCACATCCAGTAAAAACCTAGAAACTACTGGTTTGAGACAAGCCGCTAGGTCACCCTACATCATACCAGGGGGGGGGTTTCGCTTGCTCCCCTATGTTTTTGAGTAATGAAGTCGCGCACTGATTCACATATTCGCAACTCTGCGAACTTAAATCTTTAGTTTTTACATTGGACGTTCATTACAACATTTTATATATTGTGTTTTGCTTGGGTGAAAAAGTTTCAAGTTACTTGGGTGTAAACTATCGAAGTTCGATTAAAAATGAATATCAGTGTTTACATTTCCAAATGATCCGCCGCGCAGAAGGCAATTGATTTGCGATATTCCGCAATTACAGTGACAGCATTCAGATTCAACATCTTCACAGCATTCCTGCGCTACGTTAAACAATTTCACGGAGTTGACTTGCTTAATATGGAAAAATTCAAGAATAAAGATGGTGATTGGTGTACATAGAAGAGAGAAGCCAGTTGAGAATGCTTGACCTAGACTAACAATTGGGGGGGGGGATATGCTCCCGGAGACAGTGTCGGATTTTTCCGATTGAGAAAAAAAAATATCTGAGGGTGATTTAAATATATTTTATGTGACACTATCGAAGAAGTTTCCGGGCTAGTAAAAATTAGTTTCATGCTAAATTGTCTAGAAATAATCAGCTTTCTTGGTGGTATGAACCCGCGCTGGAAATAAAGCTGTTGTGGACGGAATCGAAATCCGGTGCGTGAAAAATCGGCCCGCAACCATAACACTCTTATTTGATTCAATGGTGTTGAAAACCGTAGCGGCTCTCGGCCCGTAACCGGACCGCAAGCATAAACAGAGCTTCAATGAGACATTGCAACTTTTTATAATCTATGAATCTCATCTTAGAGTTTCCCTATTCAACAATTTATTTTCTATCTACTGATAAGTATTGGATTTTAAAGCTAATAATGTTTTGGCAGCTATTGTACTTTATAAGAATTAATTGTTACAGATTAATGGATTAGACATTGAATTTAGTATGACAGTTTAAGTTTATTGGACGTTTCCAATGTAAATAAAATAGGAAACGATAGGTGATTTTAAATGTAAGATTATCAGTTGGTTGTGTTCAATATACCCTCCTATGAAGAGAGATGCCGAGATTAAGCTGACTCTTCGTGCAGGGTTAATTGAATAGGCTGCCAAACATAAGAGCATCGCTATCAGATACAGTATAAAGAAAAGATTAAGTGGGCTGGTTCTTGAAAGCCCGCTGGCTCTAAAATTTATAATAAAACATTTTTACGACAGGATTATTGTTGTTTTATTAATAGTGAGTAGAACTAGTAAAAGTCATCACAATGTAATGATTTTTATTTATATGTGTGGAGTGGGTTTTTCTTTCAATTTAATGTTTTACTGATTATTTTTTTCCGCCCAGTCATACGCTAAAATGAATAATGTGATTTATACTAACCCCGCCTCTCCCCTTTTGACTCTGCAGGGCCAAACTTCATTCTCATTCGGGAAAGTAGATTATCCAATAATTTAAGAGTGAAATATAATGTTGAGAAAGACGACTCATCACTCCTGCCGATGAGAATCTCACAAAGTCGCAGACAGTAAAACAAGGATGTTCATAGAGAAATACCATTATAAAAGTTAGAACAGGTTGGCACATGTCCTGGCGACCGCCCCGCGGAGCCAAACACCCTGCTGATCCACTTATTCTGATCCACTAGTCCTCTACAATTCCACTCCCCTATAGCTTTTCTTCCCCGGGTTACCTTTCTGTTGTTTTTTCACGGGTTGTCTTCTGTTTATATGCTCTTCTAATCAGCTTTTTCGGGTTACCAGACCCGAGCCAGGCCTGTTAGCTTTTCTGGCCGACTCGGCTCCAGAATTCAAGAAATTAAATATGTAACCTAAGTAGGATTACAAATCGAACATTTATATTATAACGATGTATTCTCTAGTATATTTGATTAGGTTGCACCAGATTAAGATCCCTACAGTTATTGAACAGTATCGGAGGAGACGCGTTTCCGATCCAGTGGACAGGCGAACATTTTATCACGCTAAAGGTGATGTAGTGTTCATTCTGTAAAACACATAGGAGATGGCGGTTAGCCAGCCTTCCTGTCTAAATCCAGCCTTTTAAGTCTCATCCCTCTTAATTGTGTTCAGATATCATTTAAACACTTTTTTACTACCTTATTATTTTAATCCAATAATGGTATATAATTTAGCATACTAGAACACAAACGAGAAGGAAGCAATAACCAATTAATATGAAATCACCTACTGTTTGACGCCCAGATATAATTGGGTATGTTTTTAGCGAATTTCCTCTTGAATAGTGAGCTACTGGCATAGTACTATGACACGTTTTCGTTTTGGGATCCTCTGAGACAAAAAACAAAAAGAAATGAAATGAAATGAAATTAGTTTATTCCTTTGTAATGATTAAATAAAAACATGTTACTGCTGAGTTACACGATGCATTAAAGGGATAATACTATTCACATAACATAAGTTATCGATAGGAATTAGTTCCCCACATGGGTCAAAGCCTGTGGGTGGGGAACGAGTCAAAAATCAACAACTTTAGAGGAATTATTTTAGTAAAAAAAGTAAAGAATAGTAGTTTTAAATAAACATAAAAGTACAAAGATAAATTTAAACAAAAACAAAACAAAATATGCACGCAAATACAACTGGGACAATAGTTTACATGTAGGACGGAAGTTATGGAGTAATAATACCACAGTAATATAAAAGTAAAAACGCCATTGCAATAACCGAGAATCTCGGTCCAGTCATGCTCACATTCACAGGAAACACGCGCTCGACGGACGGACGGACCCTCACTCACACACACACACGCACTCACACACACACACACACCCAACGCAGTTGCAATCGCTCTGTGACCTTGTCCCTAGGTATACGGGGAAGTAAAGAAAGTCTTAATTTGATCTCGCCCTATCTCCAATAGCCATTTGTCAACAATTTTTTTATAAGTGCGGTTGCTACAGGGTAAAGGATATTTAATATGATTCGGAAGTCGAGGGAATACTAAATTAGCTACATAAAAAGATGAGGTAGTAGAAGAGGATACACTTGTTAGTGCTTTTTGCATCACTGTAAAACAATCAAATCATAGCAATGCTTTTATTTGGACCTAAGCTTTGTTTTGTACGTCGAAAAGACTTAACTAAGTAAACGAAGGAAATTAATTCTTTTACTACTTTTTTAGTATTATATTATGTTTCCCAACACAAATTGCTTAGTTGCATTTTTGCGTTTTAGGTGAAACCAAGCCTCAGCAAAGGGAGTATTAAGAACTGCTCCATAGTTCAAGGGCTGCGCTTGGCTCGTTTGATTCATTTACCGGCCACAAATTGTGCTGGTCATAAGTTATTAAATTGTGATATCCACTCTAAAAAATATAAGCAAAGTAAAGTATTCTTTAGTGCCATAAAACACAAGGGAATATTTTAGCTTGCGCCTCAAATCTTAAGTAATAAGTTCTAAATTTTAATCTTTGATCGATAGTGCATTTACACTTACTACCCGAAATTATTGTTTTCCCTATTATTTTCATTGATTTATATTGAATTATTAGTGATAAGAGTGGTGTAGGGGTCCTTTATGGCTAAGTGTTATTTACTAGAAATGATGAGGGTAATGCCATATTAGAACAGGATGCAATGATAAAACCTGTAGTACAATTTTTTATTTACAGATCATTTTGATGGAATTACATTAAGAATTCTAGTTTGCTTCGTTGGTCTTTTTTATTAAAGACCTTTTAGATGAGATCTCATAAGTGTCGTTTAAACTTCGTCGTTATCCCGCTCTACCTACTTCTATTTTGAGAGGAGGAAAATATGATTTTATGACATACCGTAAACACCCCTCTTTATTCGTTCCCAGAAGCTGACCATTTTATACATCATCAATGGTGAAAATAATAAGGAGGATAGGACTCTCAAGACATACGGGACAAATACTACAGTGTAAAGATTGTTCAGTTTTTTGTTCTTGTAAAAAATAAAGAAAGATCCTTCTTCTCAATTTTTTTTCTGAGAATTTTTTACTTTACAAAATGCAAGTAAAATTGGATGATAAACTCTATTAGGGCCGTTTGGCGCGTCCTTCTTGGAGAAACTAGAAGGGATGGAAATGTTGGGTTTGGACAAAGTAGCCAAATAGCCAGTTACGGGCAGATACACATGAACACGTGACAGCTACCTATTTCTATGTGCTGTAATGTAGTCAGAGGAACCTTTATAAACAATTGACGTTATACTAACAGTGCTTTCTGAAAATTTACATTTTCTTGGTAGAACATCGTTGACTTATTTAAAAAGTTTTCATCTCCTTCCCTAAAATAAAACATCCATGGAAATTTAAACTTTTATATACTTATTTTAAACTATTATTCCATGTATTTTTCGTATGAAATTGATGAAAGATTAAATACTGGGGTAATTTTGAACACACTTGTATGCTCATAGACACACGGTAATAAAACGCCGAGTATAAAATAGTTTAATAACTTACTTTAAGGCTTAGCTTTTGAAACATTATTTTTATAAGGAAAAACTTAAATATAAAATATAGTTTATCGAATAATGCATGTGGACACCATTTGGAATCACACTCCATTACACGATCACAACGCCGCGGACTGTCCACCGTATTTGTATTGATTCATGTGGATGTCATACAAGATTTTAATATGTAAATTTTTCAACATAGATTTTCCTCAGTACTGGTCTTTAACAGGATGACTAACAGTTTGTAACTTAAAGATTAGTTTAAAACTTAAGAGTAAATAGATAATCATAGGTTTAGTTTGTAGAGTTTTCAACCTAATAATTTATTTTTTAAATTACGTACGTGATAACTATCTTCATGCATTTAAGTGACACCAAATATATTACAACCAGTTCTAGGTTTTAAATGTATATATCTATTGATATTATTGACAAATATTAAAAGATATCAGTAAAAAATGTAATCAATTTATCCAGAAAAATATTGACCAAAAGCTTAACTGATGACCTAATATTATTGGCTCGCTGGGCTATAGGCTATTAGTCTTGGAATTGTATTTACACTCAAAAACCTAGCCGCCAGCTGGTCGCACACGATACGTTGCGCTGGTCGATGGATACGTTGTTTTGAAAACATAAATTTGGTTTTTTGTAATCTTTAAAGCACAACATCCACAGCGATGATTCTTTCTACATTTTTAGGACTGCGATAGTTAGCTATAATATAATGATTTAATGGAAGGGGGTTTAAATCTTGAGGATTGTTTTTCTCGGTACCAAGACAAAGAAGTCGTTGAGCTTTGGAAATGTCGCACACAAAGCGACATTTTTTAAAGCTTTTGATCAATTGGCCATCGAATCAAGCAGGAGATATCAAAGGACAAGTCTCATGGCGTAATATTTTAATAAAAGAGTTTTTGAGCTATTAAATCAAAGAGTGTCGATAAAGTGGCTGCTAGTTGTGTTTCTCTACAATAATAAAATCAACCTAAAGAATTCGGTTAAAAGTAATTATTAATTAGAAAATAATTTTCCCTGTACCATACATTTCGCATTACACATTAGATTAAGGAATAAATTAGTTAAAAAGGGTGAAATTATGTTGACAAAAAGTAACTAAAACCTTTTGGCCTGTTTAAACGAATTTTCTGGCTTGGTGCGGAGAAAGGACGCATTAGTCATAAAAAGTAATTATTTTATACCACACTTAAGCTAATTTATTAATTGAAGAAACAATTAATAAACAACAATCTATCAGATTATCGCCAGCGTTTTGCGTTATTTATAAGATAAAATAAATTTACCAAACAATGTCAAGACTTGTGGTCGGGCTGTAATTCCTCTACCAAATAGGCTAAATGCTCTGGGAGATTAAAGTGTTCAGTTGGCAAAGTGTTTCCGTTATAAATGTTTTCCCAACAGAGCTGTCAGCTCAAACAACTCACCCTTCGTCAGTTGTTTCGGTTCGTTTCTTCCTTAGAATTCATGCCACTACAGACTTTTTCGAGAATAATACATTTTGTGGAGATATTCTAAAGTAATTACCAGCAATACACACTCTAGACACTCATTAAAAGTTTTCAATCTTCTCTTAATTTAAATGTATTTTTTTGTATTTAAAGTAGGGTCTCATGTTTTCTTACCTCGCGAAACATATTGTAGTACTGGAAACGGAAGGTCAAGTAGCTGAATTGAAAAAATATACACTTTGATTAATGATTTGAGAAATACTGCCTTATCTTCACACTAATAATATAGTGTGAATATATGGATCACCAACAATGGGTCCTCATTTGACACAATATAATTATATTTTCATTAAGTTACAGATGGCCAGTATGCTTGATAAACAGTTAATACTCTTTTGAATCGTCATATGTCTATTCTTAATTGATTATATTGTCATTGAGCTAATAAGAGTATTAATGCTATTTAACAACATATCGCCATTAATATAATATCCGAGTTAGGTCCGTTCCCGACTCACAGAAACAACCAAGAACTCAAACAGCACGCTGAAGACGGAGAGATTTACAATTTTAGGGCTTAAATTGTCTATTTGAGACTCAAAACCCCCAAATTTTTGGGTCATATGTCCACCTAAAATGCGGATTTGGGCTTCCCATTGATTTCCGGCCAATTAGATCATAGCATAATATACCTCCACCAAATGTATAGTAAATCGGGTGATAACTGCGGAGTGCAAAATCCTTTTAGGACAACGTACTGTCTCTAGTAAACTCACATCTTCGTTCATAACTCGGCTATCTTTGATGCTATTGCTTTGGGAGAGGGCTTAACATTTTTTTATTTTATTTCCTTTAATAAAATAGACTTTAAATACATTCGAACACACATTTACATTCGAACATACATACATACATTTTTTACATTCGAAGCTTGTATGACCCTTTTTGGGTCCTAAGACCACGAATTTCGAGCATTTATCGCCCTAAACTGAGGTTTAAGGTGCTCCGAACCTGAATTAGATATCATAGAAAGGAATGTTCCTTTCAAATTTGAAGGAAATGGGGCAAACATTGCGACCGCTACAGTGCCAAAACTCAGACGCGCTCACACACACACGAAGCGGGTTCAATCATGTTCTGACTAAGGAAACAACTTGCAGAATTTGTTTGGTTATATTTATATAAAGTTTTTAACAAATGGTAATTTTATCTGAGGACCCGAAATGAAAATTTATAATGGTCTCATGCCTCAGTGCCACGTGCTGGTTATGCCTTAGCTCACCTGTCCATAGCGATCTTGCCAACAAGTCTTGCTGGTGATGAGTGATAATGATTGGCGTTATCGGTGAATTGCAACAGCTCTTGTATGTAATTAATGTTCCCTTTAGTATGTGCGTGTGGTTGGTGCTGATATATCCGTAGACTCTAATGAGGATAATAGTGCTTAACTACATATGTATTTTTTTAATCTTGAGACTTTTTAGAGGTTCCATTTTAATCATCACATAAACCAGAATTACACATGGGTCTATTGAGTGACTTGGGAGTCATTACTGTAAAATGGTACATTGCAATCTTCATGTCGGATTTCATAGACTGTTTCTTGTATTATTCTTTTATATACGTCGTAAAAAATTTAAATTAAAGTGGATTGCATGGACAAGAAACCGAGAAAAATAAATAATTTAAGTCTGTCTCTTCCTATTATAAGTTTTATTATGAGTGTTAAACTCGCGAGTAATGCTTTGATAAAACTTGTACTTTGACATAGGATTTACAAATGTCGTCAAATAAACAATATCTATCATAAATCTAGTGCAAACTATCATCATGTCTCATATTAGAGCAAGCAATTATATTTAAAATCATTACGAGAGCGCCAAATATCATAAATACACATTAAAATATTGTATCTTTAAAAAATCAACTTTTTGGTTACTTATTTTAATATTATTCAAGGCACTGTACTATACATAATCTCAAAATGTTTCAATAGCATATGTTTCCTTTAAATTTGCTAACAATTAAAATATATAATAATTAATATCGATCGAAATTAATATCGATCGAAATATAATTTTTTTTTGTAACAAGATAAATTTTAGAAATTTGTAGGTGTTCAAGTCTATGGTAGAATAAACGGCACGAATATTGATTACCAATTAATTTTCCCGATAGTAAATGAACTCGATAAAGCTGGTAATTGTTACCGCGTTATTAACTGCTAAGATTTAATATCGATATTTAGAATTATTTTAAATATCTAAAGGAAATCATAATATAAAATTAAATCCTCGTGTAAATACGATTTTACTTTTGTAGACATAAGTAAATTAAAATATGTAAGTTCAATTCTATACCTTTCAGGAATCAACTAATGAAACCAATCTTTTTGGTTAATTAGTCTTGAAGTATTTAGAATACTTGGTACAAAACACGGCAGAGTTAAATTAATTCTAAACATATAAAATAATGAATCTATGTGTACTGACAAACTGGTCTTTAATGTTTGACCTACATTCCTACGTGTTTCATTAGTGCGGAAAAAAGCAGGTAAATGAAACCCTCTAAACACTAACATACTTAACTAGCGAGAATTTGTCAGGGTTAGTGGGTACTGAACTCCGGTCCTGAAAACCTGCTGGGATTGGAGGACTGGAGAGCATATAATTGCAGTCAAAATTATGAGAAGGACTTTTAAATATTAGAGAAGAAATTCTAAAAGCCTTTAATTATTTGAATTTGTATAAGCAGATTTCTATGTTGTACTATCAGGTCACTAATTATATAAGATAATTTTATTTCATCCCTCGGACACATGTTTTGAATTGTGATTCAATAACCAAAAATAAATATCAATAGCATTCGTAACCGATTTGCTCAATTGAGTTGAATCCTATTGAGAACAAAGCCAAAATGCTTGTGAAGTTGTTGAAGGACACTTTGTTAGTGAAATGAGCGCTAAGACTGTTTCTCATTATACGTAAAGACTTAGCAACCGAGAAAAATATCCCCGTTCCATTCTTTTGTTGCCCACTCTCACATTTTTATCAATATTGTCTTATACCCTGTTTTGAAAAACAACTGGTTAAAGTTTATTGTTCTGTTAAATCGGCCAAAAAACAACATTCTGCCCATCTCTTTCTGACTTTTCTGTCTACCCGTCAATATGTATGTTTAAGCATTTTTACAACGAGTTTTTTACAAGCGAGTAAATACTTAGATACGATCTTAGGACAGAAAAACATTGTGACGTTTTCATTTTTTTCTCTTTTGCCATTTGATAACATTTTCTCTCATTTGACGTTGACAGATATTTTAAACTTTTTATAATTATTTTTTGATAACCGTTTTAGCGAGAAACAATTTGCAAGAATAAAAAAAACGGAGAATTTCAAGACGAGTAAAACACCCTGATTGATAGAATCGGATTATCGAAAGCCGAGTGCATACATTGTTTAGATTTATTTCAGCGGTACTTTTAGTTTAAAAGCAACATCGACTTAAGATTAAGAAAAATATTAGAAAGTTGGTAAAAAATAAACAAAAATTCTAAATTACACAGCTTTTGACGTATTTTGATTCGTCTTAGAACTTGTTTTTTATTATATTCGTAAATTGTTGCTCCCTAAGACGATTTTCATGAAATTTGGCATCAAAACTTTTAATGGATTTGGGGTGAAAATGGAATTTACCACTGTTGCTTGCCATTGATAAAATCCCTAGATATCAATACAAATACACACATTGACGGATAGACAGGAACTGATCTAGAGCAAACAAGGTATGACTATACATTCTATAGCCAATATTGTTTTTTTCCTTTAGCCATTTGGTAAAGTTTTGACTGGTTGATTTTTAGACACTAGTTTGGTTTTAAAAAGAGATAACAGTTTTATATTTAATAACATAATCAAATTTTAAAAGAAAGAAACCTTACATTAGGTCGATTTTGCTTGTTTATGTTTGTTTAGTGTATAAATTAACAATCATAAGTTCGAGCTTCTTAAGATCTTCGATTAAACAAAAAAATTCTAGCCATTAGAAATAATTATGTTCTGGTCAACACTTTTCTAGTTAGACCTAAAATTTAAATTAAAAACAATTAAAGGAAAAAAGTTAAGAACACTTAGTTCAGCGGTATCGTAAATTATTTGATTTCCTTCGCAGCAATCTTTGATACATTACAATACTATTGCTACAACACTCCTGTGCAGACTTTTCACAGCTATGGTAAACTCTCTTCATCGCTGAAGCAGATACGTGACCAACAAGTAGGCTCATCTCCACTGCGGACAAGCATATCTGTTTAAAATACCAGGCGGCGAGGTTTGGCTTGGGTCTTTTAGTTGTTCATATTTATATTTTGATTAAATATCGATTAAGGTGAAACATATGCTAAAATGATTAATAAAACTAAACTTTGCAATATGGTCGATTCAACCAACACAGCTAGAACATCATATGTTGAGAAGTAACGCTCTGGTTTAAGTTTGAAATCGTACTAATCTTTTGTAAACACTCGGTATTTTTTTTTTAACCATGGTTATTTTTAACCATGTTAATATAGTACATTATTTAGAGAAATATGTAATGACTTTTAAAGTCGTAAATCATCCAACAAATCACTGTTTGACAATTACATAATCTACTTATTATAAACAAAAACAAACATGCATCATATACTGTATAACCCGTCGCAACTCTCATAAATAACTGATGTGATAGTCAACGTAAAAACATAATCGTCTGCAACAACCCTCTGCAAATTTTTTACACTGCCATCTCGATTGTTCATTACCATAGTCTGTGTCTGCTCTATATCTAGCAACGTAGCAACTCTAATATCCAACGTAGTATTTCCATCCAACGTAGGGGTGAATTGAGTAGTCTCCTGTCGGATGTCATTTTTTTTCAGTAACGTACATATGTATTGATTCTATCAACTGGTCCTCTTGGCTACAGTCTCAATCCCCTTCAACGATGGATCTTATAAATGATGTATGTTAAACAAAACAAGAACACTATATAACACAGAAATAACATATATCACCAATCAGATCAAAGCACGTCCACATTCAATTGGAGCAGAGCAAGAACTATTCTAATTTGGTGATATTTGTCATTTCTGTGTTAAATTGCTTTCATGTTTTGTTTTCAGCATTACTGTTACGTGACTGCTTTTACAGTCCACTGTCTTAACTGTTTTTTGTCCAGGTTTTCCTAGCTGTGTATTATGCTATGTATTGGCCGTGCATTATGTATCATATTATGTTCTAGTTTCTTTTCCAACCGAAGACGCAATCAGATTCCAGATCCCGAAACGTCGCGGAACGTTTTTTTTACTAATCAGAAACGGCTATATCCGCAAAATCAAAATTTCTAATATTGTTAAGTCAGCGTACGATTGATGTATTTTTGTGCCACCTTGTGCATTGTATTTGTATTAGTTTTTGAAACGGTTTGAAATTTAGAAGATAAATATGTTTGTCCAATTTAAGTGACACAGTGTAAACACTAAATTATGTGCATATTTCAAACATTCTTAAAGCTAAAATTGGCATAGAATAAAAACAGTATTTAAGATGGGATTAAAAAGTTTGTTTATATTAAAGGGATTGTCACAGTGCTGTAGCATAAACAAGACTAGAAAATTTAAATGAACAAGCTCAGTAGAATATAGTACAGCTTAATAAAAAACAAATAATGCTTTATGTTATTTTAACTGATCTGTGGTTTATTCAAATTACTAAACATTTCCTTTAAAGCAAAAAATGCTTCGTATTTTCTAAATTAAAAACTTATGGCCAGACATGGCAGCCACGTGTTACCCCGCGATGATATTAGGTTCTATGATAGCACAACAACTGGCGAGTCGCCAGCCGCCGAGTCCCCAACAGGGAAAGTAGCTCTTTTAGATACGGCACTTGCTGGTGTCAAAAGTTTTAACGTGCCATTGCTTAGTTTTTGGATATTTTCTGATAAGGGCAAAACTTTTTCATAGTTCCTGCAGAGGTAATGTACCTGAAAATGAAATCGAAACAAATTTTAGACAATCACAATAACTATCGGCAGTTGCTTTGTTGTGCGCTTTTACTCTGTTATCTGCCAACAACCGCTTCGCTGGCGGAATGAGTTAGTTTTAAGTATAATTATTCCAAGAAATTCTTATTTACATTAATGAACATATGAAAAAATTCTTTGTGGAGTGAAAACTGAGTCTCGCTTATACATTGTTTACGTACTCAAGAAAGTTAACGTATTCAAAAAGTAGAAAATGGAGAACTCTTTTGACCGGTCACACCGACCGTCATCAGGCCCAGTGCCAATATGAAATTGCCTCCGAAGTCAAAGTTCACTTGTCCATCGATGAGTTTCCCTCTGTTTGTGCACTTTTATTTAAATATATAAAATTCTCCCTATGCTTTCATTACAATTCCTTTCTCACAACATTTCATCATCTCTTCCATCCGTTTCTTCTCCTAAATCTCATTTTTGTTTTCTCCTAAATTTCATAAGCTTCCATCCATTGATATTAATGTAAATATCATGAAATAAATAGGTTTTAAGTGTTGTAATTATTTTTATTATTGACTGCCATTAATTAAGACAACTCTTATCGTGCTATTCAAAAAGTCATATTTATGTAATTCATCGCCCTATTATATCGCAGCCTCACGTGACAGAGAAAGCTGTTTGTTGCTCAAAACTGTTGTTTGGTTCGATTAAAATAGGCTATGTATCGTAAAGCGTTATCAAGAATGATTTAAACATTCAACCTCCATAATGCTATCAACCCGACTGTCCCAAGGCTATTTGTATTTCTATTGAAACGATGTAGAAAAAGGTGAAAGTTACCTTAAAAAATTAGTATTCTAAAAGATGACCAAAGTTCTTTTGTTGGCAAGCAAGTAAATGGGCTCAAGGCAACCCTCTGAGCTGAAAAAAGACAGAAGAAAAGAAAGTAATGTTTATTTTCTCTATGATTTACATACTCCACACATCCATAAGACCATAACCATTAATATAGCAAAAAAAAGGTTAACAATAACAATTTGTTGTTGGCATGATAAAGTGTTACCTATAACTAAAAAATAAAGCTATTTTATTGAAATTGTTTAACAGATTATATACCTATGTTATTTACGACTTTTTTCAAACATAATCAAGGACTGCACTGAAAGCTTAATAAAATATAACCTTCCGAGTAACATTCATCCTAACCATACCACCTCCACGAGAATATCGCTCAAGAAATCATGTATGAGGTTTAATAATTTAGACTGTATTGTCATTTTAACAAAACTTTTTGTATTACATCTAATGGTAAGGTTTAGTTAGTTTTAAATTATTCCTTTTTATAGAATTTCACTGTTTTGAGGTTTTATCATATATTTTCTATGATGTGTCTGCGTGTATTAATATCTTAAAACCGACAGCTTGAGGTGCATAAACGATATTTTGCTGTCAATTACGATATCGAAAAGGTTTTGTGATGACATTATAGTCGGATTCATAAGAACAGGATATTTAAATATAAGTACGCAATTTAATTTCCAAGTTGAATTTAATTATTGATGTTTAAAACTGTACATGTGAATAACAAACTAAATTAATAGTGGTTTTTATGTTATAAGATATTGTAGTTTTAACTCATTATGCATTTTAGTTTTTTGGTAGGTTCTATAACCTGATTAAATTCAAATCAGCCACATCCACTACTTTTATTTTATTTCCTTGGTTTAAAACAGGTTACAAAACCCAATCACATTAAAGCAGTTAAAACTAATACAAATGTCTTTTCACGTGGGTTGAGTGTGGCAAAGAGTCCTCAAACAGCACTATACATAATATTAAATTTTACAGAATAAGTAAGTGAATAATGCTAATACACAATAACTTCAGCCATAATTTTCTTTGAATAAGGGTTTCTGTACATACCATTGTTATTTCAAGATTAACACATAACTTAAATCTCCCCATGCATTATGGTATTGGTTTTTAGAAATTGAGGAATTCTTCAGTCTCTTTTCCAAATATTTTTAGTTTTCTTTATTCTTTTTTGATACATTGAATCATAGAGAATCCGATTTTAAACTAGAGACTATAAAGCGTTTAGTGGAAAGATCATAGAAGTTTAATTGCTTTAATTTTAAAAATATTTGCTGTTATTTCAAAACTCTTGTAACAATTATGTCAATCAGGATAAAAAGCTAACAATTAACAGTTTAGTAATATTAATCGTTCTTTATGTAACAAGAATAGTTTGCAGTATTATTTATCAAAGATATATTTTTCCTAAAAAATCCAGTAATGTGACAAGGAGCCCAAAATTCTCTGAGGGATGTATATATAGTTTGAACCAGTGCTAAAATTAGCGTCCTCTCTTAGGTTTATAACAGATACATAATCAACTGTACCTCTTATCATAGTGTCCAATTCATTTTTTTGGTAGGTTTATAGTTTGAAAGAGTAAACTATAACATTTTAAAACCGTGTTAATTTTCTGAAAATGTGAATATAAAGTTTATATTTGTGGGCAATAATAAGCTCACAAATATAATTTCGACTAAATAACTAGCACAAAACTTATGGACCTACGAAGATTCATTATTACTGTTACTATGCAAAATCAATGGTTACTTTGCAAAAGTAATTTTTACTATATTTTTTTCATTTTTTCCGCGTATGAAATAAAATCAATAAATGTTATTGTTTCATCAGCTGTGTAGCGAAAAGTATCGATAAAAAGGCGAGTGAAAGTGGTTTGCATATTCTCGATGATGTGAAGTTCTCTATAAATCGCGCACTTCAAATATATGGTTTTGGACATGACTCATTTTCAACTCTTGCTATGAAATATACTATTCAGCTTGCCGAAAATTTTTGTTACCTTTGTTCTCACTTTGTACATTGAAGGATCTAGCTAAACTAAGCACTATAAAGCGATTAGAGGAGGGATCATGAAAGTCCCCATAACAGCTTTAATTAAAACAAAATATTGCAAAAATATTGCAACACATTATCATGTCAATCAGGATACAAAGCTAACACTAAACGTTTACTAATGGTATAGCGTTTCTTTATGTAACTAGGCTCGTATTGGTGTATTTTTTGCCACATATCACTGTCTTGGAACGGAGCCAGTATAAAAAGTTGAGCGAGTTTCTAGTGCACAATATAAGAGGATCGAAGAAACTAGACGCCTTTATTGTCTGTTACCCTGGATTCCCTCTCCGAGGTTTCTTGAATCAACTGTGTAGACAAAGACCACGCAGGAACTGTTGATAAAGCGACCAAACTAAAACAGAATTTGAAATTTAAACTTTTACACTTCACATAAAAACACGCAATGTAGATTTTTAACATTTTATAGGATCCGTGTGTTTAAGAAAGGCAATAAATTAAAAAAAACCTAAAAAACAATACATTAAGGAGATTTATTTTGGTACTATTAAAGGCACTTCGCGATTTCATTATTTCTTTATGATAGTGTTATTAAATCCCTATCACAACAAACCATTTTACGAAACTAACCTGTATTCGACCAATACTCCAATTCAAACTGTTAAAAAACTTATTGAAAATATGTTATACAAACATGCAACACCTCATCATAATTTATCCTGATTAGAGCTTTGGATGAAAATAAATAACACTCCAGCATCCCCTCTCGCGTTTGATAACAAAATTGTTGCTTGTATTTAGTCCTAAAGGTCAATAAGTCATTTATTTGGCATATAAACAGTAATTAACATTATCAAATTAAACATTATCAAATTAAAGTTTCCTTACTAAACTAAATACTGTCTTATTACGTGGAACAGCATCTCAGACTGTCCAACAAACGCAGCTCCTTGCGATTTGTCAAGTTCTTCCTCAATTATAACATTTTTATTCAGTGTACGAATAATTTGCTCCTACATGTATGTTGCAGCTTTTACATCTTTTAAATTTAAGAAATCACTATGATTACTGTACACTTAAAGTTATTTTTTTTCATTGTCGCTGTTCTGGGCCATAAGGCGACTTTTCGCGGAAGTATCGCTTTCAAAAATTCGTGCTGAACCTGCCGTTTCATCATAAATTAACTCATCTTCGTAAAAAAGTGGTAAGCGAAGGTGACTCTCTTTTACGCCCACATTGTTCAGAATAATGTTGACACAATACTCTTGATAGACCTTCCAACACTTTTTTTAAGAGGGCCACGGCTTCACTTAACCATGGTGTTGCAACGGAGCAAAATTAGCTTATCGTGCACTCTCAGACACAGGCCCTCGCTCTCCGTGAAATTCCAGGTCCTTAACGAACCTTGAGATCTTCTTGACGATGGTAACCTGTTCTTCCTCTAGGTCACTCATTGGTAGGCCAAGGAGTCTAGTGCACAGACCTTTAGGGCTGGGCACTGAAATAGCACGTGGAAGGCTGTTTCTTCCTGCTCACGTACTGTGCTGTAGGCAACACCGCACATAGGCTCCGAACCAATGAGTGGGCTGTCAGCTCCTCTGTTTGCCCACATATCTGCTCCCTCATTTCCCGCAATTCCTTTGTGCCCTGGAACCCAACTAAGTGTTACCTTATTGCTCTCTCCCAGGGTTTTCATGGCCTGATGACAGCCCCAAACTGCCTTAGAGGTGAAGTCGTAGCTGTCAATAACTATCAGTGCTGCTCTGCTGTCTGAGTTGACGTATATGGTGTGGCCTTTGAGGTCACGATCCACACACATTCTCGCACACTCAGACAACGCAACAACCTCCGCTTGGAATACGTTAGCCAGTTTCCCCAAGCTTATGCAGCAATGCACCTTGGGTCTGACACCATATATCCCTTCCCCTGTTCCAGATGGCTTTTTCGAGCCATCCGTATATCAGGTGATGCCCCTGATATACGGATCACGGGTATCTTCACGGGTATCTAAAGATCCACCTCCCCATTGACCCGATTAGAGAGGTAAGGGGTACATACGACTGGGTTCCCCCGGGTTCCCAGAAGGCTAATATAGACACTGAATATTAGGCCCCCAGTGCTACGAGACTCTCAGCACGGATCAGTGCCTAGGCAACTCACCCACGTGACAGATGCCCAGGCATCCGGCTTGAGCCTCCGGGTCCAGGAGCCACCCCCACCTAAGCAAGGGCTCAACCTGAACCGGTTTTTGCTCATTCGGGTACTGGTAGTGCTGCTGCCCCCTACCA
This sequence comes from Flexamia atlantica, assembly GCA_035578135.1. NCBI lineage: Eukaryota > Metazoa > Arthropoda > Insecta > Hemiptera > Cicadellidae > Flexamia > Flexamia atlantica. Next base: position 27,140,345 of record JAQJVK010000006.1, on the reverse strand, counting down.
GGGAATCTGTTAAGACTGTACCACAAGTTTATATTTTATTAGTTTATTTACAATAATGTGTTTCTTGAAATTTTTATTCTTAATTGTTTTCTTTTGTTATGATGAGAGTTTTTTGAGTCTGAGTAAAACACTTCTAAACTTTAATTTTGTGGGTTAATTGAGTAAATACATAATGGTCGTGAATCGAGCCGAATGAGTATGAACCAAGAGAGAATATTAGGTTTACTAAAACAAAGGAGTACAGTGAGAGGATCACTTACTAGAATCAAAAACTACTTGAAACAGTAAGTACCAATACAGATAGGGCAAACTAATTGTGAGGCATGAAAAACTTAAAGCATTATTAGGTCAAATTCCGTTATCTGCCCACAACTGTATATTTCCAGTATAACAAAATAATATACCATTTGGAAGTAATATAACAAATATTTGTGATGTGAAGAGGTAATTGGAGATGTAAATAACAAATTGTAGAAACAAATTTTATTCATACACGGCCTGATATTACACCCGAGAGTTATCTTTTGAGCCGTTATCTTATATTATGTCGCCGTTACCTGTAGTAGCGGTAGCACAATAGGAGAGGTTAGGTTAGGTTGGATTAGGTTAGGTTAGGATCAAATCAAATCTAATGTTTTAATGCTGCATTTTATAGAATAAATTAACCTAACCTAGCCTAACCCTACCCAACCAGCGGCCGGCGTGGCGATGCGTCGTCGATGTTACCGTTATCAACATGTTTGACACATAAGGCAAGAGCGACAACAATACCGACCGAATTGCTCAGAAGTGATTCCGACATGCTTGGAAAACTATCCAGTGACCAAAAGACTTAGCCATAAAACGTACACAGCCACCAGAAACAAGTTTTTCAGTTGTGGGCAGATAACGGAATTTGACCAATTATTTGATCAATTTGTCCAAATACATGAGGAATTGAGTACTCTAGATGAAAAGCAAGTAACTGATGATATTCTAGGAGATTTTGAAGATGAATACTTTGCCACTAAAGCTAAATTCATTAAATTGTTGGCGAACATCACCCTAATATTTCTACGAGACCAATTACGCATGGTAAATTCTACTCAACATAGTGTTTCGTCAAACACAATTCCCCAAGTCAAACTACCGAACTTTAATTTACCAACAATCAGTGCGAACATTAGGAAATGGCCGTCCTTTAGCGAGTTCTTCAAATCTATTGTCCATGACAATCTAACTCTCCCCAATATTCAAAAACTTTTCTATTTTAAATCGTGCCTAAAAGGGGAGGCGCAACAACTGCTGCAGTCCCTTCCATCCACACAACAAAATTATTTAGAGGCGCGGGACATCCTTAAGTTAAGATATGACAATAAAAGAATGATCGATCATAAATTCTCACCTTAAGGGATTATTTAGTCAAGCATCATTGCTAAATGAGTCCTCTCAGGGACTTAGAAAACTAGTCGATATATCTGAAAACCATATTAGAGCTCTGAAGTCGCTAGGTGAAAATGTAGGTGAATGGAATAGCGTTCTTGTTTCATATTAACCAGTAAATTCACTATCCACTCAGTTTCGCTATCCAGTGGCCTCACTATCCAGTAAATTGGATAGTGAGGTCGGAAAGCAACGGGAAATGTCATTGACAAATATTAAGACGCCTAGTTTCGAGGAATTAAAGTCATTCCTTATCCAAAGAATTAACGCATTGTCATCCTCAAATGTGTCTAAAGCCCAGTCATATAGCAGCATTCAGTCTAGTTCTAGATTTATACAGAGTAAAGGGTCATTTAACCATGCAAAGAGTAAATCACATTTTAATCATGTTTGTGTAATATGTGAAAACACTAATCATTCAATTTGTCATTGTGATAAATTTTGTAAAATAAAAGAATTGAACATGTCAAAAGACACAAACTGTATTTTAACTGTTAGAAGCAGAATAATTCTGCTGCTGATTGCAACAGTTGTAATTGCAAAATATGTAACAGGAATCATTACACTTTATGACATATTGTTTTGAAAGGGAACAATGAGAAAAGTAGAGTAAAACCAAATTCATCCAATCATAATGCCTCTGAACACGAGTCAGGGTCTAAATCTGTAGACTTAAGTCAAAACACAAGACTTAAATCAGTAACACAAATTTTGCTTTCGACTGCCATAGTACAGGTCGAAAATAGTAAAGGCGAACAAGTAAAGGTGCGTGCACTCCTTGATTCAGGTGCACAATCTAACTTTATCACGAAGTCATGCGCTGATCACCTTAAGTTAAAAACTTCCGATTCTTCAATTACTATCAATGGTATAGGTAAATCTAAAACAAAAGCGTCCAAACGAGTGATACTTAATCTTTCTTCAAGAGTTAGTCAGTATGCAACTAGTATTTCAGCTATTGTTTTGCCGACTATCACCTCTAAACTGCCTGTCGAGAGTATCAACCATGCCAGTTCTATTACACATCTCTACACTTGTCTTGGCAGTCCCGGAGTTCTTCAAACCAGGTGACGTTGATATTCTCATAGGAGCTGAAGTTTATTTTGACCTTTTAATCGAGTTTTTTGAGTCGGATTAAAACACTTCTAAACTTTAATTTTGTGAGTTAATTAAGTAAATACAGAATCATTCGGGATTCCAACCTAGATCCGCCGGGATCAGCGTATCAGGGCCACGAACGTGAACGGTGCAACCTTCGGTTACGCAGGGCAACAAATTAACTTTTGTACCGCCTCTTCCTGGACGGTCTTGAGCACCAAAACTGGCTCCCATGGGGGTGAAGATGTATCCTGGTTCCAACATCTACGCAGCTCCCTGGCTGTCCAGAATACACCTGCACCCCCTTGGCCCCTTCCAACACCTTGGTATGATTTTTAATAGTTAGGTATGTAAAGTAAATAAGAAGAAGCAAAATACATCTTTAATAAGTATTATCTAGTAATAAAGTGGGATCTTGTCGTATTGTTAGGTTCTTCTAATGATTCTTGAATTTTTATGTGTTGAAAAACCATTAAAGAAATTTTACTAGTTATTTTGTAACTTGATAAGTGATAAGTTAGCCATACTATCGAGTGCAATACGAGGCCGATTATCCATATGAGCGTCAAATACCAAGCCATTGTACTTTGCAGGAGGGAATAATCGCAACATGAGTGGCGCGTAATTTTAGACAGCTAAATATAACTTTCTTTAAGGTAAAGGAGTAATCATTTAACCAAATGCAATAACTAGTGGCAAAATAATGGGGAATGGCAAAAGATAGTGGTATAATTATTGTATTGTGGCAGAATTAGTAATAAGACAATACCTTCTCATAAGATAAAGTTACCAGAGGTAATAATTTTACTATAAATAAAATTAACTGAACAGTTTTATTCCGTATATTTTTACTGAAGGAGGACTTTTAATAAGTCACAGTTCTTCTCGCCTAACAGCTTCGTGAGAAAAAGGACCATAATTGACATTATTGGTAGTAATAACTTCAGAAAATATATATATGGTCAGGTTTTGGTATTATTTTTCTAGTTAAACTTCCCGTGAAAAAATTTCAGTTTTCGTTTTTTTATCATGCAGTGAGTCCAAGAACTTCCCTTACATATAGATAAAGTCATACAGTTTGCGCTTCATCGATTTGCATTCTAAAGGAAATACTAAACATTAAGTCGCCGATAAAATATTCTATGTTTCATTACATTAAAAACAGGCTGAGGTAAATATAAGGTATTTTGAATTCTCGTGCACAAATAATTACAATAAGTTTCTTTTAGACAATTATGATCAAGTGTTATAAACCATAAATTTCCATAAACATAGATGAAATAGGATATTATTTCTCAAATTCATTCGATCGAGCACGTATGATTTAAAGGATTTTGCAATTAATACGCTTTAAATTAATCCAGAATCTCTATGGCATAGACTTCAATCATGAAATATATGATTGCATTAGAGTTTTATCTTTTGCAGCATCAGAGCCTTTGACGCTGATTGCACTTCTCTTACCAATCAGCCGTATGCCCCTAAACCAGTAGATTAAGAAAAATCGTGATATTACTTTTAGTATTTTTTTAAATATAAGTCTTACTGCCTCCAAATTAAATAACTCATTGCACATAGTTACCACTGAAGTAAATAATCTTTGTATAACTTTTCCTTGGATTACATACAGGGTGTCCAGCGAGTACTCTGCCAAACTTTACCAGCTTACTCAGCAGGTCAAAACAAACAAAAAATGTCATATGAACATAGGGTCTATCTCGCTTCGTTTTCCGTCTGTCCGCCTGTACGTGATTTTTACGTAACTGATTAGAACTTTTGAACGACTTGACACACTGATATCAAACTTGGTAGATGTATGATGACTCAGAGGACCTATCTTTGTATGGAGTATCAAGTTTCTGCTTTTTACCATTTCAAAATGGCGGCTGTTTTTTATTTTCAAAGTTAAATATCTTAAAAACGGTAAATTTTAGAAAAATTACACAAGAGACAAAAAAGTGGCGAAATTTAATCCAATTAACGCTGGTATTAAGATTATGATGATCGGACAGTTAATAATGGAGAAATTATAATTTTTAGAATTTAAAATAGGCAAATTTCAGACAGTATGTCCTAAAGAACCATGTTTTTATGCAGAAAGGTTTTAATTTCTCCGTTATTAGTTGTCCGATCATAATAATTTTAATATCAGCGTTAATTGAATTAAAAGTCGCAACTTTTTTGTCTCTTGTATAGTTTTTCAAAACTTAACCGATTTTAAGATATTTAGCGTTGAAAATAAAAAACAGCCGCCATTTTTAAATTCTGCCAAACTTTACCAGGTTACTCAGCAGGTCAAAACAAACAAAAAATGTCATATGAACATAGGGTCTATCTCGCTTCGTTTTCCGTCTGTCCGCCTGTACGTGATTTTTACGTAACTGATTAGAACTTTTGAACGACTTGACACACTGATATCAAACTTGGTAAATGTATGATGACTCAGAGGACCTATCTTTGTATGGAGTATCAAGTTTCTGCTTTTTACCATTTCAAAATGGCGGCTGTTTTTTATTTTCAAAGTTAAATATCTTAAAAACGGTAAATTTTAGAAAAATTACACAAGAGACAAAAAAGTTGCGAAATTTAATCCAATTAACGCTGGTATTAAGATTATGATGATCGGACAGTTAATAATGGAGAAATTATAATTTTTAGAATTTAAAATAGGCAAATTTCAGACAGTATGTCCTAAAGAACCATGTTTTTATGCAGAAAAGTTTTAATTTCTCCGTTATTAGTTGTCCGATCATAATAATTTTAATATCAGCGTTAATTGAATTAAAAGTCGCAACTTTTTTGTCTCTTGTATAGTTTTTCAAAACTTAACCGATTTTAAGATATTTAGCGTTGAAAATAAAAAACAGCCGCCATTTTTAAATGATACAAAGCAGAAACTTGATACTCCCTACAAAGATAGGTCCTGTTAGTCATCATACATTTACCAAGTTTGATATTGGTACGTCAAGTCGTTCAAAAGTTATAGTCGGTTATGTAAAAATCACGTACAGGCGGACAGAAAAACGAAGCGAGGTAGACCATATGCTCATATGACATTTTTTGTTTGTTTTGACCTGCTGAGTAACCTGGTAAAGTTTGGCAGAATACTCGCTGGATACCCTGTATAGTTGATTTGTTGTCATTTCCTGTGTTTATTTACTTTTGAAATCAGCGGTAAATATCTCGACAAAAATCTTGTTTGGACAGTTGGACAGTTTTAAACGGGTTTAAAATTCAGTTCATATGCCCCTTGTCATAGAACTATGACAAATATGTGACAATAGTACGCTTAAGAACTTTAATAGCAATTAGACATATTTCAACTCATGAGAAACTCGTCTACATTAGGAGGAAGTTCAAGAAATGTTGCGTTATGTCCAAGTACACCTGGAAAGATATATTACTGGTATGAATCCTAAACGGGTAAAAATTCAGTTCATATGCCCCTTGTCATAGGACTATGGCAAATATGTGACAATAGTATGCGTAAGTACTTCAATGATAAGAGTCGTAAATGGGCAACACACCCTGGTTTTCTAAAAACTAGACACAAATGACGAACTCCACCGGGAAAAAATATATTTATGAAGTAAAATAAATAATTTAAATTAGTCGATCATCAAAGTCACCAATGCTCAACCAAACGGTGTAGTGTTTGGTAATTAGTCCAGGCAACGACAAGGTATAGAGGTAATTTTTTGGAACACGAATTTTGACTTTGCAGCTTTGTTTGAACTAGTCAGGAGGTGAACATATCAAAAGTCCCCGTCTGTAGCCCTTGAGCGGGGGAGGGAGGGGGGTCTGACGGTACCATTTAAAACTATCAACTTTTAGTATTCCCTATTTAACTTTAAAATTATAGGAAATTAAATTTCCTGTAAGAAAAGTTTATAATTTGTCTATTTTTGTCAAACCATTTATAAAGTAAGCACTAACTTTATTAATATTTAAACAAATATCCCTTCCGTAAGAAATACATTTAAATTTGTGGGTAACATACATGCCCAATGGGGCAACGCTTTTTCCACCTAAAGGAAAACGAACATCATTCAGGAAAGATGACAAAATATCCAGTAACTTGACACTTCAATCATTAAAATTGGTCCAAAGTAAAAGTATTGGCGAGCTTACAAAAAACGTTACTTTTCAAAGAATTATTACATATATGTAATAATTTCTTGAGAAATTACGTCATTGTCGGTCATAGTCTAACAACAAAGGGTCTCAAAACCCCGCAATAAAATAGACCCTTGAATAATTTGAAATATCAATATGAATACGACAAAGGCTTACGTTACGGTCCAATTTCCTCTATCCATCACAGTTCTCAACTTTAGAGGATAGGTTAATAGTTCACGATTGGTTCTCATATACTGGAGATTTATTTATTTCTGTTTTTATATGTGTCCACTTAAAGTATGTTTATTACATGTGTCAAAGTCTCAATAAAGAAAGAGTTAACAAAATAGTTGACACCAATTAGCTAAGCCTGGAAACAGAGGGCTGATGATAATGATTCATCACTTAAACCTAGGTCTCCACAATGAAAATCTTGGGTTATAAGGTAAGCGTTTTTCATATTCATAATGTTAAATAACGATACTGTGGTTATTTCCCAAATGAAAATATCAGCTCCGTAAAACGTACGCTAGTATTCACTACTCTACTCATATTCTTTACCTTGTAAAATGGTATGCTTTTAGTTGTTGCAAATAATGTTTTTAACGATATAGATTGTTTAGATAAGTAGTGGGATGAGTTTTTTCTTCACATTCTGAAGACTGCCGTAAGGATCGCTAACAAATAGAATTATTTTTAGACACAGCACTTTCATCTCTACATGAGATACTCGTGTTGCTGTAGAAAGGGACCTCATTATGCAAAACTGATTTAACATTCATATCACTGACAATTAATGCTCACAGTTGATAGTTTCCGTAAACAAGCCGGGTCAGGAGCGGGCAGTGTCGCAGGGTCACCAGGACCTCCCTCGCACTTGCTCGGGCGACTTCGAGGTTGCAGGTGGATGTCGAATTTTAGCCAGAGGAGGCATTGGCTGGTCGTACAGGTCGTCATAGGATTCCACCCCGCAGATTGTCCTCGGAGGATAAGTCAAGTAGTCCCGATGAGGAGACTTTATCTAGAAAACCAATATTTAGTCGCCATTGCAGGTGGTGGTTTCCGACATCAAATTGGCATTGAGTCTACGCTATCCAAAAATGCAATTCTGCAAACCCTATTGTATTTGATTCGCAAAATGAAGTCCAGACAATTTTTCTATACAAATTGCACGTAATGCAAAACTTACGAGTTAATAGATCCTCATTAACGATAATAATTAAAAATAATTTGTTCACACCATTGACTTTATAAGCAAAATGAGACTGTTCATGCTTATGAATGTTTTGAAGCCAGATTTTAAGCACTAAGTTCGGCACTTGCCAACAAATTTCGTGGGAATGTGATTTCACACTAAGTTTTGTATCCCAAAAATGGGACATTTTGGCTTACACTGGGCTAAAATATGGTGAAGGGTTAAAAAGGGATTTTATTTTTAAAACTTCAAAACAAGGAGTACAAAAGAGAGAATAAAAAAGGTATTTAGAATATTCTTTAGTACCAAGAGTCCCTGCCAGAATGTGCTAAAATTTGTAATAGGTTCTCTTACTATCGTCACTAGTCCAAACATTCGATTTGGACTTGTTGTAACGAAGGTAAGAGAACCTATTATTGTTCATTAATAGTCCAGGGGCCTTCAATATGAATTTTGACTAAAATTTGTTGCATATGACCACATGTTTGGCCTCAAAATTTAACATTGCTTGGACCATCTATATTTTTTATTAAGTAATGGTCACACTGATCTAATAAATATTTAAACTGATTATTAATTATCCTATGACACTTCACATTCGAAGTAAATATCTAATTACTTTAGCTATCTTCAACAGAAAACTTTCTTTTCTTTCAGTTTAAAAGAGAGACCTAAACTCTTTAACCTAAGAGTCGTAGTAAATTACGAATTCACTGTTTTTACTTGTTTGAAGTCACATTAGGGATTCCAGGAAGTAAACTAGTACACAAAGGGTATCCATTAAATACTTTTAATCATGAAATAGCAACTCGTAATTAATATTATTTTTATGAGCTGCCTTTATGTTGTCTTTAATTTTTTTGAGCTAGTGCGAAAGTGTTAACTATGAATATGTTTTATGAATCACCATTCAATAACGATATCGTTCAAACGTTAAAGGTGTTTTCCACAAGCTCAAGTACTTAAGTGTTTTGCTTTTATAAAAAAAGAAATACCAAGATATCGTTCTAAATTTGAATTAGCCCTACCGATTTTCCTGCCACCATATGGGAAGTATTCTGTTTCCTAACTTTAAACTGCTGAGAACACCTGATTTAAATATTACCACATTTGCATGTAATCAACTTCCAGACTGCGGTTCCCGCAAGCACGCCGTGATGCTCATAAGCTCGAATAACGTTTAATCACGAATGGCATACCACTATTTCATAAATAAGTGCATTCTCGTGGTAATTACTTTAAATGTACGGGGAGAGCCATTTACTGATTCACTGTGAATAACCCCGCAGTTACGCAGCCTGGGGCGACATTAGGCTCTGCTGGGTCGCCGCCAACCGGCCAATTACCGCAACAAACCAACTGACGCGCGCTGTTGTCTGTAGTATGGAGCGGACAAAATTATATACTTGTTAACTTAACGACTGAAGAGCGTTTTAAAAGATCCGTCTAGGCCCCTTACCGCTCTTTAAGCAACACAAAGATAAAACTATTTTATTGATTTAAAGTAACTGCTTTATAGTATAATTTATTGGGAACGATTCATACAGTTTACGTGTTAAACTCTATACATTTTTTATATCGGATTGTATTTTTTCTTTCTTTTATTTAAATGAGGGGTTATTCAACTTAAATTAGAAAACTAATGATAAAATCGAAGTAGTATGCAATTTTAAATACAAACTAATCTCTTCTTTCAAGTACTCTCATAGATAATGTGTCCAATTTGTATAAATCTAGATACCCTTTAAATTATAATTGTAAATAACATTATATGTCAAGCAGCATTAATGATCTCGTAAAGATAGCAGTTATTTCCTCTTAGAAAAAACTTACCCTTATTTAAAAAATTATATCATCACACATGGTCATCACAGCATACGTGATTTCTTGTATATATAAACTTTTTTGTTATAATAATGACCACCGCTTAAACATTAATAATAATTTTTTGACATACAGCTCGCCCTCTCGGGAAGAATTTTTTACTCGTATTTTTTGTTGTTGGCATTTGCTGTAAGATTCTACTTGTTTGCCTCTTATAAATCGCATCATATCCCGAAAGATAAGAAAATGTCTAAATAAAAATCGTAGTTAAAAAATTAACATTTGGAACCATTGCCTGCCATTGTTGGGTGGCTAGTTCTTCATTGTGGCAGGGTCCTCATTTTTGGCCGACATCTTATCTTTTAAAAATCTACTGTAGAAATAACCAGAAGAACGGAGATGTAGCCTTTTCCCTTGGAAAATATAGTTTTAAGGGCAATGGCTTGAACCTTTTTTGTATTGAGCTGGTTCAGCAGAATTGGTCGAGACTGAAACCATTCTGATGAATTTCTACAGATCTCCCGATGGTGACTATGAGAGTGTTTTTGTGCAGACAGAACATTGCCTGGTGTATATATGAGGTTTGGTCCTAAGAAGATAATCCTGTACGGGGACTTCAACGTGTATCTGGAAAATCCTTCGAGGGGGGAAGCTGCCTTTGTCCATCTTCTGCGCAGCCACGGATTTCTTATAGCATCTAGTCAATCAACCCAAATTGAAAGAAAGAAAATTCTTCCAAAAAAGCTTGGGGAATGATAGATGACCCAATTTAATTGTCGACTTCATGAGTCGACAATAATTTCCTCGCGGGGGAGGGTTTCACACGGTAAGTCCATGGTCTATTAGTCTTTTTTCACTAAAATATTCTTTTAGTCCACAGTTTTAAAATTGCCCCTAACAAAACGTATGTATTCAATTTCAAAATGTCAAGACTCGAACTCGTGTTCCCATCCAAACTGAATATAATATTGTCCTTGTTGATTATTGTATAAAAAAAACAATCATTACTTCAATTCTAAGAACACGGAACAATAACAAAGTCATAGAAACTTAAAGCAAAAGCAACACACACACACACACACACACACACACACACACACACACACACACACACACACACACACACACACACACACACACGCGCGCGCGCGTATACATAAATTAAAAGATGTCACCAGTTCGTCTCCTGTATTTATATATACATAGGACAAAAAGATATTAGGAATGATATACATTTAGGAGTTTTATATTACGTAAACATGGGAAATTCATTACGTTGCACCAATATAACTAGTAAATTTGACAGTTTCAGATTTACCCTAAAAATGTTTACACTGAATGATTGTCTAAGGTAAACCACTGAATTATGAAACAAACCCTGATCCGGGTCCCTGCTGAGAACGAAATCCTCATCACAGCGTTTGTTTGTAAGAGAAGAAAAGACCTTTGATTTTGCTTGAACCTTTTTTTCAATACAACCAAAAGAAATTTAAAATTGCGCTAATTTTGCTTCTCTTATCATATTTGTTTAATTTAAATTGGTAATTAAAAAATTTAATTAATAAAATAAATTAAAAATTGTTCATAAATATTTGTAAAGTTCTTAAAGTGAAGAGTTACAAGGAATTTGTCAAAGCTGGCATTTGTGATAGTATCGAAATTTATCTGGAAATATGGCAATCCGCTTAGGCAAATGATGAATTCATACTATTTATTAATGTTCATTTTAACTGAACATTGAGACTGAAATTGTATGTCAGGACTCTTAATCATATCATCAGTGATAATAGTTATTTTTTTAGAAGAATTGCCGCTTTTTGTATGTTTATTTATGCGTAGTAAAAAAATTGCTGGTTATGTTTTAATTTGCCTTTTATATATTTATTGTTGGACCCTTTCACCAACAAGTAAACTGTCCCAAAACGTTTTCAAGAAATCCTGCCCATGGAAGAGGTTTTCTTCAGATTTTGGTAACTTACGTTATAAAAATCCCTGAACCACTTATAAATCTAAATAGGTCCAACTGTATTTTCTCGTTGTCATCAAAACAAGTATAGTAAATAACAGTAATAATAATAATTTTTTTTTTTTGGGTAGGAGGTGGAATGCGTTTACGCACACAGAGGGGCTCGTTGTCCCCTCAGTAGTGTCGGACTCCCACGAGCTCGATGTCCCGTGAACTACCGACTAAACCACCTCCCTCGGCACCGAGGACACTAGCCTGGAACTGTTTCACACATTACTTCGGGCTAGGCCTTTGATATTACGCCGCTAGGGCAACCTCCGTGGGGAAATGCTGAGGATTAAGGCCGATCGAGGTCGACCTTTTTCGCAACCTGGAAACAGTTCCAGTTGCCCTCTCCCTGGAGCATAGCTCCGACGATGTTGTTTGGGCTGACGATCACGCCGATCTCAGATGAAAGTGAGGCTCGGCGGACGTGCCAACGGTCGCACTGAAAGAAGGTGTGCTCGGAAGTATCTGGGATGCCGGGGCAATACAGACAGTCCGGGCTGGCGACTTTGCCCATCCGGTGCAGATAGGCTCGGAAGTACCCGTGTCCAGAAAGAAACTGGGTCACGTAGTAATCGACCTCGCCGTGCTGCCGCTCCACCCATGGTCGGACGGAAGGTATGAGCTGGAAGGTCCAACGTCCCCTCGGCCGGGCTTCCCAGTCGCGCTGCCAGGAGTCGAAGCTGCGATCGCGCTCTTCCCTGGCAGCTGTTTCCCGGCCCACTTCAGGCCTCCTCCGGTAAATCGCCTACCTCTCCCTCGCGAGGAAGAGGACGGGGATGACTCCGGCGATCACCATCACAGCAGGCTCGGAGACTGTGCGGTAGGCCGAAGCGACCCGCAGAGCTCCTCGACGCTGGACTCGGGCAAGCCGGTCTCGGAAGACTCGCTTCTCGAGTGCGTGAGCCCATACCTCCGCCCCGTACAGCAAGACTGACTGGACGGCAGTCATGAGCAGACGGCGCTTGCAGGAACGAGGACCGCCGACATAGGGCATAAGCCTACCAAGGGCAGCGACACCCTTAGCGGCTTTGTCGGCGGCGCGCTGGATCTGCTCGCCGAAAGACAGTCTGCTGTCGACCATGACTCCCAGGTACTTTGCAGCAGGCTTAGTCTCGAGTGTGACGTCACTTATCTGCACCGAGAACACGGTGTTTATCCTCTTTTTGGTGAGGACGACGATCTCCGTCTTACTGATAGCCAGGGACAAGCCGTGATCTCGCATCCACCCGTTGACCTTGGCCATTACTACGCTGAGCCTCAGTATAATAATAATAATAATAATAATTATTATTATTATTATATATTTTTTTAATTTAATTGATATGATAGGTGCCAAACTATTATTATAAATAATAACTTCCATGAAATTAGTCGGCCACTGTATATCCTTTAAATTTGGCTTGAAAAATATAACTACTTAAATGATCAGTGTAGAAACTACAACATAATGAAACCAATTGATTACTAGTGGCTCGTAGGGGCAAAAGCCCCTAAAAATAAAATACAAATGAAAATATATTTAATGTTTCCTTCACACTCACATCTCGGTAACAGTTTGGCGGAAATAAACGTTTAAAGTGTAATGTTAAATATATTTTAACATTTGCTAGTACATATGTAAGAATTTTAAGAAATTGCGTTCCTTAAGTAAAATAAAGGTCTGAATTTTTTGAAGAGTGGCTCTAACCGTCGATCTCAAAACAAACTCAGTTCACTTTGTTTGCAATTAATTAAACATATGGACATGGTTTGAAGAAGTTGTTAAGGTTAACTACAGACTGCAGCACTTAATTTATTCCCAAGTAAACGTCATGACATTTAACACAAAAACGTATACATATTTCGTGTGTAGCAAAGAACATGTTGGACAGTTAAAGGGTACTTATTATGGAAACCTCCGGTTGAGGCTACATTTTTACCAAATAGGCAAACAGGTAAGGATGAAATCAGAAAAAGGTCTCCTGTTGACGACTCCACGCTCCACGTTGGAGCCTCTGGCTCCACTTCATACGGGTACTGCAGTTTGGTTTGGAGATCACGAGCTTAGTAAATAGTTAATATATATAGGCTTTTACTCTACGTTCGTTTTTATGGCTGCCCATCAGTAAGTACGGCTTTGTCATGGTAGACAAGATTGAGTATACTTTTTTTAGCTATTTTATTTAAAGGTGGACCTTTTTGGTGGGATAAAATAAAAGTTGATGATGCACACATTCGCTGTTAGTGTAACATACTCTGTTGTTGCTTGGTCAAAACTGTGACCATTACTGACCGCACATAAAACTGGGAGATTAGAGCCTTTAAAATGATGAATGAAGTCTTCTCTGTAACCATAGTCTGCGCTGATTCGATTGTGTTAATATCACTTGGCTGTAGTATTACAAATCAGCATTAGTTACTACTACATGATATATTGTAAATAAAACAGTCGTATTTAGGCCTGATTCCTTTTGCTTTAATGGTGAGTATAAGTCCCTAAATTAGAAAATCAGAAAGTTTAAAAGTAAAAACATCAGCATTAGTTACTACTACATGATATATTGTAAATAAAAATACCCCCGTTGCAGCAGACCTGCATACTCAGCGAATTTCAAGTGCAAAACAACATATTTCGATACAACATAGCGAGATTTGACATGTTTTTGTAAGCTCCATAAGAATAACATGGGGAATGAGTATGGAGGTTTGCTGCTACAGGTATATTAAAACTGGGTGGTTTTAATTCAATATTTAGTAGATCTGAACTAGAAGAAGCCATTTACCAAGTTTTATAAAAATATGTTGAGAAATAAGCGAGATATAGAATTTTACTTATTTCCCATAAGGTTAACATTGGGACAACGTACTGTGTTTACCACTTTCAATATCTCGGCAACCAATGGACATAGAGCCATGATTCAAAATACTAAATTGTTTGTTTTTTTGGGCTGAATTCAATGGTGCCAATAAAAATTTGAAAAATTTTATTTTTCTATGTAAAAATCTCAAAAAACCCATTTTTGGGGGGGTTTACCCCCCTTTACCCCCCCTTCCGGTGGTCCGATCGGGCTGGTTTACGAACTCGTCCGAATAATTACTACTTTACACGTCTATGCCAAATTTCATTCCGATTGGACCATTTTTGCGCAAGTTATCGTGCTTAAAGACACATATATATATAGATATATATATATATATATTTATGAAAGTGAACGAATGGTGTTTTTGGCATCTGAGGACCTCAAAAAGAAAAGTTATGATGGTTTTAGGCTTAGGTCTTACCATGAGACCTACGGTAACAGCTTCTTCCCTATAGGGGAAATTCGCTAAAACAGTCGTATTTAGGCCTTATTCCTCATGCTTTAATGGTGAGTATGTTAAAGTCCCTAAATTAGAAAATCAAAAAATTTAAAAGTAAAAACCCATTAATTGTTAAGGTACGTTCAATCTTCATATTATAGCTGGATTTAAAATAAACCATATATCAGTATATACAGAATATGGTTTTAGATCACGTATAAGCAACAAATGTTTTATTTTAATTCAAACAAAGTTTTCATATCCTAATGCTTTTTAAATGGCAGACGTTTTACGTTATTTCTCATTTTCTAGTAAAATTCAAGCAATTTAAGTATTTTCCCTGAGTCACTGGGATCCAAGACCTTCGGTTTGAGCCCTCTCCCATCATCCTGCGACTTGCCGAACGTCCACAATTTCGGCGCAAATATTTCCCTTACTTAATTATATACATAGATAGATATAGATCATGTTGAATCGGCATCGTCATAACGTAAACAAAACAAACGTACTTAACTCTTTATAATTTTAAATTATGAATGTACTCGAACCCCTAATCATAAAATCGGAAAATCTTAAATTTAAAATATTTATTTGTATAGTACATATTGTATATTGTACAATGTACAATATAGTACATTGAACATGCATAGTTAGCTGCCTCTTGAAAAAAAAACATATGTCAACATCTAGCATATATGGTTTTAATCAAGTATCAGCATCACATGTTTTATGTAAACAAAGCAGACGATTTTTTTTAAATGGCAGATATTTTACGTTATTTCTTATTTTCTGATGAATGTCAAGCAATTTCATTATTTTTCCCGCCATCACGGAATAGAGACCTTTAATTTGAGCCCTCTTCCATCTTTCTACGACTTGCCAGACGGCCACGATTTTGACGCAAAGAATCGCCTTACGACATTAAATATATGATAAACATATTGACCACGGATTTTAGAATAGAGACGGTAAGGGACATAAATATATGAACATATATCGTAAAAAATCGAATGTAAATCAATTTCAATCATTTGTCATACGCAATGTGAGTAGTTTTCAGTATCCCTACTAAAACATTTTTCTACATTGTAAAAACAAAAGAAAAAGACACTGCGCACGAATTGATATAATTACTCTACAGTATATTCATGACACATAAAAATTGGTATAAGGAAAATATTAAATTTTTTTGTTAGCAGGTATAGAAGTAAAGGTTCTGCTTGAAATAACAATCAAAAAGATTACCGCGCTAACTATTCACCTTGATCATATAATCAAATATCCTGGGTGACCTGATGTCTAATTGGCGTTGATGATTAAGAATAATCAAACAATCATTATGGTCCAAGTTGAACAGCGTTGTGCATGGCGGGAACGCTAGTTAAATGAGATGAAGGCAACGGATGATAGATGGTTGCGACGGTTAGTAATTACCTCACACTGTAATTAGCTACACTTATGAATAGTATTCATGTCAACTGCTATATGAAATTACATAAAAAGGAATATAGTCTTGTTCTTTGGTGTATAGAAATGCTGTTTATCAATATAATCAAACATTCAGATAATATGTCTCACACATAATGGAATTTTACCTCACTGCGATGAAATCACCTGCTTTACATAAGTCATATGGAGACCGAAAATAGTATATTTCATTGCAAGGGGCGAAAGTCACCGTTTTCGTACGAGCTCAAGGTTTACGACCGAGCTCGTGATATTGGTAATATTGGTAACATGTTTTGCTATTTTTTTTCAAAATTTTTATCTTTATTTATTTTTATAATTATTTTACAATAAATTAAAAAAATTATCACTATCACGATAAAACTTGATCCAAAAGAAAGTTCAATCACTGATTTTGTTTCGAAAGTAACAGAAAGTGTCAATAAAATAGCAAAACATAATGTTACCAAAATGGACCCATGTATGCAGGTTAATCAGCTGATTGTCGCAGACAATGAGGAGAAGCTGTCAGGGTGTGCCTGGCCTATACAACTAAAAATCGTTGTTTCTCAGCTGTTTACTGTCCGATCCTTCTGAACTTGGTGTCGTTTGATATAAAATTAAAAATACTAAAAAAAGTGCCGCAGTCTTTTTCCCATAAAATCAGCTGTTTTTTTAGTAATTGTAGTTTGAAAAATTGAAATGGCCGCCATTATGAAACGAAAAAATATTTTTTTTTTTCGAAATTTTGTTTGCAATTATTTCATTCCTACCTTAAACACTATACCAGGTTTCATAAAGTTATCTTTAATAGTTTTTTAGATATAAATTTTTATTGAAAAAATACAAAAAGGCGGATATCTCAGTAACGAGGCGTGTTTAGAAAAAATGTTATTCTTGAGTTTCTTTTTATTTTGACCAATATATCTTATTCCTAAAGTTTTTGTACTTACTTACGAGATACCCTATATACTCTTTATCAGATTCTTCATTTTTTTTTTATTCATTGTTGGTGATAGTAAGTTAATGTTTTGATTTAACTTTTGCGCTCATCAAATCACCAATTAGTAAAAATAAAAGTTACGACATCTTGATATCTGGAATATTTTTCCGTTTTCAGATGGAATCAAAAATATTGCTGTGTAATGTCATGATATTGCTATGTTCCTTTCCACCTGAAGAAATTAGATTTAAGATCCCAAAACTTTGAAAACTTGTATATATGAGTAATCAGTGATGGAAAATGTCCGCAGAAATCAAGATCAAAACATAAAGTGAGTAAAAAAGTCCCTGAACAGCTTCATATTATTTAACCAAGATAACCAACAGCAATACAGATTTGTTTGGGACTAACCGGACTTTCGTGGTCCGGTTTGCGGCGTTGTTTTCAAGTAATTAAGGCATTTAATTGGATGTACGTAACTACTTATGTTTATGTTTAAGATTTGTGTTTGCTTATGGGCTTTTAGTTTTAAGATGTTTGCTTATGGGCCGTCTCCCTGGGATAGTAGGAAACAAATATTTGGTTAAAAAGGTAGTTTTTTATCATAAGTATCTCCGTAGAAAGAATTATTAGTACCCTGCTTATGTTGATGGAAAACTTACTAAATCATTCCGGGACTTTGAAATAAGACAGAAATGGAAAATTTAAATGGCTGCCATTTCGGTCAGGACGAATCTTTTGAGGTCCAGTTTGTGGCGTGATATTCTACTTTTATTTCAAGGCCTTTAATTTGATGTACATCTCAGCCTAAGCCAACATTAAAGTTTTTCCTCTTATTCCTTTGGGCCCGTCCCTCTGAAGGAACGGCAAATTGATAACTGCTTAAAAGGGAGGGACTTATTTATGATTAAATATCTTAATACAACACCGTATCACTGTATCTATCTTGGTAAAAAAACCCTTTGCAGCAGACATGCATACTCAGCGAATTTCAAATGCAAAACAACATATTTCAATCTAACATAGCGAGATTTGACATGTTTTGGTAAGCTCCATAAGAATAACATGGGGAATGAGTATGCAGGTTTGCTGCTACAGGTATATTAAAACTGGGAGGTTTTAACTCAATATTTGGTAGATCTGAACCAGAAGAAGCTATTTACCAAGTTTTATCAAGATATGTTGAAAAATAACGGAGATATAGAATTTTACTTATTTCCCATAAGGTTAACATTGGGACAACGTACTGTGTTTACCACTTTCAATATCTCGGTAACTAATGGACATAAATATATATCGTATATCTGTATATCTGCCGCTGTAATGTTTTATTTATTTTTAATCAAGAAGTTTTAAAACATTTATTTTATGAATACAAACATAAATTTCCAAAAAATCCAACATTAATTAAATATATAAATAATCTTTTTTAAGAATACATTTCAGAAATTGTAGTCTAAATGATCCGTAAAGAACGCAAGTATAGAATATTTTGTTTTGATTACAGTTTACTAATGAATAAATGAATAAACTATAAGGAGTTAGACGATCTTCTGAGTAAGGATCTGACGGAGGGTGAGTTATTTAAACTGACAGCTCTGTTGGGAAAATATTTATTAGAGAACGGTGTGTTAACTGAGTATTTGTTATTCTTGTATTTCCGTTTTAACTAAGATATGGCAGACTAACTCAACAGCAGAATAATTACTTTAAATATCCATAAGAAACTTCAAGCTTATAGTTTCCATAAACTAAATAAAAATGAAGTCGTTGAGACCTAAACTAAACTATTTACTTTAATTAATTGCATTTAAAATCATTACAACTGGGTAAAGAAGTCCAGATTAAATAGTGTAGTGAGCAAGATCCGGATCAATGCATGTCTTAAATTAAAGAAGTACATAGTTTATTGAATATTTAGTAGTCTTGTTTTTGTACAATGAAACTTTATTTTAAATTACAAAAAAATAAATTAAAAGAGAGAGCAGGGATCTTCATGTTGTTGAGGCTTCATCTAACTTGCCACTGCTTCAATGAGTCATTGTTGGTCACATGCACAAATTTTGAATTTAAAAAATAATAAAAGTGAACAAAATCAATGCCATCTGGTTTTTAGCAGACAAACAAAAAAATACTGTACAAAATTAATTCATCTAAATTTTAACATAGTTAATTTTATCTCAATTTTATTTTTCCCTAAGGTGAAAGTAACTAAATTATCTGAACATTTTAATATACTTCTTATAAATGATTTAATAATAATATGCTTTGCAAACATACCAAGAAAAAAGTTGTGTCTACAATCCTAAATGTATATAACATGTGAGACAAAATGTGTTTAATTAATATCAGGGAATATATGACCTCTAAATATACAGAACCATTTGGGCCCGGAACTCGCTTCGCCCCAGTGCAGTCAATATAAGTTTTTTAAATTCACTTAAAACCGCCAGGTAAATGGTAACAGCTTTCAAGTAAAGTAAAAACAAATTTACTGGAAACCTAAATATCTACAATTAATTGTTGGATACCTAAAAACGTTACGCTTTGGGTCCATCTTCCGGCTCTTTGGAATTAGTAGGTATGGTCTAATTAGATTTGTTTTAGATGTTTCGTTTACCCATTATCCGGAAAGAGTACACCCTTAGGCCAAAAACATTACAGTTGTTATATAAAATTATCTTGAATTAACTTTTCAGCGAGGACTAATGCAGAGCACTTTCTGTTTTAAAATCACTTTTTTCTGTAGAAAGGAAAGTTTTGCCAATCTATTTTTGTTCCTCAGTGGTTTAATTTATTATCAAGTACCCATTCTCCATACTTTTTTATAACCTAAGACAAACGAATTGAAGAGGTTTTTGCCCATAATTCTAAACCTCTATGTATAACAACATGGCATTGATGTGTGTACGATACAGGTTTAAATTATTACATTGGTTTAGGTACCAATGTCTTGCATTGGGTTTTTTTTAGTAGGAGGTGGAATGCGTTTACGCACACTGAAGGGCTCATTGTCCCCTAAGTAGTGTCGGACTCCCACGAGCTAGATGTCCCGTGGACTACCGACTAAACCACTCCCCTCGGCACCGCGGACACTAGCCTGGAACTGTTTCACACATTACTTCGGGCTAGGCCTTTGATATCACGCCACTAGGGCAACCTCGATGGGGAAAAGCTGAGGATTAAGACCGATCGAGCTCGAACTTTTTGGCCAGAAGAATAGCCTGGACGTTGTGCCGCACACGGTTCCAGTTGCCCTCTCCCTGGAGCATAGTTCCGACGATGTTATTTGGACTGACGACCACCACGCCGATCTAAGATGAAAGAGAGGCTCGGCGGACGTGCCAACGGTCGCACTGGAAGAAGGTGTGCTCGGACGAGTCTGGGATGCTGGGGCAAAAAGATAGTTCGGGCTGGCGACTTTACCCATCCGGTGCAGATAGGCTCGGTGTGCATTGCATTGGTATGGCAATGCCTTACATTGCGATTAAACTTTGATGTAAATACAAAATAATTTTAAGACAGTTGTCTTTTTATGGTGGTTTTATGTTGCTAAAATAGTCCATTGTACGTAAATTCCCATACATTTCTTAATTTTTGGGACTTCCCAACATTTAAAGTTACTGGCAGTCTTCAAGGTAACTAGCTTGAATTTCATAGAACTACCTTTTTTACTCTAATCCTACATAGTTAGTTTTGTTAATTTGATTAAACAATTATTTGTAAAATTCGCCAAAAAAATTGGAGTTAAAACTATAGGGCGGTCATGAACTGTTCCCTCTTGGCTGCTTGTTCCTAAGACATACGGATTGATATTCCTATCAAACCGGTTTAATTTTAACAAGCATCGATATACGGATGCTCCTCTTGCCACGCTGGATTGTTGTCTATATTTCTGGGTGTGACAACACCATTATAAACCAAAGTAAAAATTATTGTTAGCGTTTATATCGTGATATAAAGTGCACTGAAGGTCGATTTTGCTTTCAAAAGTTGTTTTAAAGTAAATATTTTTACAGTGTTCTTCAACGCCAGCAAAGCTAATGCCAGATGAGGATGAGGCCTTGGAAGTGGCTCCGGAATAAATATTTTTTTAACCTGAGGGAGCTAAGCACGTCGTTTGTGAATTAAATGCCCGATATTCCTTATGAAAGCGGAGTGAAGCTGTTCGCTGACTACCTTGTGGGCATGTGCTGAACATAGAGTACACTGAATGTACAATTTTAAATTTTATAAACCAAAAGTTAATAATGTAACAAAACTTATATGTCGTTTTTTAACGATTAAATTGTTTGAGGAGACAGACTTACTATAGCTAATTTAGCTAATATAAATATAGCTAAAGTTGCGACTTACTAGTCGCAACTTCTTTATAACTCAATGATTTTGAGTATGTAGATCAATCAGCATATGTAAATTCAAACTGATTACAAATATTTTATTACATTATTTTGTTAGATCAACCCTGAATACCGTTGGACACTAACTCGTATTAGATCAACCCTGAATAAGTGAATGGACACCAAATTTACGCAGCACGCAGCACTCAGCACTAGGTAATAAGACCAGTTAAAGTCCTTGGAAAGAGTACCGTCAAGGAAAAAATTGGGCTTTATTAATTTACCATGGACAGGGGGAGGAATACGTAAATCGGTGTTCGTTGAAATCAGGCCAGTTTAGCAGGGGGAGCAATCCGTATACCGCTGTCGCTACCTGTTATGGAGGAGCAGTTCGTAATCAGCCAAACTATTAACTTTAAAAACATAAGGATCTCAGTCTGAGATGGCATCGTGATAAAACTAGAGGAAATAATAGACTTGGTTTTTATTTATTTAAACTAAACTGTGTGATTCCCAAAGTTATGTTGTAACTTAAACATAGAATCCAATAGCATATAATTTGCTAATAACGGCCAAGCACTACCGCATATGCTAAGGGGATTCAAAATTAATTTTACATTGAGAGTATTTACCGCTAGTAAATGTGAACAACATCAATTGTTCGCTTAATGCGAACAATACTAACACTTTGAATAAAGGTATATTCAATATATCTTTATTTGCACCAAGTCGTTAGAAATACGATGACAACATTGTTAAGAACATCGATATTTACATCGATGGTTAAGAATGTTGTTATTAGTTTGATGAAAGGTGAATATTAAAATGTTAATAATTTTTTAGTACAAAAAAATACGTCTTTAGTTAGTAATTTGATGTAGCCCATTTAAATTTATGTTTTAAAGGCCATCTTAAGATTCTTCTTCCTCTTCCTTAGATGAGGTGTTAACTTCGGAGTACCGCACACTGATACTATCTTTTTGGTTTTCCCTTTCTAACCGTTTAGACTGCAAAGTTTAGGTAAAAGGCAAAGACATTTCAACTTTGGCATCTAGGTTCTTCTTGAATCCATCTACATGTTTCTCTGCATCACTTTGAAGCCTTGTCGAAATAAAATAAAATTATTTTTTTATTATTTGCATCTACTGTATTTATTTTGAAATTTAGTACATTCACGTTCTTTTTCTTGAAATTTTCCACACGCTAATTTGAGACTTCTCGAAGGCAATTAGTCTTTTCCACCATTTGATTTGAAACCGTTGATACAGTTTTGGAACAATTATGTAGGAAGGAGATACTGGTGTGCAGGAAGGAGAAATATTAGCACCATTTTGATCGTGGGCGAAGCCACAGATAACAGTACGTATGTCATTAATCTGCAGTTTAAGGAAAACTAGAGATCGTCTGTGGTCGAAAATTCGATCAATTTTTAAATTGAGAAACAGGGATAGCTAATTTTGAAAACGATCTTTGCATACACCAATGCGTGTCTAAATATTTTTAATATAGTACACATTTTCCATGTAAACACATAATATAACTAAATGGGAACCATAAGCAAAAGAGAAAGGTTCGATCTTTGACTAATTATTTGACATCACCTCTGGCGCACATTTATGGCATGGTTAATAGGGATTAGTATTTTATAAAGATTCAACATTTATTTTTTTAAGACTGAGCTGATTCAGAGAACAATAAAAATTCAGTCATCAAATACGTTTATCCCATACACCCCTTACCATAGTTCCCTCCCTCCCTCCCTCAATTAATTCCTTCCCTCACTCTCTACTTCCCTTCCTTCCGATCTTCTTTCCACTTTTCCCTCCTTTTTTCCTTTATTCTCTTCTTACCATCTACCCTCCCTCCTTTTCTACCCTTCGGAACTTTTCCCTTCTCCCCTACACTTCGGACCTTTTTCCCTCCCTTCCTATCATTATCATTAAAATATTATACATATTTTACCCATTCTCCACCAACGAAAACTCAATTTGAATGTAATGTCCATTTGTACTCCAGTTACACGTGAGTTAGTACACTGGATGATAGAGACTCAACTTCATGTTCTTTTTCTTCCCTTTACATAAGCAAATTTGTATCTCTTAATATTATTTAAACGACCAAACTTGATTTTCTCCCCAAGTCTCAAATAAAACACATTTGAATATTATATCTTCAATCTTCTCTAAAAGTCCTGATTTCATAAAATACTATATTTTCACTCCATGCCCCAATAAAACATGTGGCTTGAAATCGTTTGAAGATAATAATTTTTTGTTACCACTGGTAGAATTTTTACTGGACGAATACTAACTCGTGTCATTAAAGAAATCCTTAAATTTGTTATTGTTTTAGTTTTATATCTCTAATGACAAAAAAAAACCAGCGTTCATCTTTGCCAAATTTTCGCTTTCACATAATGTTTCTACATCTAATCTCAACGAAAAATAGCACGTGTTATTAAGAGCTACATATGAAGACAAATGTACAGTTCTGTTTTCTTATTCTATCTCCTCTATGGCAACTTATAAGGCCAATGTTAATTTTTTTTGAAATTTGGAATTCAATTTTCTGCTTATCTAAAAGAATATTTTAAATTTTAATGGGACTATGCACATCTATAGAAAAATACAATTTTATCGGTGTTCTTAGGTTTTTGCTATGTTGCACACAGGCTGAGAAAAAAGGAGGACAAAAACCTTATGAAAAAAATGCTTGTCTATTAATATAAAGATAATGTTAGACATACAGGCAAAGATTATAAGTACAAGAAACATTGTAGTAAAACAAGCACTTTATTAACAACCACCACAATCAATACATTGAGTGGGCATTTGAAATATGTGTGTAAAGGGAAAACTTACAAATATCTAAAACAAATTTAAAACTATAATTTATTATTGGTTTTATTAAATGATTTATACAACTCACAAATAAATAATCAACTTACACTCGTACAAACGATACTAAAATGTAACAATTACTAACACGTGTTTGCTTACTTTTGGGTACACACTGATTTATTGTACCATTGTGTTCATGAGTTAAACTCGATATAACAATAGTTCTCTCACGTAAAAAAGGCGAATCGTAGATAGTTTATTTTTATTTTAATGAGATTGAAAACAATTTTCACACAAACTCGTTATAGACCAAAAATACTGTTGTACACGAAGATTCAAAGCGCTTTTTTGACTGCAACCGTTTTAAACCAACTAATGGAAATACTTTTTAAAGGTTTTTACTTGATACGTATTATATTAAAATATTAAAACAAAAAAATAAAAGGTCTTTTAGTATTGGTAGAAGGTTAAAGCTATACCAAAATTAAGTTCATATAACTTAACAAAACAAATTGGCTGATGAGCATGTGTTAATCTAAAGCGTTGTTATGAAACTCACGAATATAATTTGACAACACTAAAAATTCACTTTATTCAAAACGATACAAACCACTATTTACATGATGTCTTGAAGAACTTCGGTGTATGTATACAATGTACAATAATGACTACATTTAAAACGTCTAACCTTCATAACGTTTGGTAGGCACTTATAAGTTCTATAAAATCACATTTTTTTATTACGTAACATCTATTAATCAAAGTCTAAATATTCTAAAATTCTACAAAATTTTATAGTGTAATTTATTTATTTTTATTTGAAACTAATAACTTTATAATATTTTACATTACATTTTTTATGTACAAAAAACTAAACTCTGGACTGAATATAAAATAAAAAATGTTTTAAAAAAGCTGGACATAAACTAAAGAAATATAACGATAAAAACTGTTAGCCACCTCATAAAACAAAAAAAATATTGCTAAAGGTTAACCTACACATGACGAAGCGAAGTTTAACATTCTTACATGTAATATATAACTTTGTAATTGACATCATTTTTATTTTTAGAAATTTATACGTTCCAATACAGATTAGTGTGGTCCACTTAAAGTAGCTTTTTAATGTTTTACAAATATTCACTAAATTACTTAAATCATTTAATATTGCAAGAAAATACTTTAAACGTGTTTTGAATTGTACTGCTAACACATGGCTAATCCTGAGTCAAATTTCTAACCATAAAACATGAAAAAAGTTTTGAAATACTATTCCATTATCAGAAAGAAACTCTATTGAATAAATCAATCAATTTAATCAATTAGTTAATCACATTTGCAAATTATAATGCTGCTTTGTCGGTTTAGGCCTTAAATATTTCACATTACGTAGTCTATAATATCTCTTAAGTTGACTTGCGCCACATGGTACGCCGCCGTACCTCTAATTGTAGTACCAAGTCGTGATGTAAATCATTAAAAATTATAGGAAAGACCTCACTTTAACAATACAACAGTAACCGTTTACAAATATGTGATTTTTGCGCATTTTTTACAAAAATATAAAATAATTATGTTACAAAAGCTACGAACGCTACAGCTGGATGGAAGGGCCCCCGTACAGAGCCCTGGGTGAAGGCTAGGTGTCCGGGTCGTAACAGAGAGACGACTTCTTCATTTCTATCATTGGAAGGATAGCTGTTTCCTACAAATTTAAGGGTAAAATTACAACAGGAATTAAAAAATAATTATTAATACAATTATACAGAGGTAAAGTAAAAAGTGGAATTCTTCGTTTTATACTAGAAAGAAATGACTTTGCTAATTCGTTAGTCATTGTAAGCTTGTAAATAAGTGTACTTTTATAACTAAGCATCCGAAGATTTGCGAGTTCACATTGGCCAATTATCTTAAGATAAATTCATTTGAGGATGTTCCAATGAGAGTACACGTATATATACGTACTCTTTGACCTTGTACTCAAACTTTTTTTGAAGAAACGATTATGTAACAACAAATTGCGATTTAACAAACATTTGATGAGTTTTAGAAAAACCTCCTGATAATTTATATGAAAAAAATGAACTGAAACATACATTGTTGAGTATCATAATTAATAATAAAAATTAATTCTTAAATAAATGTTCTTTTCAATATTTCATACTTGCGATTAAAAATGATTCACAAATAGATCCCATCGTCGGAACTGACCCCGTTGATGTGAGGCAGCTCCAAGGCAGCGGGCACGTACGTGGTGCCGGGCGAGCAGCGCGTGCAGCTGCGCTTGAGAGCGGGCCGCTGCCGCGAGCCGTGGCACCGCACCGCGAACCGCAGCTCCTCCGCCATCTCGGAGCACAGCGATTGCTGCAACAGTGCAGAGGAGGTAAGTGGCAGTGATGTACAGGGACTCAGTGAGCAGCTACGTGTGTGAGAGCGGGCCGCTGCCGCGAGCCGTGGCACCGCACCGCGAACCGCAGCTCCTCCGCCTTCTCGGAGCACAGCGATTGCTGCAAAAGTGCAGAAGAGGTAAGTGGCAGTGATGTACAGGGACTCAGTGAGCAGCTACGTGTGTGAGAGCGGGCCGCTGCCGCGAGCCGTGGCACCGCACCGCGAACCGCAGCTCCTCCGCCATCTCGGAGCACAGCGATTGCTGCAAAAGTGCAGAAGAGGTAAGTGGCAGTGATGTACAGGGACTCAGTGAGCAGCTACGTGTGTGAGAGCGGGCCGCTGCCGCGAGCCGTGGCACCGCACCGCGAACCGCAGCTCCTCCGCCATCTCGGAGCACAGCGATTGCTGCAAAAGTGCAGAAGAGGTAAGTGGCAGTGATGTACAGGGACTCAGTGAGCAGCTACGTGTGTGAGAGCGGGCCGCTGCCGCAAGCCGTGGCACCGCACCGCGAACCGCAGCTCCTCCGCCATCTCGGAGCACAGCGATTGCTGCAACAGAGCAGATGAGGTGTCCCGTGTGTGGTGTACAGTGTTATAATCGAGTTTAGATGGAGAGTAATAATGACCTAGATATGCTTAAAGATTGTTGCGTTAGTTAAAATAAAGAGGGACGTTATATAAATTCAGATTTAGGCACCCATAATACATGATATGGACGTTTCTTTCTCAGCCCACAATTATTTTTTTTTGTGCAACGAATCAATAAATCTGAGTAGCGGGATAAACTGAGTCTTGCAACGTATAGGTAAACATTATTTTTAGCTATTCTCAAAAACTAAGTATGGCCCAATGGTGCTAAAATTGAGAATATTAAAATTTGTTTTAACAAAATCATAGTGAACAACTGTATTATCGGCTATGGAGGAAAAAATTTAATGTCGTGAACCGACTGGGGGTGATTTTCTTTCCTCACCAAGGAAGCATCTAAAACTGTACCATTCATCAATCAAAACCTGTATATTCGTAATAAACTTTATTCTTGCCACACAAAAAGATAAATGAATGCAATTTTGTAAAAAATAGCACATGTTGGAAAAATAAAAGTCTAATTTTAAAAATAGATATTTTTCAAAAATTTAAATTATTATTATGTGTGTTACGTTTTTATTGTAACAGATGGCCATTTAAAAATTTGATCATAGGTGGTATACTTTAACTTACCCGGTCAGTTTGGGCATTCTTTTTGGAATTCCAGCAGAACTCTAGGATTGCCACCAGTATGGCGAGAGCAAGGCCACAAAGAAGGACTACAAAAACTCCACCTGAAACAAAAGACGCTTGCTAAAATCAACGTTGTTACTGTATTGGACCTATTTAAACCTTGAACAGTTTACTCTATAAAAGAAGTAATACTTTAATCAAATTCTATACTTTTTTAAACTTGAAATTAATTTTGTTTGAACTTTGACTACTACTTATGGTTTGGTTATTAGAATGGTACGTGGATAAAAAGTGATCTCTCAATTGCCATTAGAATGTTACCAAATAATACTAAGCTATGTTTTTTTTGTTGCATAAAGAATAAATATTTTATAAAGCAAAAATAAGACACATTTAACAATTAAGAAATCCACGAATTATTAGGTATGTCGATTAAAAGTGTTTACATAACATTCAAATCCATGATTTTAGTCCCTGCTGAGCTGCAAATATAATTGTAAGACTATATTATTTACGTTTAACAACTAAATAGTTTTCTTGTTCAGTCAGAACATGTTTAATTTTTAAAACATCATCTTCAGCTGGTACTATACATGATATTTTATGGTCTCGTCATCAAAAATAAATAATTGTCAGGTATATCTTTTTATAATTTTTTTTATAGTTTGTGTCTTGTGTGCGTCTGTTCGGTTTTAAATACTATAAATGCACTGTATTCGGTTGTTTTTAATTTTTATGATGATACCATAAAATATTACGGTAAATAAACATCATGTATAGTACCAGTTGAAGATGATGTTTTAACATTGAAACATGTTCTGACTGAACAAGAAAATTATAGAGCTGTTACACGTAATTAATATAATCTTACAATTTACATAACACTAAAATGAAATTTTTCTAAAATTTTATGCTGAATAAAGGACTGAATAGCTATGAGTATGAGTTGTCTCGTCACAGAAACAAGACGCCGACAGTTGTGTTGACGTCTCACCGATGTTCTCGACCCCGAGGGCGTTGGCTTTCGACTCCTTGTTCTTGTCGTCTCTGTTGCACACGTCCCCTGTGTTCTTCCACCACTTGTCGTACAGGATCTGGATCACCCCCTTCTCCTGCAGCTCCAGGATGGCGAGCGATATCTTGTCTCTCCAAGGCGAACCTGTGTATTATTTATTTATTAAAAATAGGTCTAATTTTAACTTTAGTGCAACGAAGGAATCACCATTTTTATTCAATGAGAATACCAAATTTTAAAATAATAACATAATAACAAAATAATAACAAGGTTTAAAAGTATATGCACTTATTAAAAACCAATTTAATGCCGATCGATGGCTTTTGTTTCAAAATAAAATCAAAGCGGGACGTGCAATGTATTGTTAGGGTTTGGTAATGGTCATTGTCGGCCACAGTACAACAACAAAGGGTCTCAGTCCGGTGATGAATCTGTTTAATGGTTACAACTGCTGGAACGGTTATAGCGACCGTTAGCAAGGTTTGACTTTGTTTATATTCTATCCGAAATGTATATTAAATAATTTAAAATAAAATTTTAATTAGGTACATCCTTAAATTAGTTTATTAAAAACGCTGTAAACTTTGAGAAGTGGGTTAAATGCATTACAATCTTGACGTTTTATGATAAAATAGAAAAGTCATTTCCATATTCATTTATTAGCATGATCTCACCAAGTTTTGTAAAACTTGTCGGCGAGGCCCATTGGTGTTAAAAAGGGTCATTTGTATTTATTGTTATGCGTGAATAATAATATTTTAAATAAACTTAAAAATACTTAAAAGTGTTTAAGATATCTTAATATTATCATGATGAGATGGTCATGTCAGTTGAAAATGTTTGCTGTTAATGTTGATCATTGGGTACTAAATTCTTGTTGTAACTTTTAATTATTCTAATGGTGAGTTATAAAATCACTTATGACGAGACAATAAAAAACGTTTTTAAGACAAATCAGTAAATAACATCGAAAATAAAATTTTTATTGATTTCATGTCAGATTTATTGTTAACAAATTTAATTTTACTGGACATGAAAAAACCAACATTCTAAGGTGTTTTTTAATGTAATTTTGATAAAAACAAACTAATCTATTTTATTTTTAACGGAATGTCTTAGTATTTTGAATCTTCTCATGTAAGTCATTTTCTTGAACGAATAAAATAGATAAGACATAAATTATATACCTTAATGCTTAGTGAAATCTTCCTTTAATGCTTGTTGTATTGAAATTAAAACAAAATATTAATGAAAATTTTTAACAAGCATTTGAATTAGAGGCTTATGAATGAAGAAAAATACGATCCAAAAGATAAGATTGATCACAGACGAATTAGATATGTATACTTCATCTGTGGATTGATATATAAGAACAAAATGCCCAATCGGTACTAGAAAACCTTAGACCCACTTTTTCACAGTTTTGCTTTTAGATCATAAGACGCCCTAGCTAAAGTCAAAATAAATTTAGAATAAACCAGTACATATTAAAGCCAAGAATCAGCCTCGGGAAAGTGAACCACCTTTAGGCGTGGCGATGCCGTAGCCCTTGGAGTCCAGCAGGCCGCCGATCTGCGTGAGGTTGCAGTCGCGCTGCACGGCGTAGTCCAGCATGGTGGACTCCATGAGGAAGGCGTAGTTGCCCTCCAGCACGCGCTTCACGCCCTCCTCGTAGCTCGACACGAACACCGACGGCCGCTTGCTCTCCATGTACCGCCACATCTTCTGGTAGATCCCGATCTTGGAGTCCTGGCCCAAAAAAAATCAAATTGACGAAATGTTATTTCCATAGAGGAATAATGAACTAAGCATTAGATTAAATCCTGAGAAAACGATTGCAATATTACCCGTACGTCACTGAATGAATCGCGTATTTGATCACTAGCTCAACCAAAGGTAGTCATTTTCACTTTGCAGAACGCTCTCTATTTTCCCAAGAAAGTTTAAAATGGCAGCTGACGGAAAATTCCACGGAATAGCGATCAGTTTCATCATCAGTCCTAGATAAAATCGGATGCACACTGTTACTGTATTGTAAACAATTATGTATAAATATGATTCGAAATATTATATTTACTAAATAGATCACAGAAAACCTCCCCATTAGAAGCAACAAGCCTAAGAAAAATGTAAATATACATTCATTGCATATTGAATATAATTACTTTAATGGTAATATAAAATGACAGTCCACACGTTGGTGCCGTCAACTACATCATAGAGACCCGATATGATAAAAGCTCGTGTGACAAAACGTCCACATCAATACAAATACAGTGGAGAGTCTGCGGCATTGTGGCCGGGTAATGGAGTGTGAACTCTGCGCGATTTACCATCGTATCTACATGCATAAAACAACAATGAGTGCGGCTCGTGATTGATGATTTGCAATAATTCTGTTTCATTTTGTAATTTTTCACAGGTATTGGCTCTGTGGTGTAAAATATCATTACATAATAATTTATTCATATTATGATCAGATTTTTAGTGGAACAACTTGCGCTTTTCACGATTCATTTCACTAAGCGAAATTATAATTGGTTGGATCCCACTTTTATTTACCTATACCCTTACAATACGCTACAATAAATTCATTTTTCACCCATGAGTTAATGTTATCCACGTTAGTTTGAATAAGCGTATAATTTATGTAATAGAATGCATTCTAAATATTGCACATTTTTATTCAAATTCTGTTTTCCCGAACCTTTAAGAACGTTAGAGACGTCAAAGGTTATTAGGTTTGTTTTCATTAGCAAACCCCTTTCATGCTAAGCCCGGGGGTTCAAAGACCACATGTTAACCTTATATTACGAGAGAACACTAAAGTTTAACGCTGGAATATTTATCAGACAAGAGTGAAAGCAAGACGTGAAATTTTACAAAACTTGTTAATTTCCAAAGCGTATCTCCCATGTAATGGTGTAGTTACCCGGAAGAAGGTCATGGTGGAGCCGCCCTCGAGCGTGCCGTACGAGATCTCGGTCTGCTGCTTACCAGTACTCGACAGACAATGGTGTAGTTACCCGGAAGAAGGTCATGGTGGAGCCGCCCTCGAGCGTGCCGTACGAGACTCGGTCTGCTGCTTACCAGTACTCGACAGACAATGGTGTAGTTACCCGGAAGAAGGTCATGGTGGAGCCGCCCTCGAGCGTGCCGTACGAGATCTCGGTCTGCTGCTTACCAGTACTCGACAGACAATGGTGCAGTTACCCGGAAGAAGGTCATGGTGGAGCCGCCCTCGAGCGTGCCGTACGAGACTCGGTCTGCTGCTTACCAGTACTCGACAGACAATGGTGTAGTTACCCGGAAGAAGGTCATGGTGGAGCCGCCCTCGAGCGTGCCGTACGAGACTCGGTCTGCTGCTTACCAGTACTCGACAGACAATGGTGTAGTTACCCGGAAGAAGGTCATGGTGGAGCCGCCCTCGAGCGTGCCGTACGAGACTCGGTCTGCTGCTTACCAGTACTCGACAGACAATGGTGTAGTTACCCGGAAGAAGGTCATGGTGGAGCCGCCCTCGAGCGTGCCGTACGAGATCTCGGTCTGCTGCTTACCAGTACTCGACAGACAATGGTGTAGTTACCCGGAAGAAGGTCATGGTGGAGCCGCCCTCGAGCGTGCCGTACGAGACTCGGTCTGCTGCTTACCAGTACTCGACAGACAATGGTGTAGTTACCCGGAAGAAGGTCATGGTGGAGCCGCCCTCGAGCGTGCCGTACGAGATCTCGGTCTGCTGCTTACCAGTACTCGACAGACAATGGTGTAGTTGTGACAGTTCTGTCACGGGTTTTTATATAGTGCCATATTTTTATTGGCCGGTTAATGATTTCACTTTTGGTTCATAGAATGTTCTATGCTCATCACTACGGATTTTGTTGCGCCTTCTGCGCTGGAAATGTAGTTCGTATTTTGGGGGACCTTTTATTTTGTGATTTATGTTTTACAAGTTCCTCGTTGCTTTATTTTATTTGAGTCAGTTTAAAGGGTGTTAATTATGTAATTGTCAAGGTCTAGTTTTTATGTTTAAGTTTCGTTGTGCAACATGGTCGGGTTATCTTTCCGCCAGGCGGAAAGACGCTGAGAAAACGAGCCTTCCTCGACCTATTTTGCCTCCAACTACGCTTTGAGCTGTTTCTACGGAAGAAGTCTATGAACTTAAATTTAATTTGTCTTTGCGGCTAAGAGGCTTTTATTTTGTGTTCTTAACTACCCTCTTGTTGAGGTATGTAGAGCTGTTTTCTTTGGTTTGTTATATCTTAAAAAGGTTTTCTCTGTTTTAGTTGGTCTAGGGTTGAGACTTTGTTATCCCGATTTCAGGATTCAATGTTCTCCAGCCCTAGGCCGTATTTGAAAGACTATTGTTTTCTAAACCTGTCAATTTAAAGTTTATTTGGCCTAGTTAATTGTTGGCTGTAATTTTGTAAAAAAGTTTGTCTTTTGGCCACTCTGACCAAAAATCACATGTTGATTATTTAATTTGTTAATAACTTGCTCAATTCATTCCTATTGTAGGCCTAAGCCTGATTATAGTTGTTTTCAAGAGATTTTTCCTCACTAAAGGTGTTTTGGGGCCAGTTTTATGTTTGCGACAGAACCTAACTTAACTGCGGCTGCGGCCGGATCTGATGTAGGCCTATGGCAACTTTGGTGTTCTCTGAGCATTGAGAACTCGATTTTTGTACTCCTTGTTACTGTGAGGACTGATTCAAAGGTGATTGTTTTGTATTATAAAATTAAAAAAAAATTAAAAAAAGGAAATTTACAAAAATAACAAAGGTTTAGTACTTGTAATTTTCTAAAGTTGTTTCTTGTTTTCTGTTTATTCTTTTCCTGTACTAAGAATATTAGGCTGAAAGCCCTCAGTTATGTTGAAGGGCCCCTTTTAGTTTGGTTGGGATCTTGTCCAGGGTTCGGGTTTCTGGGACTTCCTTTGGGATGCGGACTCCTTCCGAGTGCCAAGAGTCCACCTCGCTCACGCTCCTGGGGTGAGGCTTTGGACAATGGAGGGGATTCCACCTTCCACGTCCGGTTGAGGCGAGACACACCCGGGGCTCGAGTGGACATGGACAGCTAAGAAATAAAATATCCACCTTTCTTTGAAAATTAAGTAGGGCCTATTAAATTATAATGTGACCTTCTTTGATTTATTTTGGGGATCCCCTAGAGAGTTTTTAGGTAAAGCCAGCCTACCTTAAACAGAGAATATATTCACAGGACATTTGACTCGTTTGTAATTTAGAGAAGTAGGGTGAATAAATTTTGTTTGTTACTGTATACCAGGCTTTTATTTTTGGGACCCTAGAGCTGGTAATTTGGTAGCCTTGGTGTGTGGAATGTGTCACCACTAAGCCTACTATAGCTGCGCCACTCTGCTATTGTTCTGAACGATAAACCTGTTAAATGTTTTGAACTGGTAAAATATTACTCTCGGTGAGTTACTTTACTCAAACAGCTCTGGGTCCAATGTAAAAAAAAGGTGAAAAATAAGTAAATAATAAAGATAATTAACATTTATAGGGCCTAACTTTATCGTTTCTCTTGATAGGTGAATTTCGTGTGAAGGGAGAGGAAGGTTTTAGGAATGAAATAGGGAATAAAAAAAAATAAAAAAAATAATGTAAATGTGGGGATTTTATTTCTTTTAATTGACTAGAACTTGACAAATTTAATTATTTTTTTTGTTTTGAGTTGTAACTGAGAATTCTGTCAGAGTAGTTAGTGTTGATTTTGTGGAAAGGTAATTTGAAGTAAAGTAATAGCTTTTAATAGGAAAAGAGATGGGCGATGAATGATTTAAGTTTATATTGGATTGGAGGTCTTAAGGAATAACTGAATCCATTTACACAAATCTATTTGAATAGTTGAGTTAGGGTCTTTGTAAAAATAAATATATATTAAGGAAAAATGGAAAAGTTTGTACCGGAATTGTTAGTCGGGGATGAATTGGTTTACGAGGCACTGCTA
The DNA here is from genome assembly GCA_035578135.1 of Flexamia atlantica. NCBI lineage: Eukaryota > Metazoa > Arthropoda > Insecta > Hemiptera > Cicadellidae > Flexamia > Flexamia atlantica. The sequence goes on along the minus strand of JAQJVK010000006.1, from coordinate 27,105,235 downwards.
AGGAACTTGCCAGCAAATGTTAAGGTGTCAGAGTTGAGGAAGTCATTAAGGCAGGCTCAAAAGATAAATTTGGAAACTAATGTTAAGAACTTGTCCCAGTTAGAGCTGAATAAGGAAATTCAGACTTGTGCGGCCAAATTTTATGAATTGAGGTCTATCGAAAAGAACGTTGAGGAGGAAGATAATCCCACCAGTGCCCTCAAATATATAACCAGGGTAGATCATTTGATCCGAAGGATTAGCAATCTCTCGGCTTGGCCCGGAGTCACTGAGCTTCCGGACGAGGCTAAGCGGTTGGTAGATACCGCTCTCTTTGAGCTACCAAACATCAAAAGGCAGCTTCGGAGGAAATCTGACTCATTTGGGGAGAGTCTAAATCAACAAATTCTTCAGGATCTTGAAGAGAAAGAATCGGTGGAGGTATTCGCCCCTAGCCCATCTCCAAGCGTCACATCGCAGGCCTCAGTTCAGGTCGTCACTAGTATTCCCAGTCTGGCAAATTTTAGTAGTACCACTCAGTCCGTAGGGGCGGCATCGAATGTGATTGATCGTAATTTTGATTTTCCTCCTAAGGGTGAACCTCCTGAATTAACCAATGTGACAACTAGCCCTAGCACAACCACTAGTTACTCGAGTTTGGGACCGAACATGCTGTATAGTACTGCCGGATTTCCGCTCTCCACAGTCATGCCTCCGGCCCAGGCCAGTAACCTTAGCACGGTAAGCAGTCATCAATCGGTTTTTCCCGGAATGGGAGGTCTCATGGCTCCAAATACAGGAGGTTTGTCTCACACTGGTTTGGTCTCGACTAATTACTACCAGCCAAGCGAAGGGCATCTAAGGTACGGTAATGCTAACACCTCAGTCTTACAGGGGTTTTCTACTGGATTTAGAAGTTCAGGTGAAGGTAGGAATAATAGTATTTTTGGGAAAATCACTCATCCTGTTGAAAGATACCTGAGTCAAATTCCCAGTACAGATGGAATGAGCATTCCACAGCTGTTGGACTTTCTGAGAGTCATTCTTAAACTAAAGAAACAGCCTAGTCTGAGCGACATCCAGATATTGGAGCTGGTAAGTCCTTATGTTCTAGATCCTCTCAATCACAAGATACAGGATGCCATAAATAATCATTTTACTTTGGATCAGTTTCATGCTGCAGTGCTGAAGTACTTCATCCCAGTAGGTATTTTCGAACAGTTAAAGAAAGAATTATTTCACCGTGTACAGGGAGTTGATGAACGCCTAGCGCATTATATCTCCAGCATCAAAGAGGCAGCTTGTCTTTTGAGATTACCGATGTCTGAAGGACAAGTGGTGGACACCATTTTGTTAGGCCTAAACCCTGCTGAGCATTCTCGGTCGATCTTTGTTAAGAAACCGGGGAATTTTGCCGAATTGGATTTGTTGTGTGTGCAGTCGCAAAACGTCTGGTATGCTGATAGGGAGCGGAGTTACCTCCAGAGTAGTGGGCCCGGATTTGACTCCCCTTATCAAAGATCATTCCCCCAGCGGGATAGTAGAAATCCAAGACCTTCTGTTAACCAAGGAGCCGATTTCAGCCCCAGACAGTTATCTTGGAATCAGAATCGTGGGGAGGTAAGATGTTATGGATGTGGAGGTACAGGGCACTTTAGGAAGGATTGTAGAAAGTCTAACCCAAATAATCAGCGAGCAAAAAACGTGCCCCGCAGGGGAATGTAGTTTTCTATATTCCCCAGAATAAAGCTCATTCAAAGAGAAAGAATCGCAGGAGGACTGGGATGAAAATTAGGGGATTTAAGAAAGCTTATTGTTTGCCGTATGTAGAAGTAGATTTTGGTGGTATACAAAAGAGGTGCCTTCTTGACTCGGGGGCTGTCACTAGTTTTATGGACCGGAAGTGTTTTCAGGAATTAGAACAGTCTGCTGTATTTAAGGATGTAAAGCCACTGAGCACTAACTATATTACTGCAACAGGAGATGAGATGAAAATAGAAAGAAGGGTACTCACTAAAATAAAGGTCGACAAGTATTCTTGGCAGGTACCTTTCATGATAGCGGAGAATTTGATAACTCCAGTGATTTTGGGAGCTGATTTTATGCGAAAGACTGGACTCATTTTGAATTTACAAAGAGAGGTATGCTATTTCAAGTTTGACCCGAGAAATGTGTTACAGTTGTTGAGTAGTTCCGGTCAAGTTCAGCTCTCAAGTGTAAAAGGGGAAGGAGAGAAGAAAGCGGAAAATGTGGATTTATCCCATCTAGATGAGAACTCTAGAGCTGAGATTCAAAGGTTAATCGGGGAGTTTCCGGACGTGTTGACCACTAAACTAGGCCTAACTGACCTTATCGAGTATGACATAAAGGTGGTAGACCCCACAGTTGTTAAACTATCACCGTACAAGCTCTCACCACCTAAGATGGAGATTATGAGAAAACAAATAATGAAACTTTTGGATCAAGGGGTTATTGAAGTGTCAAACTCCAGTTACTCCAGCCCAGCCTTTCTGGTGCCAAAAGGGGAAAGTAAAGAGGATTTCAGATTAGTTATTGATTATAGATTGTTGAATCAACGAATCCAGATTGAGTCAGTACCACTACCTGATATACACGGAGCATTTCATTATTTTGAAAGAGCCAAAGTTTTTACAGTCATTGACCTCAATTCTGCCTACCACCAGATAGGGTTATCCAAAGAGTGCCGACATCTTACCAGCTTTGCAGAACCTTTTAATCTGTACCAATTCACCCGGATCCCATTTGGGCTCAGTACCGGGGCCCAGGTTTTATCCCGATTGATGGATATGATTTTTCAGGATGTGAAGTTTAAGTTTGTCTACAATTATCTGGACGATATAGTTTGTGTTTAGTGAGTCATACTCAGAGCACCTAGAGCACTTGCGTACAGTCTTTGAACGTTTAAGAGAAGGCCTAACTCTTTTCCTAAAAAAGGAGGGGGGGGAGTTTGGTTTTAAAGGGGGGAGTATGTGACAGTTCTGTCACGGGTTTTTATATAGTGCCATATTTTTATTGGCCGGTTAATGATTTCACTTTTGGTTCATAGAATGTTCTATGCTCATCACTACGGATTTTGTTGCGCCTTCTGCGCTGGAAATGTAGTTCGTATTTTGGGGGACCTTTTATTTTGTGATTTATGTTTTACAAGTTCCTCGTTGCTTTATTTTATTTGAGTCAGTTTAAAGGGTGTTAATTATGTAATTGTCAAGGTCTAGTTTTTATGTTTAAGTTTCGTTGTGCAACATGGTCGGGTTATCTTTCCGCCAGGCGGAAAGACGCTGAGAAAACGAGCCTTCCTCGACCTATTTTGCCTCCAACTACGCTTTGAGCTGTTTCTACGGAAGAAGTCTATGAACTTAAATTTAATTTGTCTTTGCGGCTAAGAGGCTTTTATTTTGTGTTCTTAACTACCCTCTTGTTGAGGTATGTAGAGCTGTTTTCTTTGGTTTGTTATATCTTAAAAAGGTTTTCTCTGTTTTAGTTGGTCTAGGGTTGAGACTTTGTTATCCCGATTTCAGGATTCAATGTTCTCCAGCCCTAGGCCGTATTTGAAAGCCGCCCTCGAGCGTGCCGTACGAGACTCGGTCTGCTGCTTACCAGTACTCGACAGACAATGGTGTAGTTACCCGGAAGAAGGTCATGGTGGAGCCGCCCTCGAGCGTGCCGTACGAGACTCGGTCTGCTGCTTACCAGTACTCGACAGACAATGGTGTAGTTACCCGGAAGAAGGTCATGGTGGAGCCGCCCTCGAGCGTGCCGTACGAGACTCGGTCTGCTGCTTACCAGTACTCGACAGACAATGGTGTAGTTACCCGGAAGAAGGTCATGGTGGAGCCGCCCTCGAGCGTGCCGTACGAGATCTCGGTCTGCTGCTTACCAGTACTCGACAGACAATGGTGCAGTTACCCGGAAGAAGGTCATGGTGGAGCCGCCCTCGAGCGTGCCGTACGAGACTCGGTCTGCTGCTTACCAGTACTCGACAGACAATGGTGTAGTTACCCGGAAGAAGGTCATGGTGGAGCCGCCCTCGAGCGTGCCGTACGAGACTCGGTCTGCTGCTTACCAGTACTCGACAGACAATGGTGTAGTTACCCGGAAGAAGGTCATGGTGGAGCCGCCCTCGAGCGTGCCGTACGAGACTCGGTCTGCTGCTTACCAGTACTCGACAGACAATGGTGTAGTTACCCGGAAGAAGGTAATGGTGGAGCCGCCCTCGAGCGTGCCGTACGAGATCTCGGTCTGCTGCTTACCAGTACTCGACAGACAATGGTGTAGTTACCCGGAAGAAGGTCATGGTGGAGCCGCCCTCGAGCGTGCCGTACGAGACTCGGTCTGCTGCTTACCAGTACTCGACAGACAATGGTGTAGTTACCCGGAAGAAGGTCATGGTGGAGCCGCCCTCGAGCGTGCCGTACGAGATCTCGGTCTGCTCGCTGAGGTCGGCGGCGTTCTCGATGGGCGTGATCATCCGCTCGACGGTGAGGAAGGCCGCCAGGTTGGCCGTGTACGACGAGATGATGATCAGCGTGAAGAACCACCAGATGCCGCCCACGATCCGCGTCGACGTCGCCTGCATGCACGTTATCATGTTTTTGTCATTTTCACTCCACAGCCATTTTCAGATTTTTACATCTATGATTTACTTAATTTAACAGTAACCCAAAAACCATTTTTGTTTGAATGTTTTCGTAGATGCACATCCTATATTAACAATTATGATCAATAATTCTCTAAATTTTTATAATACAGATTTTACCGAGGGATTTGTTTTTATCAAACCAGCGAGAAAAGCAACACGTGTTTATTCAACTTAAAAATTGTTTCGTAACTTTAGAAATAAGTGTTTAATAAAAGGATAAGTTTTTTAAAATAACTGTTAGGATTTTAAAATTCCACTTTTTGATTACGTAAAAAGTTTAGACCTTATATTTTATCATACGGGTTTTCTACCCACGTAAATATTTGTACAATAAACTAGTATTTTGTTTAACATTTTATTCCTATAGGGTAAAGTCAGAAAATTTTAAATATTTCTTACATAAATAACTTTTTAATTGAGCTTTTAATATTTCTAATTGCATGGAATAAAAACCAGAGCGTAAATTTTTCGACATAATAGAAAAAACTCATATCGAAAACCCAAGATTCTTAGAAATAAAGATATGAATTATGTATTAACAATAATAGTAAAGCACAAACATAAACTTAGATACTGCCATGAATGTTTGTGACCGATTGCTGTACCATAGAATCCGTCCACTAAAAACAAGCACCAAGCTTTTCCATTCAATTGAGTTCAGAGTAAAATGCATGCACCGGATGTATGTGCTGGTTATCAAATAACATGTTTACACAGTCCCATGGTAAACATGAATACATATGTGTTGAAAAATATTGTTTATTTTAATGTCTCGTGTAAATTGTCATTTAATGTGAATTAAGTTTTTTAGGTTATTCTGTTATGTCTGGAAGAAAGGGTAGAGTTTTGCTAGATATAAATAAATTAATACCTGCATATATTTTATTTTGAGTTGTTATATCCGGTTTATTTGGAATCTTAACATTAATATTTTAATTAGGTACAGTATCACCTCTTAAGCCACACTTTCACATGTGATACTTTTTCCCTAAATAAGTCACATGAAAGTAATGGACCCTACTGTTAATAATTTTAATATTACAAATTATTTTTGATGTCAAATGCTCTAAACTTCTCCGTAAAATAAATAAACAAACAATTATGAAACTGTTCATTTGACGTAAATAGTGACTGATACTCCAGCACTTCGATAAAGATTGCATGCTGTAATATTAAAACATTATCATTAAAAAAAAAAGAAAAAGGGTGCTTTAAAGAACTCTAAGGTACAAGCATGCGGTTACAAGCCAAACAACATGCAGATCTAAGCTTGGTGCTTACTTTAGAAGACACTGACTCTATGGTACCTTCGGGTTGAGGTCGGATCCCTGCTGCATGAGTGTACCGATAGTGAACCAGAAACTGTTGGCCAGAGTGAAGTCGTTCTCGACCACCAGCAGGGAGGCCACGAGCTCGTTGTCCGGCTCCTCGTCGTCGTGGTGGTGGTGGTGGAGGTGGTCGTGGTCGTGGTCGTGGTCGTGGTCGTGGTCGTGGTCGTGCACGTGGTCGTACGCGTGGTCGTGCAGCAGGTCGTGTTCGCAGGCCGGCTCCTGGCCGTGCTCGAGCTCCCACAGCGCGCACGCGTCGCACACGGTGGGCGGGTACCACTCGTACGGCGAGAACCGCGCCACCACCCAGATGGTCAGCGACACCAGCACGTACGCGCCCAGCATGAACAGCCAGATCTCCACGGCCAGCGGGTTCATGAACGAGAACAGGCGGTTGGGCATGCTCTCTGACGCCTTCAACGGACAAGCGGGAAACGTTAAAAGAGGTTTTAGAACTCTCGTCCTGCTGAAAACTTGTTCTGGCTGTTTGACCGTCGCTCGTCGGATTATTTGTATAAAAAAATAATCAATAGAAATATACCCAGTGGCCTACCAGTTAATAGTTGTCCTCAGGATCGACTTTCTACATTAATGAAAATAATCCTACATAATGACAGGTTCTAGGATTTTACAAGTTGAAAATAAGTAACATTTAGTATTTATAAATAGCGTTGTTACTGGATGTAATATAAGCACTAGAATGAATTCCATGTCTCGTCGCACCACTGACAATTTCCTAGAAAATTAATTTGTATGACGGCCGCTTTTTACTCGGTATTTCAATATATATTATGATGTAAAAGAACAAGAAAATGAAGATCTAAAATTAAATATAAGACAAAGCCTTTGGAGGACCTATAGGACAACCTATAGGAAACGGCGTGAATACAGCCGTTTGTTTTGACCTGCATATTAACGCGTAATTACGTTTGTGACTTTAGATGCTCACAAAAATTACAATAAGTGTAAGAAAGGACCATGTGGCCCTAACTTTGCATGGTTTAATAAAGAATTTTCATTTTCACTTTTTATGAGATTTTTTTATCAACACACTATAGCTCAACAATAACGGTAAAATAATAATTTGTTAAAAAGAATAATTAAAAAATTACAACATCTAATCAACTGGATTTATTATTTATATATTTCAATGTTACTTATTTTCATGGTAGCTATCAGATAAAGTTATTCAATATTTCACGCTATTGAACGTAACAGTTGATCTTTCCGAAGCAAGCAGCAATCGCCTCATGCAGGATACAGCAAAGAAAAGAGAAACATTCATGGCAGCATCCAATATCATGCAAATGTATCCTGAATATTTCACCTTCGGATTTAAACCCGACCCCTGTCTGAGGAAGGTGCCGGTGATAAACCAGAAACTGTTGGACACAGAGAACTGGTTTTCCACCACGTCACTCTCGGCGAGACAGGGGTGGGGGTTGTTCCACTCGTAGGGGGAGAACCTCGCCATGACGAAGAGGGTGAAGCTGACGAGGAGGTAGGCGGCCAGCACGTACAGCCAGATCTCCACGGCCAGGGGGTTCATGAACGAGAACAGCCGCGTGGGCTGGGAGGTCGGCACCTATACATAGTACATCGCCCGATTAAGGGCTTGTAGATAATTTCCTGCTGTAATATATTATGAATGCCTGTTTGTGTAAAATGCGGTTAATTTATCAATATTAAATAACCGTAGGTCTTTTTATTTTTAGGTGGATTTTTTTATTGAAAGTTTGCCAAGGTTCAACGAATTTCAACTGATTAGAAATTCATTGCTGGGGTTAACGTGGATTATTGTGAATTTAAATAAACAGTAACAAAAAGTCTATAGTATTTTATTTGAGCTAGTTTTTTTTATTATTATTATAACTTTAAAGCTACAAAATGCCGTTTTAGCTGTAAAGTTGCTCCTCATTAACTGGGATTAAAACCTTGTTTATCGTAAGGAGGGCCTCATATTTGTGCACTGCAAAACTATTTATATTTAAACCAACTGCTTTTAAGCAAACTCCACTTACTGTTGTATAATAAGTTTTGGCATTGACTTGGTTTTGGCATAAATCCAATATTGTTTTATCATATTGCTACAAAATACATAACATATCATCACCAAGCAACCTCGAATACAACACCACCACCGTTAGTTTTACTATGAAAAAAGATAGTTTTATCTTCCTGTACAATCTTGTAACGAAGTGCACTAACAGGAAATGCCTATGTTGAAAGAAGACGTATTGTTCTCATAACAAAGTGTCTCCCGAGATAAAGCTGACACTTGTTCAAGAGTTAATTGAAAAGCCCTGCCCGCGAAAAGTGGACCAATATCGAGATGCAATAAGGTCAAGGAGGGTGAAGTGAGGCATACCTTGAAGAGTATCCCGATACCCAAGTTCATGAACGGTTTGGTGAAATCGATCACACTCTCTCTTGCGTAGTTAATTGTCATCGAAGCTACCGCCAAATCCGCCCTCTGTAAAAGGAAATATACAAATAGTAATGTGTGATATTAAAGTATAATATTAGTGACAAAAAAAATTAAAAATTTAATTGAACTTGTAAAAAGTTTTAAAATACAAAATAAATCATCAAATGTCAATCAATGTAATAAGTCTTTCATTATTTCCTAGCAGTAATGGGGGCAATAATAAAATTCATGGAAACGCTGTGTGTTACATGTCATTAATGCAAGTCAGCAAGACTCCTCCCAAAACGTGTTTCTGAGATCAAGACTACTGACATTCAATTATTTAGTTTAAAGCCTCAGATTCTCTTTGTACTCTACTAATGTAGACTTCATTAATGGAGTGAAAGAAGTGCCCACTTAAAACCTAACATGCAACATTTTATATTAGGTTTTTTATAAAAGTTGATTGTTAGCTTTTAAGGTCGGAATACATATGACATTTCATTGTGACTATCAAAACATTATTTTACTAAAACCGTAAACTACAAAAGAAATATTTGTTGTAATATGCAAATATGGATATATATATATATATATATATATATATATATATATATATATATTTATTTATTTATTATATTAAAACACCCTTTTGCAGCAGACATGCATATTAGGCAAATTTTAAAATGCTTTAAAAATAAGAAGAAGCGTCTTATCAAGTATAATAAACATAACCATAAGTACGTATGCAATAATATTCTCTACAATAATTACATTAAATGTGAGTTTGCACGTTTACTCCCACCGAAATGTAAAAATTGGGGTTTTTAGCTCGCACACGATGCCAATCCTTTCCTTGGTGTCGAGGTCGTACACTAGTCTGACGGGGTACGTACCTTCTCCATGAGCTCGCGCACGATGCCGTTCCACTCCTTGGTGTCGGGGTCGTACATGTGGTCGGTCACAAGTCTGACGGTGTACGTGCCTTTTCCATGAGCTCGCGCACGATGCCGTTCCACTCCCTGGTGTCGGGGTCGTACACGCCGTACATGTGGTCGGTCACCAGTCTGCCGATGTACGTACCTTTTCCATGAGCTCACGCACGATGCCGTTCCACTCCCTGGTGTCGGGGTCGTACACGCCGTACATGTGGTCGGTCACCAGTCTGCCGATGTACGTACCTTCTCCATGAGCTCGCGCACGATGCCGTTCCACTCCCTGGTGTCGGGGTCGTACACGCCGTACATGTGGTCGGTCACCAGTCTGCCGATGTACGTACCTTCTCCATGAGCTCGCGCACGATGCCGTTCCACTCCCTGGTGTCGGGGTCGTAAACGCCGTACATGTGGTCGGTCACCAGTCTGCCGATGTACGTACCTTCTCCATGAGCTCGCGCACGATGCCGTTCCACTCCCTGGTGTCGGGGTCGTACACGCCGTACATGTGGTCGGTCACCAGTCTGCCGATGTACGTACCTTCTCCATGAGCTCGCGCACGATGCCGTTCCACTCCCTGGTGTCGGGGTCGTAAACGCCGTACATGTGGTCGGGCACCAGCCGGATGGCGTAGTGGAACCCCACCTGGGTGGCGATCCACTTGAGCAGGTCAATGCAGAACCCCTCGAACCGCGCGTTGCCCGTCAGGTTCTTATCCTCCTTCACCATTACGTACGGTTTCTCCTAAACAAATATCCAATATTCCTAACGCCTCTTAATGAGATATGACAGACAGGATTTTTAAATTAGATAATTAATCATCCATCTTTAATTGATACTCATCCAGCAACTCAGAAGTCGGTTTCAGGCCAACCTGGCAATCACATTTTCAATTGATTTTATTAGATGGAAATAATTAGATACACAAGGACAGATAGTTTATATTATTATAATTTTTTAGTTAAAGAAAGTTCAAATACTTTTATTCAAAAAATACGTTCACAATTACATTAAACATTATAAAGAAAATAATTAGCATAAACAATAAAAGTTATATTGAAAATAGAGCCTACATAGGTTGGCAAACCTGTGCGTAGGCACGAGCCGCTATACTAAAAAATCTTTATACCTATAAAAAAACTTGGCTGAAAAAATGTAAATTTTTGAGAAAATTAATTAAGTAAAAAAAAATCAATAAAGTGTTGTTATACTTAAACATTAAGTCGAAGAAGAATCAATACGACTGAAAGCCGGAGAGGAAGTTAAAGCAATAATGTGAAAATAAACAGTGTGGAGGAGCTTAGAGGGGTGTATTAGGTATAGTAATAGAAATTGTAATAACTAAGATACAAAACTATGTAACTGATATGAGAATCAATCATCAAACAAAATTATAATTAGTTCCCTCACTACTCTTAATTAACAAAACTACGCCAATTATGCGGTCAACAAATGTACCTAGTAACCGTGCAGTCAACTAATAGTTTTTCGTTATTGGAGTGTGTATTTGTGTACATTTGAAACGGGAATACTCTGTATATAAATTATTGAATTTAATTAATAGTTATGACAAAATTTATTTTTAAATACACTTATTCACACTAAATTTCAGTAGAGTGATAGAAAATCACGATGCCAGAATAAAACTAAATCGAATACTCTTTATTGTGAGCCGTAAGCCTCTAAATCTAGTTCGGATGCAGTAAATTGCCATCAGTCCTTGCAAATATGATTTTAATCGGTGGCCAGTAACTAGAGCGTAATGATGAAAGTTGGCATTTTAAAGGCTTCAACCTAAATAGTTTGTAATTAGGAGGGGATAAAATATTAAATCATGGAGTACATACATTACCAGTTCTATATTTTTGCTTCAACTGACTCTCAAACACATCGTTGTATTATACTTATTTAAATCTGGTGATCTGGTAGATGAAAAAATTAGAACGTTAAAGTGCCAGTGGGTCAGATAATTTTCTTTACTTTTTTTAAGAAAATGTTAGTAGTTTATATCACAAGGAGCATTAGTGGTAGACTTATTAACCTGTACGACATATACAATGCAGTGAGGTTAACGTATCAACAATTTCAAAGCTGATTTTTAGTTTGGGATTTTTAAAGGTAGCAGAAGAGTGTAATTTTGCGGACGTTGTAGGGAGCCGAAAACGGTTATTTTTTCAAATACAATATTATCCATTTATTTAATTCGCAAAGATCATGAAAAAAGGAATTAATGTTATTATTCAGGATCATGCAACAATTGGGAAAGTTTAAAGTATGTATTTACTCTAAATTAAATTATGTAATTTCGATTCAAGTATTTATATAATCCAAATTCAGCCAATTCGTAAATTTATTACATATAAATAATAAAAATCAAAATTATTAAAGTACATCAGAAATATGTTCATGCTGAAGCAGCTTTCTAAAGCTGAGTTAATGAGAACAAATTTAATATGCACTAGTAAATTCAAAATTAGAATATGGTTTAGTGGTATGGGGTGGATGCTATCACACTAATATAAAACCACTTATTCTACTTCAAATATGTTTTATAAGAATCACTTGTAATAGACCCCGGCTTAAACACACGGACGGTTCATTTAAAATTTTAAAATGTTCTAACACATTGTAATCTGAATATTTTTAAAGTTTCAAAGATTTGTTCTCAGAAGTGGGAATCAATCCAGCGAGCACAGAAAAATAAATCAATCTGATGATAGTAAACTAAGAGTGTTAAGAAATATCAATCCCCAGTGCCCAAGCCCAATTTGACAACATAAAAAAAGTTTTGTTCATATTTAGCACCAACAATTTGTAATAGTCTAAAGCTCGTGTAAATATGTTTTAAGATTACCAATGTCCCGAACAGGTTTTTAACCTTGGGACAAAAAGACGTTGATGTTAATTTGTAGGTCTAAAAATGTCTAATGTATGTATTTTATTTTAAGTTGTTGTGTTTAAAAAGTAAGAACTGTTTATGTAAAAAAATAGTTAGTTTACTTAATAAAATGGCCATTTTATGTATTCCTTTACAGTATATTTGTGTTAAATATCAATAAAATATATTTCACATAAATAGAGAGTGTCATTTCATAGGGCACAAAGTATAAAAGCTATACTAATTCGAAACTAGTGTAATCAAAATAAATATCCTTCTTTGATGGATGGTATCGATAAGCAAAAATGAAATATTAACGTTTCGCTAACCCTGCAGTAATCCGTGTATTTTAGGTTGGGCGGAAAGTAGTTGTGGCGAGTGGGTATGTGGAACACGTGCAGGCAATACAGTTATGTGTAAACCGATATTCACGTGGTCCGACTACAAGACCCCGACAGCTGCTCCACTACACCTATCTTATATGTTCTGACCTCGTCGAGGCCTTCCCTCAAGTCTAAAATACCAAATAGAGAAGCTTGGAATACAAAAAATCGATTAACGAATATTTGGTGAATAATATTTCAAGAAAAAAATAGGATAAAACTCAATTTGTATATTGATAGACTTTTGGACTTTAAGCATTGAAATCCAACGGGTGCTCGACCTAAACCTTTTATCTGAACGGATAGTTGAACCAAAATATCAATGTAAACATAGACTTGACTTGGTGTTTTCCAAAGCTAATTGTTCATTAAAGTGGTCAACTGAGCCGAATTTGAATGCAAGTATGAAAAATGAGAGTGAAGGTTGATAATTTAAGTGGATAGCTGCCGATGAAGACAAGCTGATTCCTTTGACATAGTTATTTATCAAAATGCCAGTAAATAATGGCAGACATAATAATCTTACTGTTTCGTACTTTTATTATGGGGCTAAATACAACTATAGATTTAGCAGTCAGCTATATAATTATCAGACTAGAAGAAATGTCGATAAGTATTTTAAACTATTACAGAAATTATTCTGCACAAATTTTAAAAGTAGTGTAATTGGCCAACACCCTATAACATTAGTTAATATTTCAGTTATAACATGTTGCTGCAGTCGCTACCACGAGTGGTGAAGGTACTCGTACCTCTCTGGTCATGACGACGAGAGTGATGTTGGTAACGCTGCTCTCGTAGAACGCCGTCGAGTCTGTGATGTTGATTCCCTCAGCCGGCGTCCAATGACCGACTTTCCGGAGTTCCTCTTTCTTAAGTTTTAAAAGATCCAGTTTGAAGTTACTCCGTTTCCCTTCGTTGAACTCTATCCTCCCAGTGAGGCCATTCACTACCGCCTGTTAACATCAACTTAAATCAGATCCAACTCAACTTTTGTGTTCCACTTCTTGTGTACCTTGGCTTTTTATATTTTACTCCACGTTCTTACTTTAACACTAAAAATACAGATTCAAAAAACGTTATACGTTGTATTTTGTATTGTAAACAAAAATATTTATTTTATATCCAGAATACCAAACAATATAGTATTTGTAATCGTATTCTTGATTGAATTAACTACATTTTGTGTGGTGTACTTGTATCATTCCTCACAATTAATTAACAGGCTCTTTAAAGCAGTTTAACTTTAACATTTTATACCTAAACGCTGTTTCCTAAACGCAGGAAGATAAAAACTAAAACACGCAGAAACGACATTAAACTCTACTAAATGTTATTAGTGCCTACGTCTGTGATGAAGCAAAACTGAGATCATAATACAAAATTCTTGGTACCATTAAATAATTTGGAAGTTACGTATTTTAATACATGTTCGAGCCTTGTGTTTATAGTATGTAAATAAATACTCAGGCATAATGCGAACATTTAAATTTACATAATGCTAACCATTTACATTGTTACAAATTGGCTTATAACACTACATCTATTAGGTAGAGCTATTATTATTAACTCCGGTTGTATATAATATAGCGGTCAATAATATTAGCAAACATAAAATAAAGTAGCCAATTAAATAATAGACGCATAATTTTGTGTTACTGAAAGTTGTTTACGATGTCACTAAACGTTTGTGAATACACAACAAAACTTCCCGTCCACTTTATATGGTTCTTAATTGAGTTGTTTCCTTTACGTTTTGAGAAAACCCTTATTGATTAGAGATCTTAAAAGATACTCTATTAGGATGACAGATCAATGTAGGTATAGTATTTTTTAAACGTTCATTAAATCGACATTAGGGACGTAGTACGGTACCGAGTTGATGTAGTTGTAGAGGCTGAGGCCGTCGTCCCAGGGCTGCTCCAGCTCGCAGGAGAGGTTCACGGGCCTCAGCACGTGGCTGCGGTCCAGCGCGGCCAGGCCCTTGGCGAACACGTGCACCGAGTCGTACATCAGCGCGGGCTCGGCCTGCAACAGGGCGCGGCGTCACACTCCAAACTTGGCAACATAACTAGTACCTAACAAACTCTTAGGTGAGGTGCATGTATGCTTAGTTGAGGATAATTGATGCTGCATCCGCTCCATCTGCTCGAGAGCCTCCTCGGCTGTGTAACATAATGCTTTGAATGTCCAGTCGTGGGGTGTACCTGTGTGATGCCGCTGTGTAACACACTACTCTGTGTGTAGAATTGTGTTGGTGTACCTGTATGATGCCACTGTTTAACACACTGCTCTGTATGCCCCGTCGTGTGGCTGTACCTGTATGATGCCGCTGTGTAACACACTGCTCTGTATGTCCAGTCGTGTGGCTGTACCTGTATGATGCCGCTGTGTAACTCACTGCTCTGTATGTCCAGTCGTGTGGCTGTACCTGTATGATGCCGCTGTGTAACTCACTGCTCTGTATGTCCAGTCGTGTGGCTGTACCTGTATGATGCCGCTGTGTAACTCACTGCTCTGTATGTCCAGTCGTGTGGCTGTACCTGTATGATGCCGCTGTGTAACTCACTGCTCTGTATGTCCAGTCGTGTGGCTGTACCTGTATGATGCCGCTGTGTAACTCACTGCTCTGTATGTCCAGTCGTGTGCCTGTACCTGTATGATGCCACTGTGTAACACACTACTCGGTATGTCCTGTCGTGTGGCTGTACCTGTATGATGCCGCTGTGTAACACACTACTATGTATGTCCTGTGTTGTGGCTGTACCTGTATGATGTCGCTGTGGAACTCTCTGCTCTGTAAATACAATTGTGTCGCTGTACTTGTATGATGCCGCTGTGTAACACACCGCTCTGTATGTGGCTGTACCTGTATGACGCCACTGTCTAACACACTACTCTGTATGTCCCGTCGTGTGGCTGTACCTGTATGATGCCGCTGTGTAACACACCGCTCTGTATGTGGCTGTACCTGTATGATGCCGCTGTGGAACTCTCTGCTCTGTAAATACAGTTGTGTGGCTGTACTTGTATGATGCCGCTGTGTAACACACCGCTCTGTATGTGGCTGTACCTGTATGACGCCACTGTCTAACTCACTGCTCTGTATGTCCAGTCGTGTGGCTGTACCTGTATGATGCCACTGTGTAACACACTACTCGGTATGTCCTGTCGTGTGGCTGTACCTGTATGATGCCGCTGTGTAACACACTACTATGTATGTCCTGTGTTGTGGCTGTACCTGTATGATGCCGCTCTGTAACAACCCCTCTGTATGTGGCTGTACCTGTATGACGCCACTGTCTAACACACTACTCTGTATGTCTCGTCGTGTGGCTGTACCTGTATGATGCCGCTGTGTAACTCACTGCTCTGTACCTGTATGATTCCGCTGTGTAACACACTGCTCTATATGTCCCGTCGTGTGGCTGTACCTGTATGATGCCGCTGTGTAACACACCGCTCTGTTCCCGTATTATGCCGCTGTGTAACTCACTGATCTGTACTTGTATGATGCCGCTGTGTAACACACTGCTCTGTACCTGTATGATTCCGCTGTGTAACACACTGCTCTGTATGTCCCGTCGTGTGGCTGTACCTGTATGATGCCGCTGTGTAACATACCGCTCTGTACCTGTGTGATGCCGCTGTGTAACACACTGCTCTGTACCTGTACGATACCGCTGTGTAACACACTGCTCTGTACCTGTGTGATGCCGCTGTGTAACACACTGCTCTGTACCTGTATGATGCCGCTGTGTAACACACCGCTCTGTACCTGTGTGATGCCGCTGTGTAACACACTGCTCTGTACCTGTACGATGCCGCTGTGTAACACACAGCTCTGTACCTGTATGATGCCGCTGTGTAACACACCGCTCTGTACCTGTATGATGCCGCTGTGTAACACACTGCTCTGTACCTGTGTGATGCCGCTGTGTAACACACTGCTCTGTACCTGTGTGATGCCGCTGTGTAACACACTGCTCTGTACCTGTATGATGCCGCTGTGTAACACACTGCTCTGTACCTGTATGATGCCGCTGTGTAACACACCGCTCTGTACCTGTGTGATGCCGCTGTGTAACACACTGCTCTGTACCTGTACGATGCCGCTGTGTAACGCACCGCTCTGTACCTGTATGATGCCGCTGTGTAACACACCGCTCTGTACTTGTATGATGCCGCTGTGTAACACACTGCTCTGTACCTGTATGATGCCGCTGTGTAACACACTGCTCTGTACCTGTATGATACCGCTGTGTAACACACTGCCCTGTACCTGTATGATGCCGCAGTCTAACACACTGCTCTGTGCCTGTACGATGCCGCTGTGTAACACACCGCTCTGTACCTGTATGATGCCGCTGTGTAACACACCGCTCTGTACTTGTATGATGCCGCTGTGTAACACACTGCTCTGTACCTGTATGATGCCGCTGTGTAACACACCGCTCTGTACTTGTATGATGCCGCTGTGTAACACACTGCTCTGTACCTGTATGATGCCGCTGTGTAACACACCGCTCTGTACCTGTATGATGCCGATGTGTAACACACTGCCCTGTACCTGTATGATGCCGAAGTCTAACACACTGCCCTGTACCTGTATGATGCCGCTGTGTAACACACTGCTCTATACCTGTATGATGCCGCTGTGTAACACACTGCTCTGTATATCCCGTCGTGTGGCTGTACCTGTATGATGCCGCTGTGTAACACACCGCTCTGTATGTCCAGTCGTGTGGCTGTACCTGTATGATGCCACTGTGTAACACACTACTCGGTATGTCCTGTCGTGTGGCTGTACCTGTATGATGCCGCTGTGTAACACACTACTATGTATGTCCTGTGTTGTGGCTGTACCTGTATGATGTCGCTGTGGAACTCTCTGCTCTGTAAATACAGTTGTGTCGCTGTACTTGTATGATGCCGCTGTGTAACACACCGCTCTGTATGTGGCTGTACCTGTATGACGCCACTGTCTAACACACTACTCTGTATGTCCCGTCGTGTGGCTGTACCTGTATGATGCCGCTGTGTAACACACCGCTCTGTATGTGGCTGTACCTGTATGATGCCGCTGTGGAACTCTCTGCTCTGTAAATACAGTTGTGTGGCTGTACTTGTATGATGCCGCTGTGTAACACACCGCTCTGTATGTGGCTGTACCTGTATGACGCCACTGTCTAACTCACTGCTCTGTATGTCCAGTCGTGTGGCTGTACCTGTATGATGCCACTGTGTAACACACTACTCGGTATGTCCTGTCGTGTGGCTGTACCTGTATGATGCCGCGGTGTAACACACTACTATGTATGTCCTGTGTTGTGGCTGTACCTGTATGATGCCGCTCTGTAACAACCCCTCTGTATGTGGCTGTACCTGTATGACGCCACTGTCTAACACACTACTCTGTATGTCCCGTCGTGTGGCTGTACCTGTATGATGCCGCTGTGTAACTCACTGCTCTGTACCTGTATGATTCCGCTGTGTAACACACTGCTCTATATGTCCCGTCGTGTGGCTGCACCTGTATGATGCCGCTGTGTAACACACCGCTCTGTTCCCGTATTATGCCGCTGTGTAACTCACTGCTCTGTACCTGTATGATTCCGCTGTGTAACACACTGCTCTGTATGTCCCGTCGTGTAGCTGTACCTGTATGATGCCGCTGTGTAACATACCGCTCTGTACCTGTGTGATGCCGCTGTGTAACACACTGCTATGTACCTGTACGATACCGCTGTGTAACACACTGCTCTGTATCTGTGTGATGCCGCTGTGTAACACACTGCTCTGTACCTGTGTGATGCCGCTGTGTAACACACTGCTCTGTACCTGTGTGATGCCGCTGTGTAACACACTGCTCTGTACCTGTATGATGCCGCTGTGTAACACACCGCTCTGTACCTGTATGATGCCGCTGTGTAACACACTGCTCTGTACCTGTGTGATGCCGTGTGTAACACACTGCTCTGTACCTGTATGATGCCGCTGTGTAACAAACTGCTCTGTACCTGTGTGATGCCGCTGTGTAACACACTGCTCTGTACCTGTGTGATGCCGCTGTGTAACACACTGCTCTGTACCTGTATGATGCCGCTGTGTAACACACTGCTCTGTACCTGTATGATGCCGCTGTGTAACACACCGCTCTGTACCTGTGTGATGCCGCTGTGTAACACACTGCTCTGTACCTGTACGATGCCGCTGTGTAACACACCGCTCTGTACCTGTATGATGCCGCTGTGTAACACACCGCTCTGTACTTGTATGATGCCGCTGTGTAACACACTGCTCTGTACCTGCATGATGCCGCTGTGTAACACACTGCTCTGTACCTGGATGATGCCGCTGTGTAACACACTGCCCTGTACCTGTATGATGCCGCAGTCTAACACACTGCTCTGTGCCTGTACGATGCCGCTGTGTAACACACCGCTCTGTACCTGTATGATGCCGCTGTGTAACACACCGCTCTGTACTTGTATGATGCCGCTGTGTAACACACTGCTCTGTACCTGTGTGATGCCGCTGTGTAACACACTGCTCTGTACCTGTATGATGCCGCTGTGTAACACACTGCCCTGTACCTGTATGATGCCGAAGTCTAACACACTGCCCTGTACCTGTATGATGCCGCTGTGTAACACACTGCTCTATACCTGTATGATGCCGCTGTGTAACACACTGCTCTGTAT
Organism: Flexamia atlantica; assembly: GCA_035578135.1. Classification (NCBI taxonomy): domain Eukaryota; kingdom Metazoa; phylum Arthropoda; class Insecta; order Hemiptera; family Cicadellidae; genus Flexamia; species Flexamia atlantica. The sequence goes on along the minus strand of JAQJVK010000006.1, from coordinate 27,085,961 downwards.
ATCCCGTCGTATGGCTGTACCTGTATGATGCCGCTGTGTAACACACCGCTCTGTACTTGTATGATGCCGCTGTGTAACACACCGCTCTGTACTTGTATGATGCCGCTGTGTAACACTCTGGCTGTACCTGTATGATGCCGTTGTGTAACACACCGCTCTGTACTTGTATGATGCAGCTGTGTAACACACCGCTCTGTACCTGTATGATGCCGCTGTGTAACACACTGCTCTGTACCTGTATGATGCCGCTGTGTAACACACTGGCTGTACCTGTATGATGCCGCTGTGTAACACACCGCTCTGTACCTGTATGATGCCGCTGCGGTTGAGGATGGCGTGGCCGATGGGCTGGAACCGCTCCATCTGCTCCAGCGCCTCGGCCACCCGCGGGCTCTCCACGTCCACCACGCGGAACGCCGTGATGTTCACCGAGTTGTACTTGAAGTCCTCCAGGTCGAACGTCTCTATGTCCTGGAAATGTACATAAATTAAAATAATGTATATAATGAAAACTTACAATTTTGAGCATGGTTTACTTTTTTTCAATAATAGTTCAATAAATTACTAGCTACAAAAACCAATACAATTTTGTCAAGAGATTATTTTTAAAGTCTTTTTTAGATGAACAATGACAGCGACTTCCTTCTGCAGCATTTTGAACGTTTATTCACTTTATATTTTAAAAATATAGAATTTGGCCTGTGCACAGTAAGACTAAGCATGTCTACCTCATTCCTGTAAGCCATATGTAGGGGTCTTGGTGAACCAGGGTGAATCGTTTAATTGATGTAGTATTTGCTCTCAAAGCCAACTGCAGAGCTTAAAATTTCAATTAATTAGTTAGTAGTTGTTTTCTTTTACGTCGACAGTGTAAATAATTCAATAGATTTGAAGTGGCTTTGAAATTCTGTAAATGAAATACTACTGTTTGCGATAAAAATGCATCTTTTATGACATGGGAATTTAACTACTAAACTAGCTCCTACCCTATTGGTAGATGGGGGGGAATATTACGCCGTTTTCACTTGACCCTCCAATTTCCTCATAACTTATAACGTAAAAAAATAATTTCTACGGTAACTTTTTTTGTATGAAAGGAAAATTTACAAATACTGATGTTCCTTTAGAAAGAGAACTCATATTGTAATGAGTTGTATTATGAGTTGTTAATTATCTTTCAATACAACTTATTATTATAATTATATTGCCATTTCCATTGAAAAGCATGTCCATAAGAGCATGTCATACTCAAGAGTATGTCATAGTTTTACAGCAAGTTCATTAATTTAATATTACGGTCTATTAATGTAACCTAAGTATGATTATTCTACCAGTACTTACAAAAGTTGTGAACATGTAGTGGTATCTGTAATCATTCATTTGTAACTGCAAAATCTGCAAACAAAGATCGTCTTTTTAATAAAACACTAGTGTACTGTTGCGGAATATTGTCCTTAACTTCGTTCCGTTTTGCAAGGAAAACTGACATATTTATTTACGCTTTAATTGTTTGTTTTCGGTATTAATATTCTGTTCTACACCTTTTTTCAGATTTAAAATAAACATTTCAATTTCTAACTCTTTAAGTCTGTTTTGTTTGTTAAATATGATCAGTTCTATAATCTTCGACTCATAAATTGTAATTTGTCTTTACAATCTCCTTCTTAAAAGATTCTTTTTTTAGGCTTAAAGAGGGGATTTAAGAATACCATGGAATTAGTTTACAGAAAATTATTGTAGCACATGCTAGTTTCAAAGACCACTTACAGCTCTAAAGAACTGGCTCATGTGCTTGGGGTTGGTGTCGACGATGAGTTTGAAGATCTCCTTCTGGCGAATCTCACGCAGCACCTGGCGGTAGGTGGCGGGGGTGGCCTGTCGGATGTACATCTCCGTGCGCGCGGCGGGCGGCGCCTTCACCATGTCCTGCAGCTTGAACAGGCCTGAACAGACGTATGCTCATAAATATTCAGAAGAAGTTTAAAATGTTATTTTCATCATATTGATTCAGAAACATTTGTTTTCTGTTTTCTTTTTTGTTGGCTCGAAAGTTACCCATTGCCGTCCTACTCCGGGAAAACGGAAGTAAACAATTAGCTGAATTGCAGCAAACCGACGTTTAATGCTTGTTTATTACTTACTTTTTACACGAATGTAGTGGCAGCACTGGCAGCAGTAGCAAATCTTTTTTGTGTTTGTTATAGGTTAGGTTTGAAGGATTAAGAAACGTATTGGTTTATATAAGGACTACGACTACTTTATGATTACAAGTATGTTTTTTTCTGAGTAGTATAATGAAAAATATCATAGGTTACACGGCCGGAAAGTTTTACCTTAATCGCATGACAATCCCGCACTCGTTTCGTTCGCGCGGGAACTATCATACTCGCCCGGCAAAACAGTACTTGCCTGCCTAGTAACGTAATGACGTAGTAACGTAACGTAATCCAGGCGCTAACCAAACATCCAGAGGTCTGTCTTTCTGTAAGCGAGGGGCGGACTGTATTATTTTAAAATCACTACACAAAGGCGGAATTTGAAACAGCAATGGTTCTCTTTTTTAACCTTTGCCGCAAGCTTGACTGAAAAGCCGACACGTTGATTTCTAGGCAACCGACTCACAAGTCCAATGGAAAGGAAAATAGGATCCCAAAGTAAAAGATTAAAATATTCTAAAAGGATGGGATATTCCAAAGTAAAGGATTGATTACTCAACTACGTTACATGATATGGGTGTTTGATATGCAAGTACACAATTTAAATAAATTGTAAATTGCAGTTTAAGTTTTAGTCTTTTAAGCTGTTATGACAGCTTGTATAGATTGTAATTAATTGTCATGCATTCATATGAGGTTCTGTGACTGATTGATCTCAATTCATTTTAATGATCATGGTTAATCAATAAAGGGGATCTTTTCCGTTATACGTATACCACCATTCCAAATTTACCCTTCCAGCTTGATTTTTGACCGAGCATCATAAACTAGGTCAAATAATAGTTATTAATCGTTTTCAAGTGGAAATTCCTTGTAAGAATATTTTACCTGCGGTTTCGTTATCTTATCTACCATTAAGCCAGCGTCGGCCGTCTAATGGTCCCAGTTGCAGTTGGTTAGGTTAGGTAAGGTTAGGTTAGGTTAGGTTAGGTTAGGTTAGGTTAGGTTAGGTTATGTTAGGTTAGGTTAGGTTTGTTTAGGTTAGGTTACCTAACCTAACCTATCCTAGCCTAAGTTACTAAAATCAAGCTTGAAAAACAAACCCGAAACAGTGGTATACGTATAACGGAAAAGATCCAATAAAGGTTTTAACACACAGTTATTTCAAAAAAGAGCAGTGAAATGTTTGAATGATGTCGAGGAATCCAAGATTTTATAGAAGTAATAAAGATTTGTTGAGTATGTCTTTAAGTTAATTAATAAAATACAATGTTTGGCATGTGAGATGTGTTTATTGTAAGTCAACACAAAACTGAATGAACTAATAAAAACAATAACAAGGACAGATCATATGTAAGAACAAAACTCCTGATTGCGTACTTGACTGTCGTCTTCCCTTTACAAACCAAGACGGTTTGGATCCTCCTGAATCGCTGGCTCCGCCCTAAAGTTGATGAGGGATTCAAACCATCAAATTGAGTCGATTACTGATTCAAAACAGTAGATTTATCTTTCTTTAAGAAACATCCGTTTCTTCTGTATTTTCGTCCATCTTCGGTTTCAATAATGTAGGAACGTGATTCTGGGCCAACTCTGATGACTTTAGCCGAGAGCCAATATTTTGGTCGTAGCCTGAAGAATATGTTGTCACAAATTTTAAACTCCTCTGGCTCTTTTTTCTTCTGTCACATAAAACTTTTCTCACCTTTTGATTTTTTCCATCTGGTTTGATACATTATTCACTACACGTGGAATGACGTGTTGGTTTGTAGTTGGCATCAGAGTCTTTGTTTCTCAGCTTATTAGCCGCTGAACTGTGAACCCAGATTTCCTATTGGTGCACTGCAATGGTGGAGAAGCGCAAGATACATGTCAGATTGCTTCTCTTGATATTTCATTATGGGATTCATATCCTCTGGGTCGTATCTTTCTGCTACGTAAGCCATTAGACCTAGGGAAGTGAGGAGATGAAACTCTGTGATGGAATTTTCATTCTGAAGCAAATCGAGCAAACTCAATTGATGCAAAACAGGGTCCTCTTTCAGTTCTCAGTTCATTTGGAATACCATGAGTTGAGAAGTATTTCTTTAGTTTACTTTCTTTTTGTGTCGGTCCTAAAATGACACAAACGATGCAATTTGGACTGTATTTGATTTTTCTTCAAGGCCTGAAACAGTATAATTCCGGTTCCACTGTTGCTTCCACTTCCTCTAAGAAGATGCCACCTGGGTACTTGTGACAACAAGACTCTTTGGTGGCTTAAGATTGCTATCCTTGTATTCTTTTTGGTTATTTACTGAGGTATCTTCTTCATCTGAATTATTTATTCTTTTATTTCTTTTCTGTTTAAGGTTCAGCACTATGTCTATAAGTTAGTTAATCAAATACAATATTTGACATTTGAGATGTGTTTATTGTTTGTCAACACAAAACTGAATAAACTAATAAAAACAGTAAAAAGGACAAATCATAAGTACGAACAAAACACCTAATTGCATACTTTACTGTCAGCCTACTATATCAATCGTTTTATCTTGCAATGATTATTTATGGGACAAAAGATCGTGATTGTGTGAGTATTTGTGTGTTAGTGACCGAGTCAATGATTCTTAATAAGAATAATAAGAATAAGAATATTTTATTGTCAATCAACACATAATTGGTTACAGACAATGTCAACAATAGGTTTTGAGCTAGGAGAGAGTGAACTGGCACATTACAAGATTTTTTAATTTATTGCAAAAATCAATAAGAAACTTATACTCTTGGTAGCAGTTTTAGCATTTTTCCAAAAGAAAGAGTACATAACAATTTCGGCTAAAATTAAGGTCAAATCCTTCATCGACTGTTCCAATAAAAAGCTATTAGATGTCTGCTCTTTTGTGCCTTGTGAGGTTTAGGTAGTTCTAATCTCAGTGAGTTATATCGAATTAAAACTCTGTATTTACATATAAAAAACCCTGAATTACGATGAAACTGAATTGTTATATAATGAAGCATTCTCACTCATTCAGGAGCAGGTAATTGCACAGTATCATTATTTTATAAATCACTCTCTGAATCAAATAAATAAAATAAATTAAAAGAATAAATCTGACATAATTAAGGCTTTGTACATTTATTTTTAAGTGGTAACATCAAGAAACAATTTATTTTGGTAAGTAAATTACATATGCAAATACGAAACCATTCCAACCAAGCTTCACTCTGGAGCCACTGAGCCCCTGGCAACAGCTCCAGCGCAGTCATGTTGTCTCGCCCCGAGCACAGCAGTTGAATTAATGTTTTGAAACAACCACTCGCCATTTTTCTTTGGCTTGGATTAAAAGTCTTACCATTGAATTAAGTATACACTGTCAAAATTTCCTTAGTTATAATTCTTTAAGCAATTTAAGTCATAGGCCTGTATAAGATTCGAACTCTACCAATATCACTCAGTTGAAGCAGTATAATTTGTAATTTCGCTTTTAAATCACTTTATAGTAATATATTTTTTCTTTTTTTAATGTTAGTTATTATTTTTCTCAATTTTATTTTAAAGCTAGTTACATTTTAAGTGCAAGAAGTAAAATTGGTTCTTCATTCTAATTACAATATTCCTTTTATAACTAAGCACTCATAGCCAAGTAATGAATAAAATTTACTTTTATTATAAAGCCAAAGGCTTTTTCAAGTGTAAAAAAGGCGAAAATCGTTGCTTATTACAATTTTAAATCTAACTTTGGTAACTCATAGCCAAGTAGCAAATCAAACTTGGACCAATTGAAAGAGTGATTCTAGAGTAATAGCACGTTTATAATAAACAATTACAGCTATATTTCATTTACGAGGTATGTACGTCTTATATTTTTGGAAAGCCCGCATTTAAAAGTTGTTTCCAAATAATGAGTGTTCAAAACATGTTCCTTGGTGCAGTGGCATACATAAATTATAATTCTGACCAGACATTTCAAATTGCGAGGTAATTAGTAGGTTTTTCTGCAGCTTTTATTATTTTTCCGAGCTGTGCAAGTGGTTTAGTGGTAATAAGGTGTATAAAGCTAGTCTTTAACGTACCTAGGCCAAAAACGCCCGCTTCGTTGATTTTCGCTTAAGAATACTTCAAATTGTTATAAAAGATTGTACAAACAACAAACCTAATTTTGATGCATTGCGCTTTTAGAATCATATGTGTGAAAGACAACGTTTATGCGCCCTCAGTTTCCCTTAAGAACTAACAGCGCGGCCCTTAGAAAAAAACTATCGCAGCAGTAAAACCTATTTATTACCTCACCATTTTATTTTTATAACAACTCTGATTTATAATCTATGTATGCCATGTCCACGAAGGTGCACGTGTAGAATACTTTTGATGTATGAAAAAGTTATAATGTGAGATTTCTAAAAATATTCATATCATGATCGAACTGAGAATGTTTAGATTTAAAAACAGACAAATAAGTAATTCCCAACTCGGTTGAAAAGGATTTGTACTTTTTTTAAAACGCCACATTCTTTGATGAAAAATTTAAGTGATCCAGTTATCTCCATCGATGGTTATCTCCATTACAGATTCGCAGGTGAAACTCAATAATATAAAAATAATCATGCAAACAGAAAATACCAAATCTATCGACATAATAAAAGTGAATAATAAAAAAAAACTTAAATATTATCATATTTTTAACAAGTTACAAGTTAGTTAAATAGATTATCATGCAAATTTTACATACGCAACTCTTCATATTTTTTTACCTGTGATCATTCTTCATTCGTCATTGGGAATATTTGTGACCATAATATGATTGGTATACTTTCCAATTAACGATTTGCTATGTTGTCAACAAGCAAACTGTCATTAAAGAAATTAATGTCAGAACAATTACTTATTTCTTGTAAACTAAATAAAAAAAATAAATAAAGTCAAAGTTTTGCAATGATTTGTATACGCTGTATTTAACTGAAAAATTTAATAAGAAACATAAAGTTGCGACTGTTTTTTCCAGTTCATCGGAGATTAGAGAGTCTTATAAACTTGACCCTAAAAACCACGAAAGAAAGAATATCTTCATAGTAGATAAAACTAAGAGGCTGTTAAAAGAAGTGCATTAGCGGGCGCATCATCACACTAAACTATGCTTGACGCTCATGCCTTAAGACTTTATACTATCTGACCTTTAGCGTTCACGATATTGGCTGTTAAAACAAAGTCAGCTTATAACACAACAGTAGACTATAACAGTATATTCCTAAATTAAAATCATTACGTTCCAACATCTTGATTCAATGCCTTACTTAAGAACGCTTCTATTTACTTATTATCTACTTATACATTTTCCAGTTTATAAATAATGTAGAAATATACAATACGATGAAAATCCTTATCAATTAATCTTGGATATCGTTGGTTTAATCTCTGTTCCGTAACTGCAATTACACTTATAAAATATATAACAAATCTCATTAAAAAGTCGTAAAACTGTATTCGGAATTCATGGAACTAATGGATTATTATTCTAGGTCACGGTTCATTGCCTGCCAAGCTTCTATAGTATGTTCAAAGAGAAAAACATGTCATACTAAAAACAAATTAGTTTGTTGATCGGTGCAAAAGAAATAATTAAAATACTCGTTTTAAAATGAATAAATTGTTCTTAAAACATTGAAATGATGTGTTCCTATTCTTAAAACATTGAAATGATGTGTTCCTATTCTTCGGAATCACAGGAAACACAAATTAATCTTCTTCGGAAACACAAATTAATCTGGAAAAAGCATAAGTAGTTTTTGCATACCGATATTTTTGTAGCAACCTTAATTATTAGGAAAGATGCATTCTTTTTTGATTAAAATATGTAATATGTATTCTTTTTTGAATAAATATAGCTTAAGTAATGATGTTTACTTAAGCCTACCGTAGTTAAATCGTGTTCACTTATCTTAAGTAATAAATTTTTTCTTTCACTATGGGTGATTTGAATACGTTATCACCTACGTAGCCGTTAAAACTGTAAAATATATTTAGATTGAGTGTTAACTAAGGTACTGACACATTTGCTAGGAATTAGTATTGTGGTTTGAAATTATTTCGTGGCGCTATCCTTCTCAACTAGTTTCCCAGTTAGTTTCCCAGTTAGGTACAACAACTTTTACATACTTCAGACCTAACTACTGCAAGAGTTTTATTTTTTAGAATTATAACCTTACGACCAAACAATTAAGAAGAGCGGGCTCACCGTAGTCCTCCTCGTAGACGATGGCGACCTTGGTCCAGTTGAGGAAGGTCATGACGTCCTTGAAGGCGTGGTTCATGTGCTCCTGCGAGGGGTGCAGGTTGATGGAGAACTCCTTGAAGGCGGGCTCGAAGTCGACCCTTGCCTCGACGTGCGGCACGTCCAGCGCCTCGCAGATGGACTGGATGTGGGCTCCCAGCAGCGGGTCGCTCGGACCGAACAGCGCCTGGATCCCGAACTCCATCTGCTTGCACGCTGCAACACAGACGATGGGTTTCCTACTTATTATTATGATTATTTGATTTTGTTGAACTAATTTCAATTTACAAGGGTTGATTGATTTGTGTTAAATAATGTTAAAAATTAAACCAGGAATGTTATTTGAGATTTCTTTTCCACTGCTTGTTAGCTTGAATATTAACTCTGACATAAATTATGAAAGGAGTTAAAAGTTAAAATCTATCATGATTTTTGACCCTAAATAAACGGGAAAAGAGATCGTACGAATATTCTTCGTAGAAATGAAAGCAATTACCTAATTAATATTTTCCGTTTGAAAAGCTTTTACATTTATTAGAATGACTACTCAGTTTTTTAATTGCGTTTCGGTAAATAATATGCATTTAATTTTTTGGTAAAAGTTTGCGTTTTTAACTGTATAATAAAAAAATTCAGGTTTGGAATAATTTAAAAAATCGACATTTCTTAAGCTATAGACAGTATTAAAAAATAAACAGAGTATAAAATTAATTTACGTAATCAAATGAAATGAACCAAAACCTAAATTACATTAGATTCAGCTTGAAATAGTATATTTCGCAACAAGGGCCGAAAATGAGGTTTTGCAGGCTCGAGATCGTTTTTCAAATTCGAGACGAAGTCGAGAATTTGAAACGATCGAGAGCTGCAAAACTCTTTCGGTCGAGGTGTGAACGTTATTTTTCACCACACTACTCATTGAAATATACCCTAAATAATAATTTTAAATAACTGATTATTATTTGACTCACTTGAAAACAAAACACAGCTATGAAAATCATATGATCGCAACTATCCTGTCTTGAATGCCGAATAATTATGTGATGTTCTGACGTTGTTTCAAGCAAATAAACGATCAGCTGACTTTCGGCCCTAGGGTCCCAAACGTTTTCGGTCCTGTGGCGGCAAACAGTGTGTTTCGGTCCGCGTTTTTCGTTTTTGTAAAACAGGTGATTTCGTCGTAGTGTGGTGAAAAAATATTTATTGAATCGGCTTTATCCAAGATTATTTATGATTTACAGTTAAGTTTGATAAAATCGAACACATTTTGGCATGTTTAGTCACACATTTGCTGATGAGTTGATCATGCTTTGGTGAAACTGGTTTCAAATACAAGTTCTGAACATTTATTTTATTTAGATTATGATTTAGAAATATAACAAACATCGTTTCATTAGTGATTTCACTTATAAGACTTAACTATTGCCAATTTTAATAAATCCCCGAATAAAAAAAGGTTTTATTGCAAATAAACCCATTTAATGTGAAAGAGTTTGCCATTGATATGATCAAATAATTGCATGAGCAAAGGTGTATTGTTCAGTTCAAGCTTAAAACTATTTTGGTATTATTTTTTTCCGGTGGTATTTCAAAATATAAATGTTTTAACTGTGCTTTTAAAATGATCCAAAGATTCTCGGATGACTTATTAATTAATATGTAAGCCTCTGGATTGCTTGAAAATAATGTAAAATAAGCGAATATAATGTAGCGTACTCTACATCACTAATCGCTGGGTAATTCCTACAAGTTATGTCATCCAATCGTCTTATTCACTACCAATGATGCTTTTGCTGCTATTTTAAGTTGGTAAAAGGCCAGGATGTGTCAAATGACTAGTAACTGACAAATGTCAGACTAATCAGTTGTCATTTTTTTTGTATTATTATAGTCAAACTTCAACAATTTTGGAACTGCATGTGCACGTTAAAGTGAGATAGTGACGCCGTCGATGGATTCCAACAGTGTTCAAGTTTGAATGATCGGCGCACGGACAACTCCAGATCATTCATCAAAATAATATATATAATTCTATAACCAACTTTATCTGGACTATCTGACTACCAGAGATCTTCCAATTCTAAAATATATATCACAAAACGAGTATCGATTTTTACTTTTTCCTATGGACACTTAATATATCTTATCTATTAGTAATGTTATTTTACGGTATTGATTTAGACATTTTATATGTCGCTTCGCCTAAAACTAAAAAAAATATTGGCTACCACATAATTATTATTAAAGGGATGTAGACCAAATTATTCCCAAGACAACCGGAAAAGTACCAGAAGAAAACTGAGTCCGTAAATATGAAGAAACGCTTGCCCGTAGCAAAATTATTTTGAACATTTGCGATTATGGCATAAAACCCTATGAGAACGATAAAACAAATGTTTATACCTTTCTTGGATGTCCTGAAACTGTCATCTCTCGGGACGTACTGAATGTCGTAGACGAGCGTCGTGTTCGGCAGTAACTCTTTGTCCTTGTTCAGTCTGTAAACTGCGTACTTGAACGCCAACTCTGTGCTGCTGTCTTTTTGGTCTTGTGTGAATATAGCACCTGAAACCATTCGTTACATAGAATGTCGAAAAATATTTAAACTGTGAGTAAGGGTAATAAAATGCTATCACTAAACAAACTATTGTTTTCCTGAAAAATCAAAGATAATTAAAATCAGAAGGCTTAAAGAATATTTAGGATACAGTATGTATACTTTATTCATCCCTTAGTATTACCGTAAAATTTGAAATTACCATTCGTATTTGATTGTTATTTGATCACTTAATGTCATACAAATTCTTTTGACTTTAATTCAGAACATAGTGGTTTTACAAACTAATGTTAAGCTAAACATTCGATAATGATGTACGATTTATAAAAATTTACAATTACGACTTTTGAGCATTTTTCTGCAGGTAAGAGTAAAATAATCATTTTATCATTAGATTTTGTTACTTTTATTAGTGCAGAAGATAATTTTTTACAAAACATCCCAGCGTCGGGTCGGCACGCAGGCCGGCTGGAAGGGCGCCAGCAGGCAAATTGCCGTCACTAGACAACTGACGCCTCCCATGTTGCCGATGTGTTAAATAGCAGTTTATATACTTCCGAATGTTAAATACGCAAAGTACAGCACCGGACTGATTTTGTTTGCGCTGGGACCGGTCGTCGACCTGTTGTGGGGCTTCCTCTGAAGGCTTCTGGTATTAACACGCACAGTCTTAAAACGATAAATAAATATCTCATTTAAGTTCAATAAATACCTACAACTCATCTGCAAATATAGACTTAATAATATTTTAAGGGGTTCGGCAAAATTCTGGAATATATAAAATAAATTCAATGATATTTTGCTCAATTTAATGAAATTTTTATGTTAGGTATCAGTCATAAATATAAATATTTTCATATTAGATCACAACAGCGCGAACCGCGTCTCAAAAAGTTAATCCATTCAGAAGTTACAGCTCCTCAAAGTTACATCCATTCAGATGTTGGCCATAAACACTTAAGCTAAACGTAATTGCAGTGATTTTAAGTACTAAGTTGTTTGGTTTTTTGAGCTGAATTCAATGGTGACAACAAAAATGTTTTTATTTTTATTTTTCTATGTAAAAAACTCAAAAAGCCCATTTTGGGGGGCTTACCCCCCTTTACCCCCTTCCGGTGATCCGATCATGCTGGTTTACGAACTCGTCCGAGTGATTACTACTTTACACGTGTTTACCAAATTTCATTAAGATCGGATTTTGCTTCTAAGGGCCCCAAAATGAAAAGTTAACGTGGTCTCGGGCTTGAGTTTCACCATGAGACCTACGTGCTGATGAGACTCTACGGTAATAGCTTATTCCTTTAAGGAAGTTCGCTAAAAGTTATTTCATCTATTTGCCGAACCCTGTATATTATACGTGCTGTTACATACTAACTACATACGTTTGATGGAAATTCGGTTACCATTGTAATATTTTTGTAAAGTTACATAAGGGTTATGGGAAGCAGAATTTTTCTAGGGTGAAATTTATTGAATACGGTAGGTTAAGTCCGATTGTTAGAAAGGGAAATCACAATAATCTTTTACAAAATTGTAGTGATATCAAGTACTTGGGACATGAGTAATGATTTTTAACAAAAATATCCATTTTTATAACAATAAGTGTGACACACGTGCACAAACCATGCAAAATGTTATTCTTAGAAAACCCAAGATTACACTCTACGAATTTACCATATTTGAAAAAGTTTTGAAAAGTAATGCGAGTCATTGTCTCAACTAATTCCAACTCATGTATATTCCAAAACGATGTATAATGAATCATGTGTATTTTCCGACTATCTAAGTTTCACATCAACTTGATACGGTTGAGTCAGCAGGTGAGGCGGGCGGCGGGCGGCGGGTGGCGGGCGGCGGGCGGCGGGTGGCGGGCGGCGGGTGGCGGGCGGCGGGTGGCGGGCGGCGGGCGGCGGGCGGCGGGTGGCGGGCGGCGGGCGGCGGGCGGCGGGCGGCGGGTGGCGGGCGGCGGGCGGCGGGTGGCGGGCGGCGGGCGGCGGGTGGCGGTTGGCGGGCGGCGGGCGGCGGGCGGCGGGTGGCGAGTGGCGGGCGGCGGGCGGCGGGCGGCGGGCGGCGGGTGGCGGGTGGCGAGTGCAGACCGAGGCTTGGCTGAGATCTACTGGCTGATCTCATCGCCGAAATGTGCTCGGACACTCAGTCGGGTCCTACATGGCTTTCCATTTCACAAGGTGACAAGATCAGCCTGCAGACCTCACCCTCTCACGTCGATGTCTCTTGTGAAGTGCTGGGTGAGCTCTTGCAGATAGCTGAGATCCCCTTCAAGGTGAATAAAAGATTTTGCTTACTATTAAATTACCCTCCTCTTGTGATCACGGTGAACAATTACATATTACTACTAATTACTACTTGTTTGTAGATAGATTTAAACAACCTTGGGTTCAAACACTTAACGAATAAAATATTCTATACCTATAAAAAAAGGCAAAGCCCTTACTTATTACTAATCCCGATGTACATAGAAAGTAAAAAACATGTGATGATCGTGGCGCGATCTTGTAGCCTTGTTACTGACTAAGGTTGGCACGTTCCTTAGACAGGATTGTTAATTAATAGCCCAACAACCAATGGCAGCTGGCTCCAGAAACAACCCTTCAAAAAGCTACTAACTTTTCTCGGGATCGATCCGGCTACCTACATGTTTGTAGGCGGGCACTATAACCACTACACCAACCAGCCATTAATACTGTTTAGTGTGACCTCAACGAAGGGAATAGTACACAATACATCACTGAAGAGAGATATCCATTGACTAGGACTTGTTGGGATCTTTCGGAGGGATATGATCTCAACCATTTGTGTGGCAAGCCACGAATTCCACAATCCCATTATCTGTCAAGGAAGATATTGTGTTCTACGCAATCGAAAGCCTTGGATAAATCGAGAAAGACACTTAATGTCATGTTGTGCTTCTCCAAGTCATTTACACTAAGTGGATGATTGTGTCAACATTTTATTTTCGTTTTTGGAAACCGAACTGATCATTTGAAATTTTTTTTTAATTATTCAAAGAAATTTATCATCCTGTTCAAGAAAAGTTTTTCAAAAACTTCACCGACAGATGTATTGTCAATTATTTAGGCCTGCAATTGTTTGGTGGGAATTTCCTTTTCTGACAGTAAGAATCACTTTTGCAACCTTGAGAGAATTTGCAGTGACGCCTGTTTCCAATGAAAGATTGATTGAGTAAGGGGACCCACGATTCCGGTTCGGCAATATTTTAAATGTCATGTAGACATGCCGTTGACATCAGCCGATTTCTTTGACTGTAGGTCGCAAATCGCCTCCGACTTTCATGCTCAGTAATCTCAGCGAGAAACACCGATTCGGCCGGACTTGGTGCGTCCAGAGGCAGCCAGAAGTGCGAATGCGAGACCAGTGTTGCCAGCATTCGCAAAAAAGTTATTGAAAACACTCACTTCCTCGAGAGGCTCCCGAACAATCTTTCTATCCACCTCCGGTTCAGTAACTTGAGTTTCCTGAGTAGATGTCTTAGTATAACTAGTGCCAAATCTTAAGGCCCTGTCCATCCATAAGACCAATGTTAATTTTAGCTTTGAGATTATGGACGGTGTGGGCCTTAAGATTTGGCACCAAATATACTGTGAATGTGAGATCATGCTTGTGTTGAGAAATTTTCTATATTTTTAACTGTTTATTTATTTTGTAACTTTTTGCAGCCTTTTTCAAAGGAAAATAAAATTCGCATATCTATAATATAATGGATTACCCTTCGAAAAAATATAACTTTTATGCTGCGATTTTGACTAATTCACTGTTTGAGTTCGGATTTGTGTTTAACTCAAAGGGATCTATGTACATTCGGGGGTTCATGCTTAAATTTAGAAGTCCCCTAAGGACGTAGGAAACTAGGAAACCATAAAATTTGCCTTAAACCAGTATTTTATATCAAGAAACGATGATTCAATTTTGTTAGATCAAGCCGTAATTGTATTTAAAATTTACAGAGCCGGGGAAGGAACCTATCCATGGTTACTTATAAAATACTTGAAGGAATTGGGCGTATAGAGAAAATTTATTGACGTAAATTTACACCTCTTTTCCAGTGAAAGTTGCAGTAATACAAATTAGTATTACGATTTCTTTTACATGCATTTTTTACAACAGAAAATTTGATTTAGGAATAATTCCTAGTTAAACTTAGAATTATATCACTTTTGTGCATATAAAGTAATTCGTAAAATTCTAATGGAATGTTTCAAAATTGTTATTAAAATTATTTTCAATAATTCTTTCTGAAGTCCGTATTGTGTCCAAAATTCATACAGTTGGTCTGAACAGTTGGTTCATACATTTTTCTTTTTTCTTCATCTACTTCCTCTGTTTGGTTCTTGCTCTTTTCGAACCTAACTTCAGGGTCGAGTGTTAAAGATTCACTTTTATCTTTATTAATAACAATAATGTCGTATCTTCGATTAGACCCATTGTTTGCTACACCTTTTACTTCTTCAAAACCATCGTACTTTTTTATTTCTAAAAGCGTCAGCAATTAATTTCCTGATTGAATGGTTCCAGTTATTTCGGAGGAGATCACTAAATGGGCAGAATCCAAGGACATGTGGCAAAGATTCTAAAACCTAATTCTCAGACGTCGAACAGTGTCGACATCGGTTGCCGTCCCTGGATTTGCCTGGATTTGGTCTAGTCGGAGCAACATCTCCTATTATCTTTAACGCTTCTTTCTATTGAGTATTGAGATTTTTTAAAGTATGCAAGTGAAGGTTTACCGATGGACATTCATAAAAAAGGCATACTCCCCTTCCTTTAAAAGGCAATGAACACCAATTGAATAATTCCATTCTTTTAAGCTCATGTCTTAATTTTTTATAATTTTGAATTCTTTATTTATTAAGTCCAATAGGTCGAGTTTTTGAAACATTCTTCTTTTTCCTTCTTAAAATCCCGAATTCATTTTATGTATGGATTATCAATATTTTCCAATACTCTGCAGATATTAAGGAGTTGGATCGGAGCCTCCCATGTGCCCTTAATCCCAATCCTTTATTATTTTTTGAGGAGTAAAGCACAGCGTTTGGGATATCTGCGCGTAGTTTCAAAAGGTCTTTTATTGCTGATATAATAATAACATCAATAATTTTTAGGAATGTTTTGTTAAGTTTATTTAGAGGAGCAGTTTGAAATGGGTAATTAAATGTAACTATTAAAAACAAATATTTTTTGGTCAGTATGAGGGGTTGAAGATATTTTACTAATTTTACTTGACAAAGTTAATTATAGAAACTGGATTCAAAACTATTTCATTTTCAAAATTTACTCCTAAATCGTTTACTCCCAATCCTTTATTATTTTTTGAGGAGTAAAGCACAGCGTTTGGGATATCTGCAGGTAGTTTCAAAAGGTCTTTTATTGCTGATATAATAATAACATCAATATCTTTTAGGAATGTTTTGTTAAGTTTATTTAGAGGAGCAGTTTGAAATGGGTAATTAAATGTAATTATTAAAAACTAATTTTTTTTGTCAGTATGAGGAGTTGAATATATTTTACTAATTTACTTGACAAAGTTAATTATAGAAACTGGATTCAAAACTATTTCATTTTCAAAATTTACTCCTAAATCGTTTACTCCTTGATGGTTTTTCCTTTGTTCAAAGATGTTAGTATTACATTGTCAATTTCAAATTCTTTAGAATGTAGTTTCTCTTTTTCACATTTATTATGTTGGTCTTATTTATATTACATTTAAATGGGTGATTATTTTTACCAACCAATAAAGTATTGCCTGCAAAACATAAAATGCTTACAGGAGGCAAATAGTTATTTATCTTACCTCTGTCGTAGCCACTTGCTGTAATTGGGCACTTCATAAAGTGTCCAGCGCGCCTGGGCACTTAGTGTAATCCGATTATTTCAATCAAAATTCCAGCATGTGCCCAACGCTCATTGGACACATGCTGTAACTATCGAGGCGTGTTGGGCAGAAGCTATAAAATCTTTCTGTTTAAGTAAATTCAAGTGTTTACGTTAAATCACAATGTTAGTTAAAGTAGCCAATGTTTACTATTAAACCTTTACAATATTTTTTAATTAAAAATATTGATATTGGTTTTAATTACCTATGCCTTTTAAAAATATAATTAGTGTACGCAGTATTTTGATAAAAAATATTGTGTTTTATGAGTTAAGTTCTGTCTAAAATAAACAGTCAACAATAACTTAGTTCAAATCAAATAAAATCACATTCATTTATTCCAAAAAATGTTACATAGAAATTACCCAGACACAATAAGATAAAACATAATATTAGTTTAAAGTAGTACCTAACAAAAATTAACATTTTAATTCAGTGCCTACATAGGTGTAAAATCATGTGATAGTTATTTAAATAGTAACCACCACGTATTCTAGAATAAAACATTATAAATAATTGTGATTGGTTTACAAGTTCCAAAAAACAACATTGCCGTTTTAAAGTAGTCATACAGTTAAACAATAGTATAAAACTATAGATTAAACGTTCGCAAATTTAACGCTATCAATGCTATTAAAAAAAGTTACTGAAACTAAAAACTGAACATTTCATAGCAACTCCTTACCTCTGAATAACTTTTAAATTTCATAGGTTTTCCCTTTAGACAAATTATTCATGAATTTAAAAATATAAGTCTTTGACAAATAATATAAACCTAGGCTTTTGAGCTACTGATGTCACAAGGAATATAAGAAACGAATTAAAGTACATTACTAAAAAGGCGTTATATATGGATTTTTTATTATTCTATAAACAAGTAATAAAACATTTATTACAATGAAAATGTTTGATGTAATGATTTTATGTTAATTGATTTTTTTCTAACATAAAAGAAAAACTTAAACTTAAATTTACATTAATGCTGATAAAAATGTAAAATGAACAAAAAAATAATAAAATTAAATGTTTTAAATATTAATACCAAAGAAGAAACTGAGGAATTGATTTTATTAATATTTGCAAGACTTTAATGGCGCCCTATAAATTTGTTTTACCTTGCTATATTTAGATTTGTCATAAGTTTTATTGAGGGTAACTATGAAAGAAGGTGATAAATTAAAACATGAAAAAATGTAAATGTTAAATGTTGATGTTTTATGTTACATCTAAATGTGGTTGGTAAAAATGTCTAATTTTTTTAATTATTAAAGCATAACATTTGAACTGACTAAAAACCAGTATTGGTTTATGTTTTCTGAGTTATTTTGGCTACAGATAACTATTAATATAATCATTTAAATAATAAACAATTTTTAAACTGTTTATTGCTATAATAATAATATTAATGACGATGTGTGGCCAAAATAACTCAGAAAACATTGAAGAAAACATCATAAAAAATATACAAGCAAGAATTGACTGATTTAGGGGTTGAAAATGTTATAGTCATTGTACCTACAATATTCGTTAAAAATGATCCTATTTTGTATAATTAAAAATAATACATCGGACACTATGAACAGAAACGTAAACAGCAGTTTTACGTTTTACATCAAGTGCCCAGAATCTCAGCTGGACACATGGTGTAAAAGTAATAATTACTGCAAGTGCCCAGTTTTGCTGGTCATATAATGTAATTTTTAACCAAACCGATCAATTACACTATGTGCCCAGGCGAGCTGGGCACTTCATGAAGTGCCCGATTAGCGCTGGACACTTCATGAAGTGCCCAATTACAGCAAGTGGCTACGACAAATCCATACCTATCTTCAATATTTTCTTCAGACAGCTTTTCTAACATATGGTATATACTTAAGTTATAGAGAGTTGGAGATAATAGTGCACCCTGTAAAACTCCTCTCTTAATAATAATTGGTTTTGATTTGCCATTTAATATTTCCAATTGTGTAATTTTTCCTTTTTGTAATTCTATAATATTTTCTATTAATATTTAATAAATTAATTGACATATACAAATTATTTGATTAGCAGCTGGAAAATCAACAATTTTTCGCAATGACGGGGACTGGGGAGGACTTGAAACATTGGAACCACTATAGTAAATTGTTAAAAGTTAAGTGGAGGTTAAAAGTTCTTTCAGTTATAAATGTTACGCAAGATTTTGAAATATGCACTTGAGTGTGTTATAAGTATTTAAATTTGCTTAGCATTAGTCCAGGAGTTAGAACTATTACTCGAACACACCTAAAAAATTCCTCCCATTGTACAATATTCGAATAAGCAAGAATTGATTAAAAATATTTAGTCCTTTTTAAAATGTTTAAAGAATACTTATTATTGAAATAAAACCGGTAACATTGTTATCGCGAGCAAAGCTGCGGGTAGCTGATGGTATATTTGGATGAATATAATGTGGAACTTGTTATTTGAATCTACCTCAAATTAGTCATAATATTTAATAAAATGAATAAAAATTGAATTAGATTAAACATTAAAAAGAATGTATTGATAGAACGATCGATTCATTATTTAAAGGGAAATTTTCCGTCCTTTATTATTTCATATATTTAATACGGAGTTCATATAACTTTTTCTTCGATAACAGAACTCAGTATCAAGGAACATACTCTGGATAAATTCATGAAACGCATTATGGGAGGTTCTAAGAAGCACGAAAATGAGTACGGTAAGTTGAACTTAGTACTGTAAATAAAAAACTTGAGTTTTTATCCTTTTTACTAAGTATGATTTTCCTGTTCAGTGAGTAATTTTTTACGCTATCATTAAACTATATGTAAAACAGGCTAATGTCAATAGTAATAATTAATTATCGGAGAAACCTATGGGTGTACTTCTAGAGCAATGCAAAGATACATTTTGTGGGTATAAATGTAATGAAAAATATCAAAACAATATGAATTACTTGGTTAAAATCTTGAAAATAATTTCCTTTTCAAATAACTCAAACATTTTCTTAGAATAATAAGAAGAGAGCGAGCTAAGACAACAAGCGCAGTTTAGATTAGGTTTGTTAACCTTTGTTTTTAAAGCGTGACTTGAGTTACAACAAGAATTTGTTTTCATGTCTTGGAATAACCCTTAAATACCTTCTTCCCAAAATACTGTGCCATTTTTATCCGAAACTTTTTCTATGCCAGTTTAATAATGAAAACGATACAATCTTCATGGCAAATAACGTATTCTTACACATTTTTAAACATTTTTACCAGCCTTGAATGTATATTTGTTTTGAGAAAGGTGTGTAATGAAGAGAAAATTTGCTAATTTTAGTTTGATACAAACGTTTTCAAGAAAGGCAAGGGAAATAAATAAACATTTTGGACTAAAATCAATAAACAATACGTTTTGACATATGAATGTTTACAAATTTCAAACATATTATACACACATATTCTTATTGTGATATGATTATACAGGAGTTGTCTCTAAATTATAAAAATCAGCTGGTGTTAATACTTTTAAATCATATAGGAAAATTATCTGAGGTTTAATCCAGAAGGGGCCTTATATTTCAACTGGAATGCCAATTCAGAATTTCTTAGTGTCAGTTTGCTGCATTTAGCATTTTGTTGTGGTTTAACTTTGCGAAGGGCTTTCGTTTCATATCATCCATAACAATTTTGTTTGTGGTTATTTGTAATATTTAAAATCAGGGTTCTCTTGTCATTTTTGTTTCTCTTATTTGGCCAACACAATCTTTGAGACAACGTATACACGATAGTTGGTTAACCACTTTGTTAGTCTCTCAAGCTGATTTACCAATTATTGTGTAAAACTTGTTAGTCTAACGGTTTTTAAATTCAGTTGAATTGCACATAATTTTGCAAATACCGCACCGAGGTTAGCGGAAAGGTACGCACCCGTGATTGTTCTCCAAATCTTTTTAGGCCGAGAAATTTGAATTTTATATCTCTTTTTTTAATATATAGGCCTTATAAACACGTCACATGGTGGTCTGGAAATTAAGTTTTTAGTTGAACGGAAGTTGATTTAATTTTAAATTATTGAATGCTTTCATTACAGCATTGACTTTTTGTAGCTTAGGAAAATATTCCGTTATAAACTTTGGATCACTTGAGCAATTTGAATAAAAAAGGACATTTTTAGGTTTTCTGAACTATTTTTTAACACTTTTTTAAATTATCCTCTTCTAATAAAAGCAGAATTCAATTTAGAGATATATTTTTCAAAGTATGAACTGTCCCTACAAAGGGATTTAGCACATAGTGATACACTTTTTGCAATCGATTTTTTTTCATGTATACGAAGTGCCTCTTCGAGCGGGTCGGTCTTTGTGTACTTGGCTAAGTGTTTTTTATGTTACGTGTTCGTGTAGGTATTTTTAGCCATTATGACGACTTTCATGAGTCATTTTTGAACGTTCTTGTGCCCGACGACGATGCCGAGTGCATCGAAACGGCCCGGCCGTAGCATTAGCTACATAAACTTGAATTACTTGACGGTACAAAGGTAATTTAAAAATTTCTTGTTATACATCTGTAATCCGGAGGTTACAATCATGAAATAAAATTGTGTGGTTGTAATTGATGGTTCAGAGTTAATAGCAGTAACATTCAATGTTTGTATTTTTTTAATTTTTTGAAAATATAAGACCAGTATGCAACTCATGATATAGTTTTTACAAAAAGGATAAAATATTGTACCGCTATGAGTAATCGTAATGGCTAGTTTTGGAATTTCTAACTTTACTAGGGGTTTGGCTTCTAAGTAAACTCTTTGAAAAGTGCACAGCCTCGCATGGTATTAATTACAACTCCGCTCTTTGACCTGCAGGGGGATCGTTACGCTTTAGCAGTTCTGTACGTGCTTGTCGTTTCACATACAGCGTTGCTGATAAAAATCGCCTCATAATATAAATTAACAATTTTTAAACACATGTACATTGCAATGATACATAGTAACTAATAAGAACATTTTAAAATCCTAATTGGAAATGAAACTAGTCCGTTAGTTATTAAGATATCTATGGCTTTTTATTTCCTTATTTCATAAAATGTATTGCAACCTTTTTCATTTGAAGTAGTGTTAAAAAACTACGGTAGGCCTCCTAAATTAAATATAAATACGTTACAATTAGCGTACAAACTAAAGCATTTTTTTTCTATCGACGGCAATTTCATTTATCAAAAAGCAACGATATTATTTATAATGAACGGCGCATGTTGAAAAAATCTTAAAATGAATTGAATAACGCAAAATTTTTAAAGTTTTATAATTTTGAGTTTAAACTACATATCTACATAAGTTATCGAATGTAACAACGTTTTTTAATGTACGCAATAAAAAATGTATAGCTTATGGTCGCTTCTAATCACGAATAAAAAATTTACCAGGCATAAAATATTGTATAAACTACAACAAGGAAATAATATTTTCGTAAAGTTCCTGTTAGATCAAAGAGTAACAAAACTTTTACCTTAACTTTTAATGTATGTCAATATTTTCCTACAAATATTACAAGATTCCAGTTAATGTAAAAATCGTTGACAAGATGTTATCATCAATATCAGTAGAGGGGGAATTTTTCTTATGTATATACCTCATTTTTTATGAGATATATTGAGCACTCAAATATTAGTAGTAATAACCAGAGATTTAACCAAACGGTTATAGTTACATATCCTATTAAACTTTTTAAGTTTAATTTTCTTGCAAAAGTTTGAATGAAACATGCAATGGGTAGAATTTAAATAAAACAATGAATCCAATATACAAAAATGTATAATATTTTCAAGTTAAAACAAAAAAACGTGTTTGGTCGCGCTTCCCAACGATCCCAAACACTTGATTTGACATATATTTTTTACTACTACCGGAGCGATCTGACGAAAATGCCTAGAACAAAGGAAGATGTTATCTCCAAATGGAACACTGGTATTCATGAGATCTCTCAGAGATCTGTCGAGAATCTCAAAGATAAACCGGCGAGCCATTGGAGCTCATCGAAAATAAGCTGTGCAGCTCTGATAAGCTCTGCTCACTGAGAACCATTGGTCATATTCCAGAAGCCAGACCGTCTCCGAGATCGAGTGGAAGCCGGAACATGATATATGCGCTGTATATCCGCCTAGCAAGTTTCTTGCTGTAATTCCTGAGCTTGCAACAGCTATCACAACTTTCTGGCAGCTTCGGACATATAGGCAAGGATGACAAGAATGAGAGCAGTTTTACCGTAACCACCAGGGCCGTAAAGAAAGATTAATTTCAAAGAACCAAAACCCCTACGGTTACCAAGAAGGAAACTAATATGATATGAAAACTAATATGAAACTAAATGCACTTTCTGATCGTTTTGGCTCCCATCCCTCCACGAAAGCCTTCTGCTGATTTTCGCCGTCCAACATATGTTCTCGGCCCAGCTCAGTTATTGTGCCATTCTCTACATTTTGGAGGCAATCAAAGGGAGCTTAAAGGCGAGCTCGCGATCATTATGACTACGCCCTAAGTAATCTTCACAAAGGGTGTCCTTGCAGGAGTCCCGCAAAACTTTAGCAGGAGCTCCCATATTGCAGAGAAGCACGAAGAATGTACTTAGTCTTGGGCCAAGTTGTTTTTTTTGGCAGACGCTGAAAACGCAAATGGAAGAGCTTTTTTGCTCTTAATCAGCTCGTTGGTCGGCTGGTGGGTTTCTCCCGGGGAAAAGGGAATCAACGAGGCAGTGATAAGGGAACTCACTCTTGATAGTGGTCCTGAAGTGTGCGGTCTGTGAGTCGCGTTCCTGCGTCTTATCCCCCGTTCGCATCGCCTTTGAACGTCAAGAATCGCTTCATCGTATTCCTACATCTTTTTATTGAAGGTACGACATTGTTCTTTTCCCAAAGTTTTCAATTTAAGATTAAACGTTAATTTTGGACTTAGCGTTTAAACTGTCGCAGTATATGGTTCCAGACCTATCCTGCTCAAGTCTCTAGGTTGTAACAAAAAATAGTTAAATTAATTATTTTTCTGGTAATCATTTATCTTGGTGCTGATTATCAATTAGTTTTCAATTCTCATTGTTTTCTAAAATCCAATTAATCAAGTTAGAGGAATTGGTGATTCTACTTAAGTTTACGTATGATATGTAAGGTTTACTTAATTTTTTGAACTGTTGTTTTAAGTGTTGATGAAGAAGCTCAACCGGCCAGATTGTTATAATTAAAAATATTCCTTTGAGCATGATAAAACACTTAAATTACACCTTTTAACAACGGTTTCGGTTGGTAGATTAAGATATACAGGGTGTCAAGTGCCAAACTTCAAGAATTTTGGCACTTTACTTATGGGACACCCTGTATATTGATTTTTATTGCTCTGTTAATAGTTTATGCTTTTTTTGAAATTTTTGCAGACTTTTCCATTATTGATTACTGTAATAACGACAGTGTTATCCAAATCAGGATTCTCTATTGAAATTTATAATATTTTTATATACCTTTCAGACCATCGCCTAACTTTCCCTAGAAAAAATTCTTGTTGAAGGGTTCCATTTTATTTTTAGAATGGAGAGAGGTAACATTAAAAAAAGGGCTATTCGTAAGCTGGCTGAATCTAAGATGAACTTAAAGCAACACCTCAACTTCGGAAAATCGGTGGTTAGAAATTATAATTAATTTTAAAAGGTTGTGAATTATTTAGAATGAAGTTATCTAATTGTGCAAATGTAGGTAATTCTAAGTACAATTTTAAGCTAAATGCACACCCCTTTAATAGAATAAGGAGTCTTAAAAAACATTTACGTTCAAAACAACTTCAATAATAGTTTTGAGGTTTTTAGTTTTTTACATGCAGTTATAAGATATACGACTTTGTGAATTTTTTAATATTGATTATCAATTTATTTCCCTACGATATGGTATTTTTTTAAATTAACATTTTCAACTTCTTATCCAGATAAGTCTGTAGAAGAAATTAATGAAATGAGTTCAAAGTTTAACTTTCAGAAAATTATTTTAATTATTATGTTATAATTAAATTCAAACAGCGATAACAGTATAATTAGCGATTTAAATTCAATAGGTAATGCCGAAGTGACTAACAAGCGCCGTGAAGAATTAAAAATTGCAGTGGTACTTTGTAATGGCAGATCATGGTTTTAGTGTGCGGTTACCTTAAATTTCCAATTACAAATGTGCTCCCAGATGAGCAGTGTAACTTGATACATTTCGTTAGGAGTAAACTTAATTATACTGCTTCTCTAAATAGTAATAACCCCTAAACATAAAAAAAAATCATAAAAAAAATTACATTTTCCAAAGAGAAGTGCTTCATGATTAAAATCATTTTATTTTATCTTTTAAGCACTGCTTAAAAAAAAACTTTTACTTTTTTATTTAAAACTCACATCTTAAAATTAAAACAAATATACTGTTTTGCGATTGATTAAATTCTTGGGTTTAAATGTACTTTTTTAGCACTGTAGAAACGCATACATTTCTTATGCATGTCTGTAAGTTTGATTTTATCAGGGAAGATAGGTTCAAAGTATATAGCCAAAAGAATGAAATAGTTGATAATTTCATAGCTTTAAATTACGTATTAACAAAGATAAAAATGTAAAATGGAGCATATTTTAAAACACTTTTTCATTTCCACTTGATACTGAGTAGTAATAATACAAATTACTGCTTATAATCACTCTATAATAACTTTTGCTTAGTCAAACAAGTAAATGATAAAAGAGGCAGGTTATTTCCCCGTTTAATTTCAACTGGCTTTAAAGTAATGAACAGTAATACGGACGTTCAGCTCATTAACTCTCGTATTAAATTTTCTCAACTTTTTGGCTTAAAGTTGTATACAATTATGCAAGCGTTAACTGTCCAAAGCACTTTTACTTACTAACTTTAATTTGACGTTTTTTACCATATTTTGATTTTATTTAAACTTAAAAGCTCATTAAATAATTAATGTATAAAACGCCAAAGAATGTCATTTTGTTACAATGAGATAATAAAGTTGTCGAATATAAATATTTATTCCTAAGCCCAATGAAATTACTCTCTGATTGATAGAGAAATAGAAGAAGACCTTTAATTGTTTTTTAGTATTTCGCCTGTGAACCAAAACACGAAAAGCCTTTTACCCTGTCCTATCAATATTTCTTATGATTCACTTTTGAATTTCAAAAATATTATTTTATTATATTTAAAGATATAAACATAATAGTTCAAATAAATAATAAAGTTTAGATCATATTAACTATAAAGTGTCTAATGCACCTCCATAGAGCCCATTTTTAACAAACCCAAATCAACGACTGCCAAGGAACACTGACAAAAGTAAGAAAAAAGTACGCAGTACTTGCTAATATGAAAAAACTTATAATTTTTTAAAACACAATCCGAAACTTAATCACTTATTATAAAGCTGAATTATCGTTCACACAATGTGTTGTTCAACCAATTTGCTAAACAAGAAAACAAAAAGTGATAAAAGTTATAAAAGGTTTCCGGCATTTTTTCACATTATATTATTATTTCAGTGTCGTTTAAAATACAATGATATGACTGCCCCAACAGCAGAATCAGATATACCACTTTCAATTCAAACTAGACGTCAAACAATTATCCTATTAATGTCAGTACCAGGATTATGGACACAACTGTCATTCATTTCCCTGAATGCAGTTATGGGAACATCGGATAATTTAATAATAAACGTAACTATAAAATTGATACTCAACTCTACTTAAAGAGATTTATTATAGTTTTTAATACGTCATGAACCTCTAATGCATTAACATAAGTAATTAATTTCCTTTTCACCGTTATTAGAACCATTTAATCATAACTGAAATTTATGGGAAATAATTTAAAATGTCCTTTTTGCAATAACTATATAACTTTCGTTGTGTACGGTTTGTAAGAGCTTAATTATGTTAGGTAGCAAGGAGTATGTGATACAAATACCCCCTTTGCAGCAGACCTGCATACTCAGCGAATTTCAAATGCAAAACAACATATTTTAATCCAACATAGCGAGATTTGACATGTTTTTTGTAAGCTCCATAAGAATAACATGGGGAATGAGTATGCAGGTTTGCTGCTACAGGTATGTTTAAATTGGTTGGTTTTAATTCAATATTCAGTAGATCTGAACTAGAAGAAGCCATTTGCCAAGTTTTATCAAGATATGTAGAGAAATAAGCGAGATATAGAATTTTACTTATTTCCCATAAGGTTAACATTGAGACAACGTACTGTGTTTACCACTTTCAATATCTCGGTAACCAATGGACATAGAGCAGAGATTCAGTATACTAAATTCTTTGTTTTCTTGAGCTGAATTCAATGGTGCCAACAAAAATTTGATAAACTTTATTTTTCTATGTGAAAAACTCAAAAAACCCATTTTTGGGGGGGTTTACCCCCCTTCCGGTGGTCCGATCGGGCTGGTTCACGAACTCGTCCGATCGGGCTGGTTCACGAACTCGTCCGAGTGATTACCACTTTACACGTCTGTACCAAATTTCATTATCGAACTCACACAAAAAGGGACAGGCACAAAGCTACTTACCCAACCAGGATCTTTCTAAACTCCGAAAGGAAAACAAAAGTGACACAAAGAAAGAACTGCTAATTCTCCACCAAAACATTGATGGACTAAAAGACAAAATAGAAAGACTGACACACTTTTTAGTCACTGTTAGCCCGGATATTTTGCTTTTAACGGAACACGGAATGAGTCATGATAATCTAATTAACACCAGGATTCCAGACTACAAACTAATAGGAGGTTTCTCTAGAACTGAGCACAGAAAAGGCGGAGTTGCAGCATTTGTCAAGGAGTCACTTGAAAACTACATAAAACTAGAATCAACATCAGACCTGACAACTGAACTCACCTGTGAAACTGTCCTGCTAAAACTGAGAACAAAGAAAAAAGAATTATACATCCTGGGAGTCTACAGGCCTCCGTCGGGTAACCTCGAAAATGCAATGGAAATCATATCAGGGGAGATAGACAAAGCTTTGACTTCTCACATACCATTAGTCATTATGGGGGACGTCAATATTGACAGGCTAGTAAACGACAGAAAAGCGGTCATGTTCGAAGAAGCCTTGTTGGCGTACAGCATAAAAAGGCTCAAATTAACAGCCACTAGGATAACAGAACATACGCAAACCTCGATAGACTGCATCTGCACCAATTTAGACGAGGACGACGTAAGTTTTAGAATCATGACCACAGGTCTGTCCGATCACACATGCCAGACCTGTAAACTCAAACTTGAAGTAACAACAACAGTGACACCTTCGGAAAGGAAAAGAAATATTAATGACGACACAATGGCACATCTGAAATACTTACTCCAGCACCAAAACTGGACCACAATTGAGAACATACAAGATGTAGATCGTGCTTTTGACTCTTTTAATAAAATCTTCCAGCTTGCCTTGGATACAGCCTGCCCTTATGTAACAAAAAAAGTTAGAATAAAACCAAAAATAAAATGGGATGCTCGAAGTAAAAAACTTAAAGAAGAATACTTAGAGGCTTTAAACAAACAACAACTATCAGGTAATCAAGAAGACAAACAAGAGACGGCAAGAAGAAAGACGCCCTATGACCTATATCTGAAAGAAATCAGGAGACGAGAAAATGCAGAATGTATAAATAAGGCAGAAAATAAAGCAAAAGCCCTGTGGAAAATCATTAATAATGAAAGGAAGCAACACAGTGCGGGGTGGACAAACCCTTCCTTAGTTATAAATGGTAATACAATCACATGCCCTATCAAAATAGCCAACCACTTAAATGAACTCTTTGTATCCAACGCAGAGAGGGCTTTGGCTAAAAATAGTCTGAAAAACACAACAACACAACATGATGTTACCAACAATTGCTCAACTAAATTTATTCTGTCGGAAACGAGTCACACTGAAATCTTATCGGTAATCAACGCCATGAAAGCAAAAACATCTGCTGGCCCTGATGAAGTTTCCTCAAAAATTATAAAATCATGCAAAGAAGAAGTCATCACACCTCTTATCCATCTAGTGAACAGATCTTTTGCACAAGGCACCTTCCCAACCTGCCTCAAAATATCAAAAGTCTACCCGAAATTTAAAAATGGATCACCAGCTGAAGCTAGCAACTATAGACCAATCTCCCTCATATCAACCTTTTCGAAAATTATAGAAAAGGTAGTAAAAAGAAGGTTGACAGAACATCTGCATCGCAATAACCTTCTCTCCGCTCACCAACATGGATTTATCAGAGGGAAATCTACAGTAACTGCTTTAGCACAATTCATTGAAACTATCATTGATAAACTGGAACAAGGTAATATTGCTACTGGCATCCTTCTAGATTTCAGTAAAGCTTTTGACTGTCTAGGTCTAGATCTTATTATAAAGAAACTAAAAACCCTAGGCGTACAAGGGAAGGAAGCCGAATGGTTCAAGAGCTACCTTTACGATAGGAAACAATTAGTGGAACTAACAGTAAGAGACACAAGCAAAAACGTCAAGATACAATCACAGCTAATGCCAATTACAAGAGGAGTACCCCAGGGGTCGGTACTGGGTCCAATGCTGTTCATCCTACTGACAAATGACTTCTCTAACACCTTGGGAAACGTATGTGATCTTATCATGTATGCGGATGATTCAACTCTAATCCTGGCTGAAAAGCAAATTGACACATTAACCGACAGAACAATCACAGCATTAAACATTGCAAAAGAGTACTGCCTACATAATGATTTGATCTTGAATGAAGCAAAAACACAACAAATAATTTTCACAACAAAAACAGAAAATCTGGAAGGGACCCCGGGACTCAAGACAACAGATACCGCCAAATACCTAGGTATCACGGTTGATAGCAAACTTTCATGGAATCCACAAGTCGACATAGTGTACTCAAAACTCAGCTCAAGTGTGTATGTAATCAGGAGGATCAAACAAATCAGTACCATCGAAGCAGCCAAAGTTGCCTACTTTGCGCTATTTGAATCAACCTTGAGGTATGGGCTTATCACTTGGGGAGGGACCACGGTAACCAACATGCAAAGAGTCCTAGTTGTGCAAAAACGAGCCATCAGGGCCATAAAAGGGTTAACCCAATTAGAAAGCTGCAGAGAACACTTCAAGGAGCTCAAGATCCTCACTGTAGTATCCCTCTATATTTTACAAACAACATTATACACACTCAACACAGACAATGCCAGACTTGCAGACCATCACCACTACAACAACAGAAACGGACAAAACTTTGCTCTACAAACACACCGTCTCAGTTTGTTTGAAAAAAACCCTCTTATTGAGGAGCGAGGTTTTTTAACCTGCTTCCAGAAAAACTAAGAAGCCACACACCAAATCATTTCAAGAAAGCAATGACAGAGTGGTTGCTGGAGCATTCCTTCTACTCATTAGAGGAATTCTACAACTGGAAAACCTGAAACTGGAATACCTGAAGAACAACCAAGGCATAACATCACACCAGCATGCTTTTTTCTATTAATTTTGATTTTTAGATAAAAAACAATGTTTGTAGATTCTTTTAACTTACAGAACACACTATTGTATTGACCCTATTGTATTTCTCCAAGAAATTTCAATAAAGAATATTGACTATTGACTATTGACTATTAAGATCGGACCATATTTACGGCCGCTATCGTGTTAACAGACACTCATATATATATACAGGGTGTTCAAAAAATGTGGGGCAATAATTTATGTAGTGATTCCCTGCGTCAAAATAAGCAAAAAAGTTTATATAGACATATGTCCTATCTCATTTTGTTTAGCGTCTATCTGTCTCTATGTATTTTTTACAAAATAATTCATAACTCCCTAACAATTTAAGCTCCAGCGTTGAGATTGTACACAAATGTTTATCTTACTATTTGCTATATTTGTACAAAATATTAATAAAAACTCTTTAACCGTTTAAAAATGGCGGTCATTTTCAATATTTGGTGGCATATTTAACGAAAAATCAAATATTTAAAATAGCCGCCATTTTTTAACGAATAAAGATTTTTATTGATATTTTGTACAAAGATAGCGACTAATAGGATAAACATTTGTGCATAATCTTAACGCTGTAACTCAAGCCGTTATGGAGTTAGGAATTATTTGGTAAAAAACACATACAGACAGACAGACGCTAAACTAAACGAGATAGGACATATGCCTATATAAACTTTTTTTCTTATTTTGACCCAAAGAATCACTACGTAAATTATTGCCCCACATTTTTTGAACACCCTGTATATATATATATATATATATATATATATATATATATATATATATATATATATATATATTTATTTATTTATTCGAACGAATGGTGTTTTTTGCTTCTGGGGACCCCAAAATGAAAAGTTAACATGGTCTCGGACTTAAGTCTTACCATGAGTACTACCGTAATAGCATATTCCTTTAAGGAAATTCGCTAAAAGAAGTCGTGGAATCAGTTATTGAATATTTAACTTATAAAGAAGATGTAATAATCTGTGGCACATCAGTATTTATCTCAAAATCTACTAAAGAGAAAGTTTATGTTTCCTGCCCCTTCATTGAGACGGTTTGCAAGGAGTAAGGAGATGTAGTGTAACTTGAGTAACATAATTAAAATTAAAATTAATTACTTAAATTACAAATTTCATACATAGATTACATGCAAACATACATAGGTACATAGATATTATGTATCTATGTATGATATTATGTAGATAATTTATGTATGTATGTGATATTATGTATATATTATAAATTATGGATTATGTAGATTGTACTTAGATTACAACATAAATTACGTTTTCTTTGAGAAATGTTTTGTTTAGACTGTGCCCTTAATACTATTCTATTATCGTAAGTGATAAATCCATACGACAGAATAAAACGTAGCGTACGATTATCAACATGTATTATAAAATCTACTTGAGAGCATTTTTCAGTTTCCTACCTTTCAGGAAGACGTTTTGCAAGGAGTAAGGAGATGTTTGTAGTATACTTGTGTAACGTAATTAACTGTTAATAATTACGTTTTTCACATCAAATTTAAGTTTTTGTTAGATTGTGCTCTAAAAATGTTTTGTATTACTCTTATTGATTTCATATAAATAAAGAATAAGTTGTGAACTTTGGGGGTTCTGAGGGAACCTTAAACAGACTGGTTCAGAACATAGGCTGTGTAACTCGCATGGCAAGTGAAAGGTGACACAAAGGAACGTAGATTGAGTGAACACACTGTAGAGCAATAATTTCCTTTAATATACATGAACTATTAAACATACATGGTGCACTACTTATTTACTGACCCTTTTGAAAATTATATTCTCCAAATATGTTATAGGTCACTGTGTGAACTGTTGTTCTTAGTAGAGTCAAATTTTCATAGTATTATATAAATTGAATACACATTTTATAGGTTGAAATATATTGTATTGATTATCATGTACGCTACAAGGACCTTAATAAAGATATTACATATTATATACAAGTACAAACCGTTTTACACAAAGAAAATCAAAATGATTCTTATATTTTGATAAGAATAAACGACAAGTTAACTATAATGTCTTTCACAACTATTCACAAATGGTTAACCTTATTTTATATTTACAATTGTCCTTTATATTTACAATTGTCTATCTCACTTTCCTTCCTAAGTGGAGATAGGATCTATTTCTTAGACAGTCATTCCTTCAATGGATTTTATTTGCTTTGTTAATAAACAGTTTATTTCATTTCATTATTATTATCTTTGTTCGATACAAGTTTATTATTTAATATTTATTTATTTAAATTATTATTATTCAATTTATCCCTTTGGGTTGGACTTTCAAATTCTTTCTCTGAGAGTTTAATTGAGCTTATAGTGCACCAAATTATTTTAATTTGATTGGGGACATACCCGCTGCATCTTTCCTGGTGGACCCGTGTTACGCCCGCGTCGCCAGCCAGTTGAAGGCCCGCGTGGATCCCCGAGTCGGTGTCTCCTCTCGGTGATCTCCACTCCTTTCGGTGGTCTGCGTGATCCTCGGTGGTGTCTTCGCCCCCTCGGTGGTGTGCGTTGCCTCCTGATGGTGTGCGTCGCCTCGGTGTTGGTCTCCGGTGGCCTGGGTCTCGTTCCGGTAGGATGTCTTCCGCTGGATGTCCCTCGGTGGTGCGAGTCTCGAAGCGAAATCTCGAAGTTCGTGCGTTGGGGAGATAGACTATCTCGAGGTTGCCGACGGGTGCTTAATACTGTCCGCGACGGTTTACCAACTCCTACTCAATTCAGAGTGGCCCCTGAGTTCCCCAACTTATTACTTCTACTCCTCTTCGAAGACTGATTTCCTAACTCTTCCTTTCAATTTTCCATCACTCTCCCTTCCATCGGACTTTTCCCCCGTAGTGCTATTGTCACGCCCTCCTGCCAATCGGCGATGGCGAATCCGATACCTACGGAGCCATTGGGAGAACGACTGAAGTCCAGCCCTATTGTTCCGAGAATAAGGCGTGTCGCTGATGGTGAGTTATTCCAATTTTTCTAATATGATTCCTTCCACGGGAATCGAACTGATCTCGGTCATTTCCCTCCTTCCTAGTAAGACCTTGAAATATAATGCTCTCCTATTGTATGTCGTCTAGATACGTGCTTCCTCGTGGGAGCTTATAAGTTTTATTTTAAACAATTTTTATTTGTTGTACTAATGTGAGAAAACCATGAATGAATCTCTTATTAAGTATTAATTTTGGACGGAGGTAACTGATCTGATTAATAGTCGATTTCCGGATAGTTTATAACCCCCTAACCAAACCCCCCCCCCCCTTTTATTTCTGTTCAAAAATCTATTTCCCAAAATTATGTCGCTGTTTGTGTCTGGGGTAACATATAAAGTTTCCTTTATTATTATGTTGCTAATTTCTAGAGTTATTTCTGTAGTTCCTAAAATGTTGATAGGTGTATTATTAGCTGACACGACCTTAGGTACTTTGGTTTGCTTAATATCCTTGTCCATTACTAAATTGGAATTTATGAAATTTATGTTGGATCCCGTATCTACTATGCACTCTATCATTTCGTTTGGACGGTTAGTTAATTTGGCATTTAACGTTAATACCGGAATTTTGTTACTTTCCCTATTTTGCGTGTTAAATAGTGTTTCACAAATATCTTTGTTAAACAAGTGGCCCTTTTTCCTAGGTTTGGGTAGTCTGTCTGATGCTATGTGAGTTATCTCGCAACCATGGATAGTATGTTGTTTTTCATTTTCCTCTAGTTCCTCAACGATTTTCCTCTTGTCTTCCTCTCCTAATATCTCCATCTCCGATGTCCTCTTTACTTCTTCCTGTTTTCCTTGGCCTTCTTCTTTCTTCTGCCGTCCTTCTTCTTCGTTCCTCTTCCCTTCTTCTTCCTTCTTCTTCCTTTCTTCTTCTTCTTGCTTCCTTTCTTCTTCTTCTTGCTTCTTCCTTTCTTCTTCTTCTCTTCCTCTGTTATCGTTTTTCTTATTTGTATTTTTGTATTTATGTCTTCTTGTTTCTTGGAAACCATTAATGTTGTCCCGCTGATGGTTGTCTTGATAGCTTATAGTAGGGTGGTAATATCTTGCTGTCCTTTTGTATCCTTTCCTTTTTCTTTGGTCTAGCATTTCTCCTATTGTCGGATATTCCTTTTCATAATTCGTAATTTGAAATTTTTTATTCTCCATATATGGTTGTTTCACGCTGAATGGTTGGGGAAACCTTCCTCTGTTGTTAGTATTGGGAGGTCCCCTCTTTATTCGTTTTTTTGTTTGTTTTCGTTGTCTTCCCTTTTCAACCAAAAGCATTCGTCCTTTGTGTGGTTCGATTTCTTGCAGTGGTCGCAGAATTTCGGTGGTGATTTAGGTTCTTGTTTCCCCTGGGCTCCTCTAAACCTGCAGTCCTTTGTCTTGTGGTTTGTTTATTTGCAGATTTTGCAAAATACATTTCCTCCCCTGTAATTGTAATTGGGTGAATATTGCTGGTAGCCATAGAAGTGTCCCGCTGGTGACCTTGGTGGACGGTTGAAGCGGTGCTGGTTGTACGGAGGAGGGACGTGTTGTCGTTGACGCCACTGCTGTGGGCCGATGTGACGTGGACCTTGTGACATCATCGCTCCCGTCGCCTTGTAGCTGTCTCTTCCTCGTTGTGGGTTGTAACCTCTGTAGTTATAGGGTGGAGTGTTGTATTGTGGTTGTTGGAGGTGCTGCTCTCGTTGGATATTTAAATTGTTGATGACTTGAGTTAAGCTTTTTATTTGGTTTTGGAGAGTTTCAATTTGTGATCCTTGACTGCTGGGGGTTTCCTTAGTTTGTCCTAATTTTTCCGCCCTATCATATTTTTCTTTGTTTGCTAATTTAATTTTGAGTTGCAATTCGACCTTTTTAAGGTTGTTTTCTAGATCTTTTAGCGTATCACACGATTCCGCTACAATTTTGTCGCAAATTTCAGGCTTAAGGCCTTGAATAATGTATTGCGCTATCCTGCGGTCACTCATGTCCGGATCGTGTCTTTTGCATAAGGTTAGGACTTCTAGATAATATGCTAGAACGGGTTGGTCTTTGCCCTGTACCTTTTTGTCCAAGACGCTTTGGAGGGTTGTTGCCTGCGCCGCGGGTGTAAAGGTTGTTATAAAGGTGTCTTTAAAAGTGTCCCAGTTATTGGGTGGGTTGTTTTTGGTATCTAAAATATATACAATCCGATGTGTAACTGACTGATTAATAGATACAAATTCAAACCATACTTCCCGATGAGATAGAGACTTGAAATTTGGCACGAATGTTCCTTGGAGGGTCAATGTACAGGAAAAATTATCAAAACTGCACATTTTTTATTTAAACCCCCTTAAAAAATTATTAGAAATTCGCCAAAAAATGGTGTTTCAAGAAATCTTATTTTGAGCTCTAGTGGCCTAATGGATGGTCCTATCGAGAAACGGACTGCACCTTGTGCCACGGATTTTTCACGATCTACAACTTTGGTTCAGTGACTTTTTGCCGTATCTGGTCTCCTTCACCCTTAGATAGCTCTAGAAATTTCAATTTTCGAAGATCTTCCCTAGGTTTTCCAGTTCCAATTCACTTAATATTATACGTAGAGGGCTGAAAATTGGCACACATAATCTCTATAGCAAATATGTTACAAATCACCAATAATATAACTATTTCTTAATAATTAAACGCAAATAAAGTTAAAAAATCTTTGAAATCTACCACTTGCTAGTGATTCTACTAATCTACTTTATCACTGAAATATGCCATGTAGTACATTACAGTTTATCTCAGATCGATCTTCTACTAATCTTCTTTATCACTGAAATATGCCATGCAGTACATTGTAGTTTGGACTTACAAAAATAAAGTCCACTAAAAAAAAATTCTTTTATGATCGAGATTCATGTTTTTGATACATTTTCATTATGAACACCTGTAATGAGAAGATTTTTTATTTTCCTAAATAGCTGCAAAAACACTAATGAACGTAAGTTTAATTTTTGGTTCTCGGTGTTAATATAGTGTACTTCTATTAACCGTACTCTATCCGACATCATAACCTTCCTACTTGACTTTTACCGTCTGGAGTTTTAAAGTTCAAGGCGTTTCAATTGTCATGGCGTTTTCGTGCGTTGCCCGAGGTACCTTTCACCAGGGTGACTCTCGGTTTGCTGATTTTTCAGTTAACGCTCAATGTATGGCTATAAGTGCAACTGCGGCAGCGTGGCAGGCTCTGGGGGGCACTTTTAGCTCATACACTATTGACCAGATTCTGATGGCTGGTGATCGTAATTACACGAGATCTCGTCATGAGAATCAGGTCCTAAACAGGTATTTGTATCCTGAGGATCTCGTCCGAAAGCTTGAAATTGCAGACAAAGTAGTTTTCATCGAAGAAATCGCCTTTGTCTGCAACGGGCTAATGCCTTCTTGCAGTGATAATCTTGCGGAGGCAGTAACCCTGCTATCGTCAACCTTGCAGGACATTCTGCGAGAAGATTCCATTAATGGAGGCTTTCTTTTCACATCACAACTCGTGACAGTCGCTTTTTGGCGTAACCAAGGGCGGTTCTATCTATTTGATTCGCATGCTGTAAACGAATACCGTCAACGAGACTATGATGGGATAAATAACCTAGCACGGCTCTTCATGTGTGATTCCTTTTCCTCGTTAGCGTCTTTATTACTGGCAAACTGCGCTTTTAATGGCGGGGAATATAACATCACAGGTCTGAAGTTCTCTCGACCTGATGGCCATTGTGAAGATAGTCCGTCTGTTATCCCTCCCGTTGCCCCTCTTTCCTGCATTCGACCACTCCCTGAATCAAACCCCACCAATGATAAAAAAGGCCCAGGAAGACCAAAAAAAAATAAGAGGGGCCGTCCTAAGATTCTTGAGACTACGAGAGAAGAGCAATTAAAAGCAGCAAAAAAGAAATACATTGAGTCTCACCCAGAGAAAAACAGGGAAAACGTTCGTAAGTCTACTAAGAAACATCCAGAGGCCCATAGAGCAGCTGTCGAACGCTACAGTCAACAGCATCCTGAGGTTCATAGGGCTGCAGTCCGAGAGTATGAGCGTAGTCACTCTGATGCTTCTCTTCACAGAGTACAGACATTTCGTCTCAAGAATCCGAAATTGTCGGAACTTAGACATTTACCTGTCAATCTTGCACGCATTATAATTAATGAGGGACCCATGTCACGTTGGATGGGGGATTTACTAGATCATATAACACCTTTTAAATTAAAAACTGTTAGTCTTTGGGATGTGAATTGCCATAGATGTCCTCATTGCCATGCACGGCTCTTCGAAGAAGAAAAGAACAGGAAAAAATGGTGCTGCGGTGAAGGGTTGTACAACGTTCTTGAACTTCCTCCTCTTCAAGAGCGATTTTATTTTGATCGTCGTTTCATTGACAGAGCGCGGGCCTATAATGATCTGTTTGCCTTTTGCGCCCTCGAAGTGTCAGGTGGGTACCGGCATCCTTCCGGTTTGTCTTTTTTTAAGATTGAAGGTAGGATGTACCATCAGGTATACAATCTCGACGCTCCTGGTCAAAAGTTCACTACTTCTGCTGGGAACGTCCAGTTTGTAAATCGGTCCCGCCTGTACATCGATGACGGGGAAGAACGCCGAAACATTGCCGAGGGCAGATCTCTTGACGGGGTCATTACCGACGATATTACTCGTTTTCTTGCTCGAGAAAATCCATATATCGAGCACTACCGTCGGTTAAGTAATGAGCCGTCAGTGAACGCACACTTGGATTTTCAAATTACAAGTAGAGCTACCCATGGCCCTGTTCTTGGTGACCGGCAGACAGGTATTGAAGTGCATGCTGTCCTCAGCACAGACGATTCATCAAATACTGAACCTCGAAAATTGACCATCTGGAAGCATGGCTCGGCCAGACCTACTTCCATAGACCTTCTTAGTCCCCTCATGGAGCCTTTCCAGTATCCATTGCTTTATCCGCAAGGCACGCTAGGTTGGCATATTGGCCGTACTGACAATCGTGGCAACAAATTGTCTCAGTACAATTATTCTCGATGCCTTTTACTTTCTGAGCCGCGCTTCTCTCATCTTGGCCGCCTTTCTCAAGCGTGGCATGTTGAAATGTTCGCCAGGTATGAGGAGGAGAAATTGCGTTTCATAAAATTCTCTCAGTCCAAGCCAACTGGGAATGCCTTGCGGGTAGGGCCTTTGGATGAACTCATCGGCGCACAACAGGGGAGACAAGTCCTAAATGACATCAATAATGATGAAACTGTCCAAGGTGAGGGTGGGGCGCAGCCTGGTAAAGTTTACCTCCCAAGCACATTCACGGGGGGACCCAGGTACATGAAAGTACATTATGAGAACGCCATGGCTCTGGTGTCTCGTCTGGGAGCCCCCACGTTTTTCCTCACTTTTACTTATAGTGCAACTTGGGAGGAAAACAAAAAGGCTTGCCCCCGCGGTGGTAGTCGCAGCGACCCGGCTACGGCATGCAGAGTCTTCCAGATCAAACTTTTGGAACTCCTCCGAGATCTGCGCAGTGGAGCCATGTTTGGCAAACCAATTTTTCTTCTTTACGTAATTGAAACGCAAATGCGCGGGTTTCCACACGCGCATATTGTTTTCAAAATCGAAGGAGACGGCCCTGTTCAGGCTACTGACATAGACTCTATCATCCGCGCGGATATTCCCTCGGAGGAGGAGGCCGGAGGTCGGCTCAGGATGTTGGTCCTGAAACATATGATCCATGGCCCTTGTGGTACAGATCACAGGACTGACTTTCCCTGCTGGGATTCCGCCAAGGGTTACTGTACTAAATTCTTCCCGAAGCCCTGCTGTGAAACCACCCATGTTGATGAAAGGGGGTTCGTCCAATACAAACGGGACTACAACAACAAAGGTTCAATTAACTGTCGTAATAAATCTATTCCTGTTCACGATGGATGGGTAGTCCCATACAACGCAGCTTTGATTTTGAAATACGAGGCTCATATAAACTTGGAGCTTGCTTCCACCCGCCGTGTGATCAAGTACCTGTTCAAATATCTAATGAAGGGTGGTTCTCTCCAGAATGTGACTGTCACTCCGTTCAGCAAGCAAGACGACGAGGTTGAACATTATGTGACGAAGAGAATGGTGGGTGCCAGCGACGCATGCTGGAGGCTCTTGGATTTTCCTATCTCCAAGTCTGAACCCAGCGTTGAATGTCTTCCTGTTCATCTGGAAGGAAAACAATCAATCTGTTTTCGTCCTGGCGAGCTGGAAAATGCAACCACTAGGGCAAGCTCCAAGCTTCTTTTGTATTTCGATCGGCCTCTTGATGCTGTGTTTGAAAATCTGACGTATCCATCCTTCTTTGAAAAATTCGTCGTACACACTAAAAGACCAAACATTGTGGAGGTATTCGAACATCAGGATGGCCAACATTTCATCACGGCCCGCCAGCGTGGGGAAAAGGTATGCAGATTGTTTTGGGTTTCTCCCAGCCGCAGTGAACTATATTATCTGCGCATTCTTCTATCGTTCGTTCCTTGCCGTGGTTACGCCGATCTCTTGTCTCGAGGTGGGCCCGACTGTCGTAATTTCCAGGAGGTCGCACGTAAACTCGGTTTGATAGAAGATAATGATGAGTATGACTACGCGCTGAGTGAGGCCGCTCAATTTATGACTGGCCCGAGACTTCGTTCGTTCTTCGTCATTCTCTGCAACATGGGGGCTCCTGCAGCACTTCTGTGGGACAAGTTCCGCGACTCACTTTGCGAGGACCACTTAGAGCGGAACCTCAATGACAGAGAATTTGCATACACAATCTCTCTCATTGAAATAGACCGGAGTCTCAGGCGCCAAGGATCGTGTTTGGCCGATCATGGCCTCCCTGATGTTCAGGATGACACTTCTGAGTTGGGTAGGGAACTGCTCACTTACGGTAAGAATCAACAGAGTGCTTTGGTGGAAGAGTGGTTTCCCAGGCTCTCCGAAGATCAGAGGCTTGTCTTTGAGTATGTTCGTTCTCTCTTTCATAACCGTGGCGATATTGCTTCTTCGAAAGTAATTTTTCTCGACGGTCCCGGGGGGTATGGGAAAACCTCACTCATTCGTGTAATCCTTGCCTACGTGAGGAGTTGTCACCAAGTGGCTCTCGCCGTGGCTAGCTCAGGGATCGCTGCCGGAAACCTGCCCGGTGGTACCACAGCTCACAGCATGTTCCGCCTACCACTCGATCTCGGCGACGGCACTGGATTTTGGAACATCACCAACGGTTCCCAGAGGGCTGAACTCATCAGAGCTTCCAAGCTCATTGTTTTTGATGAGGCACCGATGGCTCATCGATTCATTTTTGAAATTCTCGACAGATCTCTGAGAGATCTCATGAATACCCGTGTGCCATTTGGTGATAAGATCTTTCTGTGCTCTGGGGACTTCCGTCAGATCGCTCCCGTCGTTGCAAACGCACGTACGCCAACCGACATTGCATCTGTTTCACTTCGGGCGTCCCATCTGTGGCAGTGTTTCAAAATCTTTTCTCTCACGACGCCACATAGGACCAGTGGTTGTACTGACTACTCCGAATTCCTGCTTGCAGTCGGCAATGGGACTATTCCTTCAGTGTCACTGGGGGAGGGGCGGGACAATCAAAGTCTAGTACCACTGCACGGTGTTAGACATGTGACGTCTTTGACTGATTTGATTTGCTCCGTTTTTCCTCGTGATGTCTTGATGAATCCCGATTTGTGTTCTCGACGGGCGATTCTCTCAACTCTAATTGTGAATGTCAAGGAGGTCAATGACAACATATTGCACTTACTTGACGGACACCTTTATGAGTTGAGAAGCGCCGACTCTGTCGACAAGGATAATGATGACGGTCTAGATGTCGACGTTCAGTTGCTGAACCAGGCTACAGGCAAGGGTGTTCCAGATCATATTCTGCGTTTGAAGATCGGTTCTGTGTGCCTCATCATGAGGAATCTTAACATCGCTGAAGGACTCGTGAACGGCACCAAAGTCATTGTGACTGCAATTACCAATCGGTTAATTACTGTCAGACTCCCTGGACAAACGGAGCATATATGTATCCCTAGAATAACATTTACGTTTCCGTTTGTCGAGGGATCGCCGCTTCGGGTCCGCCGACGTCAGTTCCCACTGATGTTGGCCTATTGTATGACTGGCCACAAGAGCCAGGGTCAGACAATAGATTCAGTTGGTGTTGATCTGCGCACAGACTGCTTCACTCATGGACAGCTGTACGTGTTGCTTAGCAGGGTCAGACATCCAGATCACATTGTTGTACTTGTCCGCCCTGACAGGATCAATGAAGGAGTCGCCTATGCAAAAAACATTGTGTATGGCGAACTCCTTCTTTAAAACCGATTATGACGAGCAGTAGGCTAGGGGATCTGCTTAGTTAAAACTCCCCGGTGTTGTATATATTTGTATGTTATTTAGATTTTTTCGACGGCAGAGGCGAGGAGGACTGCCTAAACAAACTCTCCGGTGTGAAATAATTTGTTTATTAGTTTAAGATGGCAGAGGCAAGGGGGACTGCCTTGACAAACTCCCCATTTCTTTGTTTCTAGTATATTATTAAGTTTGTAAATATGGTTCCTGCGTTTCCCGGCCTCCCCGTTGGCGGAACTGGATATGCCGGGATGCAACTTAAAGCACCGGCTAACTGACAGGGGAACATTAACTACTGAATTACTTAACATTTAATATTCACTAAAACATTCTTACATCGTGTTCATACAACTTCATTTTAACTAATACATATTTTACTACTACTACCATAAATTTTTGATCATACCTACTTAAATTTTAATTCAACAACATATCTACCTACTATCAATGTTAATTTATCCTCAAACATACTACCTTCGAAATAAATCTCATCACCAGCTAACAACGCAATGACAACATTAATACAAATTTGTAAATTACTAATGCTCTAGTTTAAGTCTAATTAATTTGACCATTTACACCATTTCCATCCTCTACTTTAGTCAAATCTTTTTCATCACTTTAACTCCACTACCAAACATTACTCTGATGGAGATTAATTTTGAATACAATTTAGTCCTTGAATAATAATTAAAAAACTCTTCCTTTGCCGGGAGACATCATCGGGGGCCTGGGGGCGGAGCCCCCAGCGAGCCGCAAGGCGAGTCTAAAATATATACAATCCGATGTGTAACTGACTGATTAATAGATACAAATTCAAACCATACTTCCCGATGAGATAGAGACTTGAAATTTGGCACGAATGTTCCTTGGAGGGTCAATGTACAGGAAAAATTATCAAAACTGCACATTTTTTATTTAAACCCCCTTAAAAAATTATTAGAAATTCGCCAAAAAATGGTGTTTCAAGAAATCTTATTTTGAGCTCTAGTGGCCTAATGGATGGTCCTATCGAGAAACGGACTGCACCTTGTGCCACGGATTTTTCACGATCTACAACTTTGGTTCAGTGACTTTTTGCCGTATCTGGTCTCCTTCACCCTTAGATAGCTCTAGAAATTTCAATTTTCGAAGATCTTCCCTAGGTTTTCCAGTTCCAATTCACTTAATATTATACGTAGAGGGCTGAAAATTGGCACACATAATCTCTATAGCAAATATGTTACAAATCACCAATAATATAACTATTTCTTAATAATTAAACGCAAATAAAGTTAAAAAATCTTTGAAATCTACCACTTGCTAGTGATTCTACTAATCTACTTTATCACTGAAATATGCCATGTAGTACATTACAGTTTATCTCAGATCGATCTTCTACTAATCTTCTTTATCACTGAAATATGCCATGCAGTACATTGTAGTTTGGACTTACAAAAATAAAGTCCACTAAAAAAAAATTCTTTTATGATCGAGATTCATGTTTTTGATACATTTTCATTATGAACACCTGTAATGAGAAGATTTTTTATTTTCCTAAATAGCTGCAAAAACACTAATGAACGTAAGTTTAATTTTTGGTTCTCGGTGTTAATATAGTGTACTTCTATTAACCGTACTCTATCCGACATCATAACCTTCCTACTTGACTTTTACCGTCTGGAGTTTTAAAGTTCAAGGCGTTTCAATTGTCATGGCGTTTTCGTGCGTTGCCCGAGGTACCTTTCACCAGGGTGACTCTCGGTTTGCTGATTTTTCAGTTAACGCTCAATGTATGGCTATAAGTGCAACTGCGGCAGCGTGGCAGGCTCTGGGGGGCACTTTTAGCTCATACACTATTGACCAGATTCTGATGGCTGGTGATCGTAATTACACGAGATCTCGTCATGAGAATCAGGTCCTAAACAGGTATTTGTATCCTGAGGATCTCGTCCGAAAGCTTGAAATTGCAGACAAAGTAGTTTTCATCGAAGAAATCGCCTTTGTCTGCAACGGGCTAATGCCTTCTTGCAGTGATAATCTTGCGGAGGCAGTAACCCTGCTATCGTCAACCTTGCAGGACATTCTGCGAGAAGATTCCATTAATGGAGGCTTTCTTTTCACATCACAACTCGTGACAGTCGCTTTTTGGCGTAACCAAGGGCGGTTCTATCTATTTGATTCGCATGCTGTAAACGAATACC
Organism: Flexamia atlantica; assembly: GCA_035578135.1. Lineage (NCBI taxonomy): Eukaryota > Metazoa > Arthropoda > Insecta > Hemiptera > Cicadellidae > Flexamia > Flexamia atlantica. Next base: position 27,042,001 of record JAQJVK010000006.1, on the reverse strand, counting down.
GTCAACGAGACTATGATGGGATAAATAACCTAGCACGGCTCTTCATGTGTGATTCCTTTTCCTCGTTAGCGTCTTTATTACTGGCAAACTGCGCTTTTAATGGCGGGGAATATAACATCACAGGTCTGAAGTTCTCTCGACCTGATGGCCATTGTGAAGATAGTCCGTCTGTTATCCCTCCCGTTGCCCCTCTTTCCTGCATTCGACCACTCCCTGAATCAAACCCCACCAATGATAAAAAAGGCCCAGGAAGACCAAAAAAAAATAAGAGGGGCCGTCCTAAGATTCTTGAGACTACGAGAGAAGAGCAATTAAAAGCAGCAAAAAAGAAATACATTGAGTCTCACCCAGAGAAAAACAGGGAAAACGTTCGTAAGTCTACTAAGAAACATCCAGAGGCCCATAGAGCAGCTGTCGAACGCTACAGTCAACAGCATCCTGAGGTTCATAGGGCTGCAGTCCGAGAGTATGAGCGTAGTCACTCTGATGCTTCTCTTCACAGAGTACAGACATTTCGTCTCAAGAATCCGAAATTGTCGGAACTTAGACATTTACCTGTCAATCTTGCACGCATTATAATTAATGAGGGACCCATGTCACGTTGGATGGGGGATTTACTAGATCATATAACACCTTTTAAATTAAAAACTGTTAGTCTTTGGGATGTGAATTGCCATAGATGTCCTCATTGCCATGCACGGCTCTTCGAAGAAGAAAAGAACAGGAAAAAATGGTGCTGCGGTGAAGGGTTGTACAACGTTCTTGAACTTCCTCCTCTTCAAGAGCGATTTTATTTTGATCGTCGTTTCATTGACAGAGCGCGGGCCTATAATGATCTGTTTGCCTTTTGCGCCCTCGAAGTGTCAGGTGGGTACCGGCATCCTTCCGGTTTGTCTTTTTTTAAGATTGAAGGTAGGATGTACCATCAGGTATACAATCTCGACGCTCCTGGTCAAAAGTTCACTACTTCTGCTGGGAACGTCCAGTTTGTAAATCGGTCCCGCCTGTACATCGATGACGGGGAAGAACGCCGAAACATTGCCGAGGGCAGATCTCTTGACGGGGTCATTACCGACGATATTACTCGTTTTCTTGCTCGAGAAAATCCATATATCGAGCACTACCGTCGGTTAAGTAATGAGCCGTCAGTGAACGCACACTTGGATTTTCAAATTACAAGTAGAGCTACCCATGGCCCTGTTCTTGGTGACCGGCAGACAGGTATTGAAGTGCATGCTGTCCTCAGCACAGACGATTCATCAAATACTGAACCTCGAAAATTGACCATCTGGAAGCATGGCTCGGCCAGACCTACTTCCATAGACCTTCTTAGTCCCCTCATGGAGCCTTTCCAGTATCCATTGCTTTATCCGCAAGGCACGCTAGGTTGGCATATTGGCCGTACTGACAATCGTGGCAACAAATTGTCTCAGTACAATTATTCTCGATGCCTTTTACTTTCTGAGCCGCGCTTCTCTCATCTTGGCCGCCTTTCTCAAGCGTGGCATGTTGAAATGTTCGCCAGGTATGAGGAGGAGAAATTGCGTTTCATAAAATTCTCTCAGTCCAAGCCAACTGGGAATGCCTTGCGGGTAGGGCCTTTGGATGAACTCATCGGCGCACAACAGGGGAGACAAGTCCTAAATGACATCAATAATGATGAAACTGTCCAAGGTGAGGGTGGGGCGCAGCCTGGTAAAGTTTACCTCCCAAGCACATTCACGGGGGGACCCAGGTACATGAAAGTACATTATGAGAACGCCATGGCTCTGGTGTCTCGTCTGGGAGCCCCCACGTTTTTCCTCACTTTTACTTATAGTGCAACTTGGGAGGAAAACAAAAAGGCTTGCCCCCGCGGTGGTAGTCGCAGCGACCCGGCTACGGCATGCAGAGTCTTCCAGATCAAACTTTTGGAACTCCTCCGAGATCTGCGCAGTGGAGCCATGTTTGGCAAACCAATTTTTCTTCTTTACGTAATTGAAACGCAAATGCGCGGGTTTCCACACGCGCATATTGTTTTCAAAATCGAAGGAGACGGCCCTGTTCAGGCTACTGACATAGACTCTATCATCCGCGCGGATATTCCCTCGGAGGAGGAGGCCGGAGGTCGGCTCAGGATGTTGGTCCTGAAACATATGATCCATGGCCCTTGTGGTACAGATCACAGGACTGACTTTCCCTGCTGGGATTCCGCCAAGGGTTACTGTACTAAATTCTTCCCGAAGCCCTGCTGTGAAACCACCCATGTTGATGAAAGGGGGTTCGTCCAATACAAACGGGACTACAACAACAAAGGTTCAATTAACTGTCGTAATAAATCTATTCCTGTTCACGATGGATGGGTAGTCCCATACAACGCAGCTTTGATTTTGAAATACGAGGCTCATATAAACTTGGAGCTTGCTTCCACCCGCCGTGTGATCAAGTACCTGTTCAAATATCTAATGAAGGGTGGTTCTCTCCAGAATGTGACTGTCACTCCGTTCAGCAAGCAAGACGACGAGGTTGAACATTATGTGACGAAGAGAATGGTGGGTGCCAGCGACGCATGCTGGAGGCTCTTGGATTTTCCTATCTCCAAGTCTGAACCCAGCGTTGAATGTCTTCCTGTTCATCTGGAAGGAAAACAATCAATCTGTTTTCGTCCTGGCGAGCTGGAAAATGCAACCACTAGGGCAAGCTCCAAGCTTCTTTTGTATTTCGATCGGCCTCTTGATGCTGTGTTTGAAAATCTGACGTATCCATCCTTCTTTGAAAAATTCGTCGTACACACTAAAAGACCAAACATTGTGGAGGTATTCGAACATCAGGATGGCCAACATTTCATCACGGCCCGCCAGCGTGGGGAAAAGGTATGCAGATTGTTTTGGGTTTCTCCCAGCCGCAGTGAACTATATTATCTGCGCATTCTTCTATCGTTCGTTCCTTGCCGTGGTTACGCCGATCTCTTGTCTCGAGGTGGGCCCGACTGTCGTAATTTCCAGGAGGTCGCACGTAAACTCGGTTTGATAGAAGATAATGATGAGTATGACTACGCGCTGAGTGAGGCCGCTCAATTTATGACTGGCCCGAGACTTCGTTCGTTCTTCGTCATTCTCTGCAACATGGGGGCTCCTGCAGCACTTCTGTGGGACAAGTTCCGCGACTCACTTTGCGAGGACCACTTAGAGCGGAACCTCAATGACAGAGAATTTGCATACACAATCTCTCTCATTGAAATAGACCGGAGTCTCAGGCGCCAAGGATCGTGTTTGGCCGATCATGGCCTCCCTGATGTTCAGGATGACACTTCTGAGTTGGGTAGGGAACTGCTCACTTACGGTAAGAATCAACAGAGTGCTTTGGTGGAAGAGTGGTTTCCCAGGCTCTCCGAAGATCAGAGGCTTGTCTTTGAGTATGTTCGTTCTCTCTTTCATAACCGTGGCGATATTGCTTCTTCGAAAGTAATTTTTCTCGACGGTCCCGGGGGGTATGGGAAAACCTCACTCATTCGTGTAATCCTTGCCTACGTGAGGAGTTGTCACCAAGTGGCTCTCGCCGTGGCTAGCTCAGGGATCGCTGCCGGAAACCTGCCCGGTGGTACCACAGCTCACAGCATGTTCCGCCTACCACTCGATCTCGGCGACGGCACTGGATTTTGGAACATCACCAACGGTTCCCAGAGGGCTGAACTCATCAGAGCTTCCAAGCTCATTGTTTTTGATGAGGCACCGATGGCTCATCGATTCATTTTTGAAATTCTCGACAGATCTCTGAGAGATCTCATGAATACCCGTGTGCCATTTGGTGATAAGATCTTTCTGTGCTCTGGGGACTTCCGTCAGATCGCTCCCGTCGTTGCAAACGCACGTACGCCAACCGACATTGCATCTGTTTCACTTCGGGCGTCCCATCTGTGGCAGTGTTTCAAAATCTTTTCTCTCACGACGCCACATAGGACCAGTGGTTGTACTGACTACTCCGAATTCCTGCTTGCAGTCGGCAATGGGACTATTCCTTCAGTGTCACTGGGGGAGGGGCGGGACAATCAAAGTCTAGTACCACTGCACGGTGTTAGACATGTGACGTCTTTGACTGATTTGATTTGCTCCGTTTTTCCTCGTGATGTCTTGATGAATCCCGATTTGTGTTCTCGACGGGCGATTCTCTCAACTCTAATTGTGAATGTCAAGGAGGTCAATGACAACATATTGCACTTACTTGACGGACACCTTTATGAGTTGAGAAGCGCCGACTCTGTCGACAAGGATAATGATGACGGTCTGGATGTCGACGTTCAGTTGCTGAACCAGGCTACAGGCAAGGGTGTTCCAGATCATATTCTGCGTTTGAAGATCGGTTCTGTGTGCCTCATCATGAGGAATCTTAACATCGCTGAAGGACTCGTGAACGGCACCAAAGTCATTGTGACTGCAATTACCAATCGGTTAATTACTGTCAGACTCCCTGGACAAACGGAGCATATATGTATCCCTAGAATAACATTTACGTTTCCGTTTGTCGAGGGATCGCCGCTTCGGGTCCGCCGACGTCAGTTCCCACTGATGTTGGCCTATTGTATGACTGGCCACAAGAGCCAGGGTCAGACAATAGATTCAGTTGGTGTTGATCTGCGCACAGACTGCTTCACTCATGGACAGCTGTACGTGTTGCTTAGCAGGGTCAGACATCCAGATCACATTGTTGTACTTGTCCGCCCTGACAGGATCAATGAAGGAGTCGCCTATGCAAAAAACATTGTGTATGGCGAACTCCTTCTTTAAAACCGATTATGACGAGCAGTAGGCTAGGGGATCTGCTTAGTTAAAACTCCCCGGTGTTGTATATATTTGTATGTTATTTAGATTTTTTCGACGGCAGAGGCGAGGAGGACTGCCTAAACAAACTCTCCGGTGTGAAATAATTTGTTTATTAGTTTAAGATGGCAGAGGCAAGGGGGACTGCCTTGACAAACTCCCCATTTCTTTGTTTCTAGTATATTATTAAGTTTGTAAATATGGTTCCTGCGTTTCCCGGCCTCCCCGTTGGCGGAACTGGATATGCCGGGATGCAACTTAAAGCACCGGCTAACTGACAGGGGAACATTAACTACTGAATTACTTAACATTTAATATTCACTAAAACATTCTTACATCGTGTTCATACAACTTCATTTTAACTAATACATATTTTACTACTACTACCATAAATTTTTGATCATACCTACTTAAATTTTAATTCAACAACATATCTACCTACTATCAATGTTAATTTATCCTCAAACATACTACCTTCGAAATAAATCTCATCACCAGCTAACAACGCAATGACAACATTAATACAAATTTGTAAATTACTAATGCTCTAGTTTAAGTCTAATTAATTTGACCATTTACACCATTTCCATCCTCTACTTTAGTCAAATCTTTTTCATCACTTTAACTCCACTACCAAACATTACTCTGATGGAGATTAATTTTGAATACAATTTAGTCCTTGAATAATAATTAAAAAACTCTTCCTTTGCCGGGAGACATCATCGGGGGCCTGGGGGCGGAGCCCCCAGCGAGCCGCAAGGCGAGTAGTATTTATACCACGTGAGTGCTGTTCCTGCTAGGTATGCCGGAAATAATTTTAGTTTTGTTTCTCCCTGCCAGTTATTTGATTGTGCTGCTATTTCGTATTTATCAATGAAATCATTTGGGTTTTCCGTAGGTAACCCGTGGTAGGTTCCAGCCGAAATTACGGGAAGTTTTTCTTTAGGGAGTGCCATTTTTGTGTCGGGAGGTAAATTAACCGTTAATTTTGGGATTTGGAGTAGATTAGAAGTGCCTGGTTGTCCTAGTTTAGGGTTTTGTGATATTTCCTCAGGGATATTTTGGCCTATATTTTCGTAATCCGTTTCAGATTCTGAGTCGCTAGTTTGTTGTTCGTACAGATAGTTTCTTTCTTGCAAAAATTGTTGGATTCTAGTAAGTGAAGGATAAATTTGTAATTCTTCCTCCGTGAGATATGTCCCTTTTATTAGTTTCCTAAGTGTATTTTTCCTATCCTCTGTTAATGGAGTTTTAAGATATGCCTTAATATCTGCTACGATTGGGCGTAAGATACTAACTGTGTCCTCTTCTTTATATTTAATTTTAAATAAAGTTAGAATATGTCTGAGGGTGTCTTTGTTTACTCTGTATATGTCTGTTGGTAACTCGGGTCCTATTGACGACATTTCATGATTTAAGGTTTTTGTTTAGCAATCCACTAGAATTTTATTGTATTTGTAACTGTTATTGAAATGAAAATTCGTTTTTGCAATTTATTTTATTTATGCACTCGTTAATTTATTAGTTGTTGGGCGAGAAATTTATTTATTTCCTGGTTTGTAAATTTATTTATAAATAATATTTCTGATTATAATTAATTCTGTTTAGTTCTGATTATAATTAGTTTTGTTTTATTTTGAAATCTGGCCTACTTAATGCTTAATATACTCCTTTAATATGGCATTGGAATTATACACTCTTATCTTTAAAGATAAATCAAATGTCCTTATAATTAACACATATGCTCTTATTGTGCTCACTCAATCCTTGATGGTTAGATCAAAATGGCGTTCTCCACCATGTGAACTTTGGGGGTTCTGAGGGAACCTTAAACAGACTGGTTCAGAACATAGGCTGTGTAACTCGCATGGCAAGTGAAAGGTGACACAAAGGAACGTAGATTGAGTGAACACACTGTAGAGCAATAATTTCCTTTAATATACATGAACTATTAAACATACATGGTGCACTACTTATTTACTGGCCCTTTTGAAAATTATATTCTCCAAATATGTTATAGGTCACTGTGTGAACTGTTGTTCTTAGTAGAGTCAAATTTTCATAGTATTATATAAATTGAATACACATTTTATAGGTTGAAATATATTGTATTGATTATCATGTACGCTACAAGGACCTTAATAAAGATATTACATATTATATACAAGTACAAACCCTTTTACACAAAGAAAATCAAAATGATTCTTATATTTTGATAAGAATAAACGACAAGTTAACTATAATGTCTTTCACAACTATTCACAAATGGTTAACCTTATTTTATATTTACAATTGTCCTTTATATTTACAATTGTCTATCTCACTTTCCTTCCTAAGTGGAGATAGGATCTATTTCTTAGACAGTCATTCCTTCAATGGATTTTATTTGCTTTGTTAATAAACAGTTTATTTCATTTCATTATTATTATCTTTGTTCGATACAAGTTTATTATTTAATATTTATTTATTTAAATTATTATTATTCAATTTATCCCTTTGGGTTGGACTTTCAAATTCTTTCTCTGAGAGTTTAATTGAGCTTATAGTGCACCAAATTATTTTAATTTGATTGGGGACATACCCGCTGCATCTTTCCTGGTGGACCCGTGTTACGCCCGCGTCGCCAGCCAGTTGAAGGCCCGCGTGGATCCCCGAGTCGGTGTCTCCTCTCGGTGATCTCCACTCCTTTCGGTGGTCTGCGTGATCCTCGGTGGTGTCTTCGCCCCCTCGGTGGTGTGCGTTGCCTCCTGATGGTGTGCGTCGCCTCGGTGTTGGTCTCCGGTGGCCTGGGTCTCGTTCCGGTAGGATGTCTTCCGCTGGATGTCCCTCGGTGGTGCGAGTCTCGAAGCGAAATCTCGAAGTTCGTGCGTTGGGGAGATAGACTATCTCGAGGTTGCCGACGGGTGCTTAATACTGTCCGCGACGGTTTACCAACTCCTACTCAATTCAGAGTGGCCCCTGAGTTCCCCAACTTATTACTTCTACTCCTCTTCGAAGACTGATTTCCTAACTCTTCCTTTCAATTTTCCATCACTCTCCCTTCCATCGGACTTTTCCCCCGTAGTGCTATTGTCACGCCCTCCTGCCAATCGGCGATGGCGAATCCGATACCTACGGAGCCATTGGGAGAACGACTGAAGTCCAGCCCTATTGTTCCGAGAATAAGGCGTGTCGCTGATGGTGAGTTATTCCAATTTTTCTAATATGATTCCTTCCACGGGAATCGAACTGATCTCGGTCATTTCCCTCCTTCCTAGTAAGACCTTGAAATATAATGCTCTCCTATTGTATGTCGTCTAGATACGTGCTTCCTCGTGGGAGCTTATAAGTTTTATTTTAAACAATTTTTATTTGTTGTACTAATGTGAGAAAACCATGAATGAATCTCTTATTAAGTATTAATTTTGGACGGAGGTAACTGATCTGATTAATAGTCGATTTCCGGATAGTTTATAAAGTTCAACGGCGTTGATTTAGTATTGCCTGAGTTATTAAAAACGCAGCAAACATTTTTTTACGTTTTTTACATCTACCAGAGTTTACCTAATACTGCAATGTGTGCGATTGCAGCTTTTAGGTTGAAGACTATAGCAATCTTCGAAAATAACTTCATTTTAGCAGTGAATTTTTAAAATAAAATTTTAGAGTTATTTGGTAAATTTATCTGTTTTAAGAAACTTTCACCGATTTTAAAGCTCCTTCTTCATAAGTTTTACTTTTCGAATACGATTGAACACAAAGCTACGATTGAATACTATTTGTTTTTTGTAGCAAAGATATTCAAACAAATGTGCTCAGCGTATTGATATTCTTTAATACATTAATAGAGACATATTTTACTACCTCAACCGGAAAATACAATATATTGATTATAATATCTTATTTAAATATTCCTCAACTCGCTTTGTTTACTAAAACTTCCTTGCAAATCACTGTTGGGCTGGCACGTTGCCCTCTCGGTCTACATCGTCCGCCATATTACGATGGACTTTTTTAAACGAAGCTCTTATAGAGGGTCGTTATTCATAGACGTTACAGCATACAAATAAATATGAAATTTTAAAAATAACGCAATAAAACTAAACATTTGGTTGTTTTTTTGTATATATTTTATGAACGACGAGAAAAATACTATTTTAAGCCCAACTCATAGCAATTTCCAAACTCATAGCATTGAATATAACTGATTTATGAACAAACTTGTAAATTTCCTAAACGCAATACGTTGTCTGAAGGGGATTTTTGCACTTTAGCGACCGCAATTATCATTTGATTTACTTGAAACTTGTCAAAGATTTTATTTAGTATGGTTTTATAAGACAATAAGTTGAGGGAACAAATCGAAAGTTCCTACCCTTATCCCCATTTTAGGGGGGCGTAAAGCCAAAATTTGGGTTATCTGGGTCTACTGTATACTGGACAATTTAAGCTCTAAATTAGGAATTCGCTCCGTCATGTCAACGTGCTGCGTGAGTACTCGTGATTTTTTTAACTTGTTATTCACTGAAGAAACGTTTCAAAATAAAAATACATTGCGCTTTTAGAGGCTTTATTTTGAATTCATTTTAAGGGTTATAAAAGAAGATACAATCAAAAAGAAGAATGATTTGAACTAAGGTTGCGGTAAGGTACAAAAATATTAAACACAAAACGTCATTGAGTACCATGTAAATACAAATCTGTCATTAATTAATGTTAATTGGTTATCTTTCATTTGATATTTGTAATATACATTTTAGAAAATGCACCTCAAGTAAAGGTACATCGATTTGATGTCTTTTGAGAAATATGTTTATTGACAATAAATTCTCTGAAGTTATTCGTTTGTTTAAATGTCCCTAACCTCTTTAATCTAATATCCGCGAGATGAACTGTACACCATCTTTTAACGTTTACCAGCGATTGCTTAGTACACCGAATCGTGGTTGGTTTGAATAGTTCAAAAGAACTCTACTCTTTAACGTTTAAACATTATTTTTCTTAGCGTTACTTCTTCTTTATTTTTTTCTAAGTATTATTATTTATTTCTTAGCGTTTTAAATCATTATTATTTCACAATTCAAATGGAACGAACGTTAAGCTGTGGAGGCAACCCACTATTAATATTCGAGGTATGTAAACGTTTCATAAAATCATTTTAATGAAAAAGTAAATGGCGCTGTGTTCATAATACAGAAGCTTTGTGGTTATCATCTACATACAAATTACATTATTTTTATACTGATAGTTAAATATTTTTTATCGTTTTATTTCAGCCTGTGTGCAACGTAGGAAAAATCTTAGCACCCAGTTAGAAAAGTATTTTGTTGTGGATGTCCACAATCCCATTAGAACACCGAAATTTGAAGTTTTAAAACTAAAGGCTTTATTACGTCTAACTTCATTGATTTAGATAATCAATTTTTTTTTTAATTTGACTGTTTTGTAAAATAAGGATATATTTGTTGTAGGCCAGTAGCAATAAAATTTTTCGGTCTGGCAGGCTGCCCGGTCATTCCACTAAATGTATTCCGCACAAGCAGAGTGCGGAGTTTCTCAATGTATCTGTGATAAAGCGTCCAGTTTTTAAAGTATAACAAACAATAAATCTATGCGCTTTTATGTCATGCCATTTATTCTTAAAAATTTGTGTGTGTGTGTGTGTGTGTGTGTGTGTGTGTGTGTGTGTGTGTGTAACGTAATAAAACTACGACGATTCCCTCTACACATTTTCAAGGGTTAATATTAATTATATTTGTTTCGTGTAACACTGTTAGCGTTGAATTATGAACATGTCATCACTTTCCAATTAGTCCAAGCAACGAACGAATGCTCAAAAAAGGTATAGAGGGAATTGCATGGAACACAACTTTTGACTTCGCAACTTTGTTTGGACTAGTCAGGAGGTGAACATATCAAAAGTCCCCGTCTGTAGCCCTTGAGCGTGGGGAGGGAGGGGGGTCTGAAGGTCCCATTTTTGGGGTTTTCCAAGATATCTTTACAACGATCAACTTTTAGTATTACCTATTAAATTTGAAAATTAAAGAAAATTAAATTTCTTGTAAGGACAGTGTACAGTAAGTCTACATTGGTTCAACCATTTACGAGGTAATCACTAATTTCATTGTTATTTAAACAAATATCCCTTCCATAAGAAATATATGTAAACTTGTGGGTAATATACATGCCCAGGGCAACGCTTTTTCACCTAAAGTTAAATGAAGAGCATTCAGGAAATATTGACAACATTTCCAGTAATTTGACATCTCAATCATAAAAATTGGTCTAAAAGAAAGGTGTTGGCGGGATCACAAAAAACGTTACTTTTTAAGGAATTATTACAAATATGCGATTACCCCTTGAAAAATTAAGTTTTTTGTGAGCTCGCTAACAACTTTATTTTAGACAGATTTTTATGATTGAGGTGTCAAATTAATGGAAAATTTGTCAATATATCCTGAATGTTGTTAATTTTCCTTCGGGTGAAAAAAGCGTTGACCCATTGGGCATGTATGTTACCCACAAATTTACTTCTATTTGTTATGGAAGGGATATTTTTTAGATATTAATAAAATTAGTGCTTTTCTTGTAAATGGTTGGACCAAAATAGACATATTATTTACTTTTCATACAGGAATTTTAATTTTCTTTAATTTTCAAGGGAATACTAAAAGTTAATCGTTTTCAAGATATTTAGGTAAAACATAAAAATGGTACCTTGAGAACCCCCTCCCTCCACCCGCTTAAGGACTAAGGACGGGGACTTTTGATAAGTTCACCTCCTAAATTGTCCAAACAAAGCTGCAAAGTCAAAAAATGTGTTCCAAAAAATTCCTTCTACACATTTTCGTTGCCTGGACTAAATTTCAAATACTCATATGAACTTTCACTAGTTATACATCAAGATTAAAAGACATACAGGTAATCGCAGGAATTTGTATTAGAAAGGACATTGTCATCTCTTTTTATTGCAATCTTTCAATCATGTACAGTACCAAGGTGTAATTATGTCATAATTATTTGCTCCAAGGTCATGCCACTTTGACAAAATACAACTTTAATTTCATGGATTATTTGGTTATCAAAATTAATAATATTATGAAACACATGTGGGCTCTGTTAGTTTCTTTGTAGTAAGATAAATGCGAAAACTAATGAGCCTAACATGCTAAAACTTTGCTCAAAGGTGGATCTTGAAGCAATGAAACAAATAGGCCTTATCCTCACATCCGTAAACACCATTCGGGCACAGTCTGTGAACGTCCTAAGTTACAATGTATTCATTTTAGTAAAGATATAAACATTAAAATACTGAAATATAATCGACTGTGTATACTGTAATTTGACAGTTCAAAAATTAAAAGAAAAAATCTATTTTTATGTTTTGATCAGATTTTTTGCCTCTTCGAAAGTCGGTATAAAAAATAAATGTATTGCGAACATCTGTGGATTTAGCTTAAAGAGTAGATGGAAGGTAATACTAACTGAATTGACTGTAGAACTGGTAAAATAAAACATAATTATATATTATTGGTTCTTTTATCATCTATATATATGTATATATCCAAAACATCTGTTTGCAACGTTTTTTATTTTATGATGTATTTACAATCATTGATGCAACTGGTGTTTCAATTTTATATAAGGTTACGTTTCATTAATAATGGGGAGTGGACGTTTTTATTTATTTTATATTGTTAAATGAAAATGTTTTACTAGTTTTCCATTATTGTTTAAAATGAGCATTTGCTAAACATCTACTGTTCCTATATCGCCAAAACCACAATTGCATTGATATTGTCTGTTTTATTTTTTAAATAGCCGAGATTCTCCTTTCTCTGTGGCACATATTAGCCACAGGAATAAGGTATATATATTTTTTCACTTGTTGCCTGACAATGTAGGCCTATTATAGTTTGAATTTTTAATAACATTATAGGTGAACTGATTCATCAATATGTTACAAACCACCATATGGTATGTTTCATATGTTTTCTGATAGTGCTTACCTCGACATTTCTGGCCCGTGCGAAGAACGGGTATATCAGCAATTATAATCAACAACTGTTCTGAACAAGTAATCAAACTTGAAGACACATTTAGATTCACGTGGGTATTTTCCTGCACTTCTACCACAATATATCAATGGCTATTTAATTGATCAAACGTGTAAAAGAGTTATAAAAAAATTAAACTGTTCTGTCTATTGACTAGAACGTGTTTAACATTGCTCATGAAAAGAAGTGGTGGAAGAATTGCGTAACGTTACTTGCCCAGAAAACTGGATGTTATTCAAACAGCACCTCAAGGTCAGAGAGGTGGATCTGCATAAAAACCAGCCTTTTTACTGAATACGTCATATACGTTATTATTAAACCGATCATATAAGAGAATGAATTAAGTAAAATATTCAGTATATAACTTAAATAAAGACTCTAGCGATATAGCTGATCTGAAAGGTGATAATAACCCAAAAACATGACCTCTTTACAGTCTTCAAAACAAAATGATGACATAAAATACTCCAATCATGTGAACTTGTTCGTATTTACGGTATTGTATCGCTTTAGTTCCTGCAAATAAAATCAAATCGAATCAAACTGTATTGAAATTACAATAGTATTAGCAACTCCTTTTTTATGGTTTCAGGTATGGATAAAATGTTTTCTAACAACGCCTTAAACGTATACAAGATAACAATATTTATTAAAAAGTCAATTAATATAAATCGAGTAAATTAGACCTAGGGAATGATCGAAAATGGGAGATAGGGACTTTTTTCAGCAAAAAATTACATTTTTAGTTTTTTATTTTGAAAAATTCTCCATTTCTTTCCCTTTTAGTAAATATATAACAATATATATTTGTTATGAATATTTTATATGGTAAAAATATACTAAATGTTATGCTGCAGTCATTTTTGAGTTACTGACTCGTTTTTAATGTGCGTTTTCGAATATCGTGCTTTTGTGCATTTAGGTAAAATTATCTCAAAAACTGATAAAGCTATTAAGCTGAAACTTTCTACAGTGATTTATGAGTGCAATATGAAACTACTGTAGCAAATTTATTGTGGTAAGTCAAATGTAATTCAAAATTTTATTTTAAATATTTTTGAAAATTTGTAATTTTAAAAACAAAATAAATATGTACTGCAAAAATATTATATGTGTAGGTAGATTTATTTTTTTCAGACAAACGTTGTAGGCCCATGTGGTCTTAATATAGAGTTAAATCTGCAGTCAAATACAACTAATCATTATTGAGATATAGGTACGTAAAAAAAGCTTTTCATCCCTTATGATTAACAAGGGATAGCAAAAATTCCCTATATCCCCTTTTTAAAAGCAATTTAGAGTTTATATAAACCAGTCCACTACACAGCCAGAGTCTGTAAGCAGTTCGAATTTATCGATCAAATACCAAAGTAATTACCAATTAAAACCTAAATTTAAGGATTTATGTAAGCTAGGAAAGGGGTACTTACTATTATACACGTTACATGGTAAAGCACAAAAATAGACGACCACATTTAAAACTGATTAATGCTAAAAAGTGAAATCAAAAATAATTACTCTACTTTGTAACTTTATACCAGCAAACAGGGCTATTAGTTAGCTGTAATTTTTGTACATAACTTGAATTAATTTGCGGCTAGTATTTTATTGCTTTTATTAGTGAAATTAAAATGCGGTAATGTGAAGGGCCATTACTCAAAGCATTTCCCTACAAGTGGGTTGTGTTTGTTAATGTCCTAAAGGATGGGTATGCAAAAACGATTAATCTCTCGCGATTAACCTTTTCGCATCTAATAATTACTATGAAAGTAATTAATCATAAATTTTGTCAAATACAAACTATAGCATGAAATCAGTAGTGATGTGCGTTACAGTAAAAAAACACTAGTTTTAATAAAACAGACTAATAATAAGGATTTAATTATGACGTTTTTCGTCTAATGATAAGCGAGGTTTTATATTTTGGATTTTGTTGTTTTAGACTATAAAAGGTATTGAACAATAAAAAATATTTAAGAAAATCAGCTCGACCGATGTGGGAAAATTCGTTAATAGAGTATCAGGTGATTCTCTTAAATTTACGGGTTACATTCTTTTTTCAACTTAGTTAATCGATTATGTATATGGCATAATCATAGGGTGGTATGGAAATAAGAAAAAGACTTTTTACGTTTAAAGAATATTAATAAAAGTGAGTTTTTACTTGGAGTCATTGATTAAAAATGTAATAGTATTAGTAAAAGATATTGTTCAACTCTGGCAGAAGTCGCAGTTATTAGTAACCCAAGAGTTCTCACCCGCGTTATTCAACTTCTAGTGATAAAATATGTATAATTAAAATAGAATGAAGACGGGTAACGGTTTTCAAGTAGAATTCTTAAACTTCTTAACACACGAACGATACTGATTGTCTAGTATGATTTCTTCTAGTCCCATAGAAGAAACAATTTTGAAGGGTTTGTTATGTCCGAAGCAATGGTACAAACCTGAAGACGATAAGTCACCCCTTGCCAAAATTACCTAGGCATTCAAGGTATTTGATGAAATGGGCGATTTATCTCTTTATCAAATTTTTGAATACCTGCCATTTTGGTTAGGGGTGACATATCGAATTCAGGTTTGCACCATCCCTTATGTCTTGACAAACCCTTCAACTTTAGGGGCCACTCAAAAGGGGTTTGCATTTGAAATTTTGAGGCTGACCACATAACACCCTATTTGGGGGCTGGGGCAAAATTGCGAATGTTACAAAAATATCCACTTTTTCATCGAATAATGGTATCCTGGGTTTGGCTTACCCACAGTAATCCATTTAAAATATATATTGGGGTATCCATACTTAATTTAGCCTGCCCATCCCAAAATTTTCGCACCATTGTCATTGTATTTTTTGACAACCCCTTCAAAATGAGGGGTCACTCAATAGGGGCAGCTATTTGAAGAAATTAAGTTACCCCCAACCACCAACTCTGTTAGGGGGGGGGGGGGGTGGACAAAAATTGTGCATGTAAAAAGTCTGACACTTGTTTATAAACAATGCCACGAACAAAATATTGCTATCCATTTTGGTTTGAGTAATTTACAAACTGTACATATCCCTTTGGTCTCTCATAATTGGAAAATCACATATCATATAATAGAATGTAGAATCCGATTAAGCAAATGCAATGAGGTGGCCGAAAATATCCACCCGATTAAAAATTAAGTAGTAACTTCCCCACATTGTGTTGTTGATGCTTGAAAAAAATGTTGAAAAACGTTAGGGGGAGGGGTACTATGCTGGGACCCGGTTATATGTTTCACAACTTATGTTAGCAATTACATTAAAGCTTATCACTTTTCATGTACGTAGTAAGTTAGTTGCACCCACTATTAGGCATCTCCCCTAGAATTTGCATTATGTACCTGTCAATGTATTTTCACACGATCAGCTTCGAAAATCTCTGATCTAAGACTATGTCATAAGCATTTGAGCTGGCAAAATTGGTTTCTTCAAATTGCTATGCATTAAATTTGCAAATCCTTTTCTCTTGTAAACGGAAAATTTCATAGTCTATTTTTGCCAGAAAATATTACATTTTAGGGAGGGGAAAAATACAAACTACTAGATAATCTCATTAAAGTATGAATAGATGGCAATTTAAGAAAAACGAACTCATGGGATTGCTTTTTGACTCCAATATTATTAAGGCTACGCAAAATGAGAAAGTAAATAAATTTATATAAATGTTAATGTAAAAACAAGTTATCAACTGTTCAAAAATAATATAATTTTAGTAACAGAAAAAGGGCTGGCCCACTTTTTTCTAACTAGAACAAGAATAGCAAAATCAATGTGAATTCCAACGTTAAAATAATCAATTAAGGAAAATAAATGGTTTTTGTTGATTGTTAGTATAAAATAAACCAAATGACTTTAAAATAATGTGGCATTGAAGCTTACATTCATTTGAACTTTATTGTGGTGTGATAGCAGTAATTACAAAGCCATGATAAATTATTCTCAGTGATTTTTTGCTCGTTCAATATCTATCTGTGGTCGTTAAAAGTTTAGTACTTAATTACAGCTGAGTTGTTTTGTGTGAAGGAGGGACGTTATGCTCCAATACGTTATATTTATGGCGATTGTTTGGTAGATTGCCAAAGTCTTGGATTAAGGCCAACATCAAGTCTGTATATCGCAAGAGGTTTTGATGTACTTTGTACCAAAAATGTTTATTTGTGTATTATCGATTTATTTTAACTTTTTAAATGTAACAACTAAATGGAAACCTTTCAGTTTTGGTGTGTGTTTACCAGGTAAGATGCCTTTATTTGTATTCAATATAAACATAAAACACAATACAATTCCTTTCAGTGTTTTCTCCTTAAAAAAAGATAAATCAACTCACAAAACGTACACTATTTAAAAATTTTTAAACCCTTTCTCGGTACCCCAGTTTTAAGAACAACCTGACTATTTTAACGTCGACACTTTTTTGAAGTCGTTTCATGGGCTCTACTTATTAGCTGATATCTTTGTTTGATACTTTTAGGTCTATCAGACTGTTCCCCAGCTGTTTGTGACACCTTAATATCTTTATATCTCAGCCTATAAAAATAATTTAATTCAAATTAATTTCGTGTTCTGGATGAGAAAAATAGCATGATTTCGAAAGTTTAATTTGGTCTAGCAAGGATAGTACTGCACATGGGCTACAAAGTTTTCTTGATAAAAAATAAATAAATTTGCATATGTCTATTTAATATCACTATCAACCTAAAGTTTTTAATAAAATCATGCTGTTCTTGTAAAGATTTAAGTTTTATTTCATCATACCCGGAAGCAACATAATAAATAGTAAGATTTTTTTTTTTTAAAGTTAAGGTGAAGATTACAGACATTTTTACCAAGCAAACGTGGCCCAAGATAGCAGTCTCAGCAGAGCTCGGATCAGCAATGATACATAATTCAGCAGTGTACCTTCTCCTTTGATTTAATATAAACCACGATCTAAGAGTCACTTCCTTTACACTCTAGGTAATAATAAAATTAAAGCATTCAAAACCACAAAACAAAGTACATTTTACCATTATTAGAACAAAATATTTTGGAAGCAAAACGTTGGGGCATAAGGTCATATAAAAAATAAATAACATCCGTCCAATGTTTAATATGAAACATTAAATAAAAATAATAGTAGTAATTTTACTTTTTTTTAACGGTCGTCGTCATATTAAATAACATTAAATTAGTTATCTGTGTATCAATTTTGCGTAAAAGATTATGACTAAACTCCTGGGATTATGTTGATGACTTACTTGTTGTTTAAGAGTTCTTAACGTGTTCATGTTTTTCAAGTCTAAAGTCAGTGTTGGCCCTAGACACCCCCTTAAAGTAGTTTTGGTCCATTAAAATGAAAGTGGACAGCAAATCAAATCAAAAGGAATCATACTAGCTACATGTAAAATCGCGGGCAACGCAATGCAACACATGCTTTGCTTACATAAAGTAAGCAGATCATTGTGTGGGTGTTTGTCGATTGACACACGGCTGACCAGTTGGTGATAAATTGATTATGAGGTTTAGAATTATCATTATTTTATAACGTATTAAAATTTGTAGACCAACTGTGTGGATCCTGCCAATCTTAATGAAAAGATTGATTAATTTATTTATCCCCTTCAAATTTAGTTTGAGAGACAATACTCATGATCTGATTTCTTAATATAATTTAGATGGTTAATCTTGGATGTATTTTGCATTTAAAAATAGTAGAATAATATTTTTTTATTAACACTTGGTTGATTGCATACCCCATTAGTGGGGTCGTGTCTTTTTCCCATACTCCCTTCGCACTAGTGTTCCCGACCCCATGTATTAATCTCAACCACCACTCACTTTCACAACTTATTATGCGCTGGTAATTTTACAACCGGGGGTAAGGACCTCTCGCAGCTACTGCATAACCAACTAAAAAACCCAGTAAAATACCTACCTGGTTAAAATAGGTATCTGTGTTAACCAAGTAAAATATATGACGAAAACAGATATACAATCTTAAAATAAGACAGCCGAAATTCGGATAGTACTAAATACATAAAAGTGCATAATATATGTTGGTTTTGCGAGTTTTGTTCGTGCAAAGTCTAATAGCCTAATAATTGTAATAGTCCTAAAAGTCGATTCATTAGAAAAGGATTCATCAGAAAGGATTTTTTTAATTTAGCGTGTTTTACCTGTGACTAAAATAAAATACTTCAGAACCCCAAATAAAATTACTCGCTTACGATTTTCTACGGCCAAACAAATTCTAATTTTTTTAAACAACAATACATAAAATCAATTTGTAAGTCACACTAAATAATATATATTTACTAATTATAATAGATAATTTTCTAACAAGCCTATCGTAAAACTAAAGAATGGAAATTAGAGCAGATATCCCGGCGGGACCGCCGTTAGTTCGCAGTAAGCGGATCGGCAACAGTGATCAATTTACACTCCTAATACACGACGACGTGTTTCCGGAAAAGGGTCTCTTCCCTGATTTCACCTTCCTACAATAATGACACGGGTTTATTCAAGTTATCTAATCCATATGAGTAAAATGTAAGAAAATCATTGTACACAATGTCTAAATTTCTGGTTTAAGGGGGTATTGTAATTTTACATTTAACTTTTTACTAATTGCATTAACGATATGTAGAAATACCTCATATCCTTAAACGTAATGAAATCAAGTAGTGATATACATTTATTTTGTAAGTTGTATAGTTAGGTATCACAAATTGAGAGCAGAATACATTACTTATACAGTTATTCTAGTACTGCATGTTCATGAAAAAGCTCTTTAACATTATTACAATATACTAAATACAAGATTAAAAATAGCATACCGTATATAATAGATTTAACTAAGAGTACCGTACTGTTTCTGTCATGATGAACAGTTTTACACTATGTTACAACTTAGGCCGAAAATTCATCACAAATCACGTCCACCTCCAACAACTTTTTACTGTTTAAAACCTTCTTGATAGAATATATCTCGTAAAGAATTTTAATTATTTATGTTCATATTCTTACCTTAAAAGAAATATGACCTCATTTATTCGTACTGATATTTATTGGGTCACTATATATTATAATTTTTTTTTTTGCTTCATTGATATAATTTATTATACTTAAGGTCAAAGGGATTCGCCCAATTGACAATGTATTTTACATTAAATTTTGAATGCATTCGTTATGGCAGGGATATTAGAATAACAACATTTTAGACAATTGATAATATCAACCGCTACTTTCTTTTTACTAATATTTCTTGTACGTAATTATACTTATTAAGTATTTATACTTATTTTACTGAAGATTTTGTTGTTTACTACAAATAACGTATTTTACACTTCTTTCGTGCCTTTTACGGTTTTCGTGGTAATTAACTTTTTTTAGTAGCACGTATTGGAAATGGTTTATTCAAGATGGGGGCATATTGCCCAAGGTGGATTTTTTGGGAATTTTAGTATGATGATCCCAGCTCTCCACCAATTTTCAGCCTGTTAAATCGAATTTCCGCTATTACGCTATTTTTTGCATTATTTTCCTGCACTAATATAATGAAAAGAATATTATTTGCAAAATTGTAAAGATCAGACGGGTTGGAAAACCAACTCGACGGGGCCACTGGAAGGGGGCTCCCCTCCACAAATGTTTTCTGTTAAGATTTTTGCGTAGAAAAACAAAAATTATAAAATTGTGGTTTACGGCATTGAATTCAGCTCGAAAATCTAACTATTTAGTTCGTTAAGTCATTGCTCTATGTTCATTGGTTATCGTGTTATTGAAAGCGATAAACACGTTATCATCATGGAAAATGAATTAAATTCTATAACTCGCTTTTTTTCAACATGACTTCATACAACTTCATATAATAGAGATCTATTATATGTATATAAGCCTGAAATCGTTAATTTTTACATTTCTGGGGCAACAATCCTGCATACTCATTCCCTGTGTTATCCTCATCTATATACTAATACGCAAGCGGTTTTCTTTTCACAGTCCAACCGCAATAACGGCTGGGCGGATTTCAACGTATGAGGTGTCAAATTAAAGGGATTTTTATGTAGATTTGTCAACAATTCTCAGAATTTTAAAAAAGGGCGTCACTACAGTACAGTAAAGGGCTGAAGTTTAGGAACAGTGGCGCCATTCATCGAAATTTGAGCAAGCTCAGTTCACTTTGTTTACAAACTGAACATATGGTCAAGCCTGTCAAGCTCTGAAATATTTCTACAGGTAAACCACATATTGCAGCACTTTATTTTTTGAAAAGAACAGTTTTTTGTTTTTCCAGCTGCTTTGGCTTTCAAGAAAAAGATTTATTATGTAATTTAGGTTATGTTATGAAGTGTTTTTAAAGGGCTTATAAACATTGCAGTTTCCAGTTTTACAAAGTAGTTTACGATATCCCAATACATTTCAGCATAGTGTTTTTTGAAGTTTTATTAACTTGAGCCAATTTATTTTTTGATATGGTGCAGTAATAATGCCAATAAGGAGAAGGCGAATATTGACCGATCGGAAGGAACACGATCGCGACCGCCTATATTCACCCTCCGGATGTAACATATTTGATGCTCTTTCCAACCTCAGGCCAATGAACTTACAATGTTTTCATCGTGGTGTGTTTCATTTCAGTAATTAAGAGACTGGTAGAGATAGTGCGTCATTTAGGGACGCGTTGTTGCCACATAGGAAAGGACCCCTAAAAAGACAGCCGTTCCCTATGATTCCGGTTTGGCGATAACTATCAATTAGGTGCAGGGGCATTCCCTAAACGCTCACGGCGCCAGTGTTTGCTCCCGGTCAGCTACATGTTGCTGTAAGCAGAGCTCGATATTTTACCGGTATTAAAATATATATTTCAGAATAAAGAGAACATGGAAAATGAAGGTGTTTCGGTGTTTCCCAAAAAGTCGTTGACCGGAAACTCCTGCAGTAAATCAAATGAACTTTTAGAGTTTCAATGGTTTAACCATAATTTTGCTATTGAATTTAGCCCTTTGATTAAATTTCAAAAGTATAAAAGTAGGCTGTTTATTCTTTCTTTTACCATGATTTTTATGATTTTTTGCTCGATTTCGAGCTACGTGTTATCTAGTAAGAAATAAATACATGTTTATATTATTTCTTGGTATATTTTGATAAAAAGGTGTATGGCCCCTTTTAGTTGAGTTCTACTGGATATTAATTTAAACCACGAAAATTTCACATCGGCCTAAATGCGGCAGCAGGACTGCATGCCCTATGTTATGAGTGTTAAGGGAAATGGCACATATCGCTTAATGGGTTGAAATATTATTTCAAGCATCTTAAATTCGATGAGTAATACAGGTCTGCTGCAACAAGGGTGTTTGCATAAACATACAGGTTATTTTAATACCAGGTGTGTAGTAAATAACTGCCTAATTTGGATCGTTCATAGTTTTTACCTACTCTATTAATATCATCGCACGCCCATAAAACCGTTGAAAATGTATTGTTAATGATAAAACTGATTAAATCTATAAGAACGCATTATAAAATTTTGTTTTCAGTCGTGGAGAAACTATTAAGAACCACTATTAAACCAACCACTATTAAAGAAATCCCGTAAGAAATTGTGGCTGTGATTGAAATGTTCCAATTTCTACATATACAGTATTTTTTCTGGTTTTGAATAAATAATAAATTGATAGTAATAAGCGAGCACAAGGTAAGACTAGTTATATGCTTGCTGGTAATCACGCTTCACCGTAGCCCGCAGAGTTGGAATTGGGCAAACCATAATAAACACTACAATTGTGTTGACAAAATTTCTGCAGTCTATGTATTTGTAAAATCGTTAGCTACACACAAACGCATGACCAACCAAACAAACGAATAAGGGTTGCTCAATGACTGACAAAAAACTTTATAATCCGCTTTAAGTGTGATCTGTATCGTATACCTAACAGCGCACAGATAGTTTCCTTATTAACTGTGCAAAAATTAGGAATATTGAAGAATGTAAGAAAATTACGGTACGGAGAGAGTTTTTTTTACCAAAGCTTAGGGCAAATTCAGTTTTATGACTGTCATGTGTCCAAAACTGCATGAATGAAAGATCTGGAACTTGTTGTTTTCCAAAAAAATACATTATTTTGCAACAAAAACGCAAAAAAATTAAGTGCCAACACTGTTAATTGGCAGTTCACTGAAGTCCGCAGAATTAAATTAGGCAAACCATAAAAAACACAACAATCGTCTTGACAAACTACAAAAAACCAAACGACAAACGCCACAATCGTTGTTTTCTATGATATTTATCAATATGAATTTTGATTCAAATGAATCAAGTATAAATTTAGACATCAAAGCACTCTTAAGGAATGAACGTCTGGATGGTTGGCGGACTCAATGTAAGCACATCTCGTGTCTTTGTTATAGTCCTTGTTTTTTGTTTTACTTTTAAAAAACTTCAGCTCCATTTGTTTACAGTTTGAAAAATGTCTCAGGTGAAACGTCATTAAAAATAAATAAATTTCAAATTAATGAGAAGAGAAAATGGACTGGAAATTGTCACTTTATGCTCTGGATTTTCCTGGCTGAGAACAATGGAAGGCCCGCATGAGGCGCCGCCACGTCGCGGGCGTCGCTCTGCAGCCACTAAATGATAAATATTTTGGAGCTGAGTCTTTCGTATTCATACTGAGGGCTCTAAACCAAATGAAGATTAAGGTTTTAATCAACTTATTGAAATCGAAAGTTGATGAACGGTGGAGGGTTAATTTGCAAGCGGAAAAGAACCAAGAATGATAAGTAAATTATCAAAACAAAGGAATAAAAAATTAAATAATTTGAATTTAACTTAGCTGTCTTAGGACGAGTTTTCTTCATTTGAATTAAAGCCAACATGTTAGATACATATTGTCTTTAATGTAAATGAAGCAGTAATTTAATAATGGACTCTTTGACGGTATATTATTAGTGTTTGGGACATTTACAAAATAATTTTGTGCTGGTCGCAGTTCCGTTCGGTATTTTGGTTAACAGACCTTCCTGCCATCTCAATAATTATATTTTGCAAGGGCAAAGTGCTGGGCTTTGTCAGTCCTAGGATAACAGGATTACAATCAGAGTGGCTATAATTACTCTTTGAGACTGTATAACATTTAAATAACCAGTAAATAAATAAAAACAGCTCCTGTAAAATTATGAATTTACAAACTCATTTTTTCTGTAATATTTTCGTTTCGATTTCCCTGCTTTTTTAACGTTTTTATTTGGTATGAAATCTAGGTTCTTTCTTACTTACTTTTACTAATCTTATTTAAAATAATATATATCAAACGTATTTACAACATTTTTAAATAATTAACTTTCACTTCATTCACCAGTTCCACTTCCTTAACTAAAGTAAAATACCCCCGTTGCAGCAGACCTGCATACTCAGTGAATTTCAAATGCAAAACAACATATTTCAATCCAACATAGCGAGATTTGACATGTTTTTGTAAGCTCCATAAGAATAACATGGGGAAAAAGTATGCAGGTGTGCTGCTACAGGTATATTATAACTGGGTGGTTTTAATTCAATATTTAGTAGATCTGAACTAGAAGAAGCCATTTACCAAGTTTTATTGAGATATGTTGAGAAATAAGCGAGATATAGAATTTTACTTATTTCCCATAAGGTTAACATTGGGACAACGTACTGTGTTTACCACTTTCAAGATCTCGGTAACCAATGGACATAGAGCAGTGTTCCAAAATACTAAATTGTTTTTTTTTTTTTAGTTGAATCCAATGGTGCCCACAAAAATTTGATAAATTTTATTTTTCTATGTAAAAAACTCAAAAAACCCATTTTTGGGGGGGGTTTATCCCCCTTTACCCCCCCTTCCGGTAGTCCGATCGGGCTGGTTCACGAACTCGTCCAATTGATTACCACTTTACATGTCCGTACCAAATTTCATAAAGATCGGATCATTTTTGCGGCCGCTATCGTGCTTACAGACACATATACAGGGTGATTGAAAAGTCTGGGTACGGCTTAATATTTTGAAAAATAATAAATGTAGACCTACAAAACTTGGAATCAAGTTATAAGGCATATAAATATATCTTAACACATATCCAGTGATCCGCTACCTCCTCAGGGGGACGGCCCGCCAGGAGTCAGGAGAAAATCTTAAATGTAAGCATAGGTTGATATGCACATCAAATTAAAGGTCTATTTTTGTAGAATACAACGCCGCAAACCGCACTCAAAAAGGTTGACCCAGTACAAAATGGCAGCTGTTCAAAGATTCAAATAAATACCAATTTCTTTGAATACAAACAATTTTTATCATTTTAATTTTTATCATTTTTTATATCATTTTAAAGAGCTTTTTAAGCAAAGAAGAATGCCGCAAACCGCATTCAAAAAGGACCATCCGTTAAAAAATTACGGTTGTTTAAAGATTTAATAAAAAAACAATTTACAATATATATATAAAAATTCGAACAAATAGTGTTTTTTGCTTCTGGGGGCCCCAAAACGAAAAGTTATAGTGGCCCCGAGCTTAGGTCTTACCATGAGACCTACGGTAATAGCTTCTTCCCTATAGGGGAAATTCGCTAAAAGAAGTGAAATGTATCCACATAATCAAAGAACGGAGCGGTGGCTTAAGGAAATGGACCTCTAGGAAGCCTGAAACCACGCCCGTTGTGCTGGTACGATATGCACTGACGGTATGTTGATAAAATGATCCATTCTGAAATTTACTGCACTTTTCTAAAATAACTTAAAGACGAAATAAAAAAATACAATATACTCGCAAATACAGATTTAGTAAACTGATGGTTAAACTTACATTAATAATGATGATGAGGAGACAGCGCAAGTGAGCTTCCTCGTTAAAATATATGTAGCTAAATTTTATAATACATTTATTCTAAGCAAAATATTATCCTAGTGACAAATTAATGGGTGCAGTAACGCCTCGTATTGTGTGTTAACAAAGTGGCACCAATATCGCTGAGGAGGCTGCAAAGTTTGACGCCATGAGCCTGTTTCCGACCAGTTAACCTCGTTTACTAACGACCGACAACCAATCGACAACAGTCTGAGTGCTTGGCTGTTACATTTCGATGAATTTAGGGATGCGTCTAAATAATGGTGAACAAGAGTGAAGTATAGAAAAAATATGAACGGAAGATAATTCTTTTAATATTTTAGGTGATAATATCAGTAATTATATGTAATAGTTTAACAAAGTCCAACGTGAAAAACAAAATCCAGATTTGATTTGACGTCGCTCTCAAAAACACTCATAGGTTAAATTGTAACCACGTAATAAGAAAGTTGTAATTTAATGATTGCTTTATCACCTATCTTTAAATGAGCTTTTATACTATAAGCTCCGTCACTCTTTTAACAGTCAATATATAAAGGATCGGATGATTTTCTATACAACTCAAATTCAACAACATTTAAAGAAAAAGAACATACAAACAAATCTAATATCAGCATTTTTTTACACTGATATAATTTATTGTTATTTATGTAGATCATCAACTACCGTTAGATCATCTGCATGGATTTAAATCTAATTCCTCAGAAATAATATATTTTATTTAACTAAAATTTTTAATTTGCAGTTAATATTTGCAGTTACTTAAATGCGTCGATTGTCATTAAATATACTTAACAATTTCCAAAAAAGGAAAAATCGTATTTAATCGGATAATTTTTATGGCTAGAGGATGTACAATTTAAGTTTCTGCCTAAAATAAGTAAGTTCATCAAATGAGTGGTGCATTATGTTCTCAAGTTTCTTTGAAAATCGGCTATAATACTGTAATAATAAATAACGACAATACATAACATGATCTCGTTTTTTATACAGAAAACGCAGATTATTTTATAATTCATAGTAAACTGAATTGCAGACTGAATTTAATTGAAATCACGTTTAAATAGACAATGGAGTTGCTTACATGTAAGAATGCTCATGTTAAAAAGTATATTTTGAAAACACTTTCATGAACCTCGAAAAACCTACCTGAAATAATAATCATCTTCCTATTGAAATAGGAAAACATATCTTCATACTTCAATACCCGAATGAATTGTCATTTATGGCGATTATGAATGGATATACATTATATACCTGAAATAAAATATGAATTTTTATTCAAGCTAATCTTAAAGTGTAAATTTTACATGAAAGCACTTGCAAATCCATGATTTTAGTTCCTAAACTGCAAATGAAATTGTAAGACTACATTACTTACGTCTACCAGCTCAATAGTTTTTTTATTGTTCAATCAGAACATGTTTCAATGTCAAAACATCATCTACAGCTGGTATTATAGTGCCAATGTTACTAATAGTACCAACTGAAAATGTTTTGACATTGAAACATGTTCTGACTGAACAAGAACATTATCAAGCTGTTATAGTCTTACAATCAAAGCACTCTTAAGAAATGAATGTCTTAGGAAAATCACTCTTAACAATAAATACTCAAAATCATTGAAAACAAAAAAAAATATTAGTGTACTTTTTTCCCTCAATATCACAACCCTAAAACCGATTTTTTATATTTGCAACCATCATCTTCAAACGCTTTCATAAGCGATTAATTTTTTAAATCGCAAGTGACGTCTATGAAAACTATAACTATACTCATTGTAGTGTTCAGGTCATGACCGCTGTGTAAAGGTATAAAGTAACTTTAAGTCTTACAGAGGTATGCACCCCACGTACTGAAGAGGGTTTAGAGAAACGTTTATTTGCGTCACGCACTCCACTGATTAACTCGAGAAACCCAGATATGCCACGAGCTCAACGCTCTTCAATAGTCTGAAACGTAACTGAGAAATATTAGAAACCATTATTTCTGTAGTTAAACCTGTGAAAGATATTACATTATAAAAACGAAAGATATGTCAATCTGGGGGAAACAGTATTTCAAATTCATACATACCGGAAACATTATTAGACATTGGAGCTTATACATATATATTACGCCAACTATAGTCTCCTTAAGTTGTAATTCGAACGTTTACTGTAGGATGCGTGGTTTTCAAGATGTCTACTAAAATGTAAAAAAGTGATCAAATTATCGTCGTTTTACGACCACCTCCAAGTTTTCCTAAGGCTTTCCAACCAGCTATCTCTACTATACTCTTTCAACATGCTTAAAAATCAGCAGATTTCATTTTCATGCTGTTTTTGCAATTTTTAACATTACAGACTCTATTAATGGTTATTTTATATTGTGACATTATATTGTGTGGTGACCTGAACATTGAAGCTTGTGGTAGTAAACCTGATACGGTCACGCTTCACAATATCTTAAGAGCTGAAGGACTCTACTGCACAAATTTTGAGCCAACTAGAGGTTAGCTTGTATAGATTACATATTAACAAATATGTCCCCATTAAACCTACTGTGTTCAAAGCCTGTTCAACCAATTCAAGATTTTAATGTGCCTAATGAATATTGACTGGGTTTCTGCCCTCTCTGGTCTAAATGCTGAGGCCATGTTTGTCATATTGAACTCAATTTTATTATACTGGATGAATGTATACCTGCCTTTGAAGACAGTGACCCAGCCTAACTCAAGAAAATCCCATTGTACTAAATGGCAGTCCCCTCTTTTGACACTTAAGAAAAATGTAGTCATGTCCTTGTATATAAAATACAAAAATACTAACAGTGAAAGTGACAAACTGATTTATTTAAGAGCAAAAGCTATTTACAAAAAAGACAGCTAGCTAAGAGGGAAGCTCATGACAGGCAAATCAGTGCTGCTGACAACAAAGCTAAGGAGGCTTGGCAGATAATAAAGAAGGAGTCTGGTCGCTGCTCATCTCACACCTCTGGCCCTGACGCTTCGGACTACAGTGCTTATTTGAATACTGTCATCGACGATGTACGAAGTAACATCGAGCCTAGCGCCTTACCTGCAACTGACCTATTGAGGGATCTGCGTAAACCTGCTCAACCCTTCGAGTGGAAGACAGTGCAGCCAAGTGAAGTTTGCAAAGTTAAGATGAGTCAAAGTTTAAGGCCTCTAAAAGTTGTGATCTTTATGGTGTTTCAAATTTTCTCCTGAAGATGGTCACATGTGCAGTATATTTTCCTTTGAGCATGTGCATCAACATGAGTCTGCTTGAAGGGTGTTTTCCAGAAGATTTCGAAAGTTATCAATCTTCAAAAAAGGTAGTTGTGATTCTTTTAGTAGCTACAGGCCGATCTCTTTGGTCCCCACTTTCAGTAACGTTTATGAAGTCATCATGAAGAATCAGATTAGCTCTTTTTTTACTCAGTACAATCTTTTTACCCATAATCAGTTTGGTTTTAGGCCAAACTGGTTTTAGGATTGTCTACGATCGATGCAGTCATGGTGCTTGTTAACTTTGTACTTGCCAATTTTGAACTTGGCATACCTTCTGGTGCACTCCTTTGTGATTTATCCAAAGCCTTTGACTGCGTCGATCATGACATTCTGTTGGCAAAAATGGAATCGTATGGAATTATCGACACTGAAAATTCTCTCTTTAAATAATACCTCAGTAATCGCCAACAACAATTTTTTTCAAATCACACCTTTTCTCACTCAACTGAGGTAAAGTATGGGGTACCACAGGGATCGGTGCTGGTCCCTTTCCTTTTCAATATTTTGATAAATGATCTAGACCTTAATGTTGTCAAGAAGTTCAATCCTGTTCAAGAAGTCAATCCCGTTTGCTGACGATGTCACTTTTTTACTTCTAATCATACTGTTGAAAATATGAATACTGATTTTAACAATATGACTGAACAAGCTAATGACTGGTTTAAAGGTAATTTTCTACTTTTTAATGTTCAAAAAATTCACCGCATGATCTTTTCACTTAATAGTAGATTAGTAAATCCGATAAAGCATGTAAAACTTCATGGTATTTATCTAGATCCTACGTTAACATGGCATGTGCTCGTTGATTTTGTTTGTAGGAAATTATGTAGTTTATTTATTAAAGCATTTGAGAAATTGTGTATCAAAAGAGTATTTGAAAGTGGTCTACTTCGGTCTCTTCCAGAGTGCCCTGTCATATGGGTTGTTGCTTTGGGGAAATAATTTTTATGTCAAAAATGTACTCCTTATTCAAAAAAGGGTAATCAGGACAATCACAAACTCTGGTTTTAGAGATCACTGCAAGCCTCTCTTTGTCAAGGAAAATATGTTGACTGTTATAAATATTTATGTTTGTCATTGCCTGCTGCATGTTAAGAAAAATGTTGCTAGTTTCACTCTAAATATGCATGTGCATGACCACAACACCCGTAAATGTAAATCAATAGCGTTGCCCTTCACTAGATTAAGTAAAGTTTTAAATTCTCATGAGTTGGTAGGAATCTGTCTTTTTAATAAAATTCCTTCCACAGCTCAGAATGATAGCTACGATCGATTTAAAAAAGTTCTGCTCAACTGGCTTTTAGAGAGACCTTTTTATAGTATTGAGGGATGTTTTGACTGTGATATGAGCATGTTAGTATTATAATTGAAGAGCCATTTCTTTAGTGAATGTATTTATTGACTTAGCTTTAAAGTAATGAATTTATATTTTATGTATTAGTTTAATATACTGTGCATGAGAATTTTATTAGCTGTGTAGCTTTGCCATTAGCTTGCTTTGGACTGTTGGACTTTGGTCACTGTATTGCTATGTATTTTTGCATGTTTTTGCAATATTGTATTTTTTGACGAGATCCATTACATGTTTGCATGTTTAAAGATTAATCTATCTATAAAGATTAAATATATATATATCTATCTATCTATATATCTTTTATTTATTTCAAATAGCTTAATATTCTAATAGCAAAGATCACGCTATATCTGTTTTTCATTGTTAAAATTGTTTTTGTTAATTTGTTAAACATTGTGAGTTGCATAAATTGTTATTGTTTTCAGTATTAGGCTGTGCACTGCTGCTCTCTTTTTGTTATATATTTGTTATATTTGTCTGTTTTTTTAGTTATCTCACATTATTGTTGAATCGTTAGTCTGTTTTCTCACTTATGTCAGTTCGTGTTAGTTTACATTGAAGCACAGCGCATTTGATAACTAGTGTATGGCATTTGATTTAAGCTTTAATTTGATATACTTATCAACCTAGGCTTGCATTTAAGATTTTCTTCTGATTCCTAGTGGGCCGTCCCCCTAAGGAGGAAGGGGGTCACTTAATACGTGCTAAAATAGTATTTTGTGTCCAAGAGACATGTTATAAGTTTCGTAGATCAATATTTAATATTAAAAAGATTATGCATCCGATCCGGGTCTTTTTGAACACCCGGTATAACACGGTCTATACATGTTATACCATAGAGTTTATGATATGTGCACGTTGGTTTTATACATGTGTGTGTGCTATAGGCCGTGTCAAACAACTTGGCCCAGTTCCCCATAAGGCTAGCGTTAATTTCAGCCTTGGGTTCATTGAAATCCATTGTAGTAGCCCCTGAGCTGTGAAATTGACTAGAATAGGTTAACATACCTCAACGTCCAACAGTTCAAATAGTAGAATAATCCACTACATGTTTCGGAGTAATAACTCCATTTTCAAGTGGTTTTTACAAAAACGTTCATCCGGGTCGGAGTCGTCAGGAAACAGTTGACACGCACAATACACACATAACATTTAACACTACACGGATAACAAACATTGCAGTAGGCCTACTGAACCCGACCGCGGCACTGACAGGAAGCATACTGGCGAAAATCATTCATCCCCACCCCCACCCCCACCGCCGTTATCACATGTATAAAGGTTGTGTTGTCCATGACCAGAGCTTTGGGCGATTATGGCATTAAAAATTGAATGAGATTTGAAATTTAATTTTTCGTTTAAAATGTTTCTATTTTCCTCATGGTGATTGAAGCTTCTGTAGATTTCGCTTGGGTAAGCTGGTAGCTTGGGTTCATGGCAGTCTGGCCAAGTTGTTTGACTTGGACTGTGCTTGTACATGTGGCATGACAGTTAAAACGTCTGAAATCGAATTTTTAAGGAGGTAAAAACATTTCAGTTGAGAAAAGTTTGAACAGCCGCCATTTTGGATTAGGTGATCCAATTGGATTAGGTGATCGGCATTGTATTCTACTCAAAAAGAGCTTCAATTTGATGTACATACAGAGAGTGGATTTTGTTTCTAGGCATACATCTAAGGTCTAAGATCTAAGATTTTCTTCTGACTCCTAGTGAGCCGTCTCTCTGAGGAGGGAGGGGGTCACTGAACACGTTATAAAATAGTATTTTGTGTCCAAGAGACATGTTATAAGTTTCGTGGGTCAATATTTAATATTAAAAAAATTATGAAGCTATCCGGGACTTTTTGAACACCCGCTAGATTTAACAAATCGATGAAGAAATATAAGATTTTCAACTAAAAGCAATCTAAAAGTAATTTCTATGAAAAATGAAAGTAGAAAAAATATAGATGAACTCGTTTATGAAGGGGAATACTTTAATTTCAAAATAAGAAACAGGTTTGAACAGCAGGAGACGTTATGGCCCAATAATACTCAGCAGGCATTCTGCATTATTAAAGAAGTTTGTGCTTTTATGATACGATATAATCCTGTGTAACAATAGAATCTTATATAGAATAGATTTTGAGTGTTAATCTAATTTTTTTACCTACCACGCACTCATATTACAAACTATTTTATGAAATTTTTAAGTCAAAATATTTTATGAAAAAGAACCTCTAGATTCGTGAAATGCCAGTAAAACTTTATAGAATACAGGTTCAATATATACTCTTAACTTTATCAACAGACTTGTCCATCCAACAATAATCTACTACTACAGAAGAAAAAAATCTACTTCTAGATTTACATCTACTTTACATTGCCACATCAATAACATGAATCAATGTATTCTGCGAATATGTCAAATGAGTAAATTGGGCGATTTTATAAAAAATGGTTAGCTTTTTTAATTGTTCAGTATAAAAATCTGCAATAACCATCAGTAATTCTGGCCTACCTTATATGCTGTAAGTGGAAGATATTTTTTTAAGTTAGTCTTTAAGTAAGAAGGAAGGCGAACTCAGAACGATGCTAAAATTTACTGAGGCATGTCGATTTTCAGCGTTTCAGGACGAATTATATAACTTATTATCAATTCCTTCGTCCAGAAACATGAGAGGAACGAAAGAAACATTCGAATTAATGTTGGACACCGTTCAATGTGTAGCAATAACAAGCGATATTTGGATTTCGCGCTCAAATTAATGAAGGCTATTTTATTTCATCTTAGAGTATGACAGAAAACTAAGCTATTATGTTTTGAAAACCAGAACAATGACATGTAGCCACGCGGGTGAGGCTATTGTAAATGGTTTGCTCAGCGCCTCCGTAGAATGGAACGTCAGAAAAAAGGTTGATTGTCTTATCACCGATAATGGGGCTAACATCCCAACAACGTAGATCTTGAATATTCAGCATCTCCCATGTTTTGCATTCAACTTGAACTTGTGCTATCCTGGTGTATTACAAGCCACTCAGGATATTGTACGCAACTAGCACAGATAGAGCATAGAGCACAGAGCATGAGGTAGAGTGGCTGTTCCGGTAAGCAGACCTAAAATGTCTGCGAGCCTTACGCCGCCACATTGGATAGACCAAGATTAGGAAAAACGCTCTAAAACAGCTACACTTTAAATTCTAATGTTTCCATTGAACTTTTGATCTAATATACTTCGGATAGAGATAAAGTTAAGAAACTTGGTGTAAATATAAAATATTATCTTCTTATGGTTATGGTACGATTTAAAATATTAATATCAATCTCCTAAGATTTAAATAATTGATTAATTTTGAGATTTTTATATGAGTTTGAAATCATGACATGAATAAGTTGGTCGGCTGCTACATTTTTATTTTTTGGTCAGGTAAGTATCGTCTGCACAAATTTTGTAGCTAAAGAAATGAACTTTACTCTTTGTATTTAACTTTCTTTTCTAGCGCGTCTAGTTTTCCCGGCATTGCAGGTTGAACAGAGCTGTCTTTTACTTTGAACGTGACGTCCGCGACCCGCCATTCGGCAACACATGACCGCTGGATTGCTAAAATGCTCTGTAAAAATTAAAAAAATCCATTCACAAAAGAAAATAAAAATGTTATTATTATTAATTATATTATTCAGTGGTCACTAGTAATGAAATATATAAATAAGAAATAGGCAAAAATCTGTTGAAATAGTTTATTTTCTCACCAAGAAATTAAGCTTTAAAAAAGCAAATTATGCTCAAAAATTTAAACCAGTGAACTTTATATTAAACTTACAAAACCAATTTTTTTAAATTTTTTTTTTAAATATAGCTGTTCACTTATTCATCCTAATAAATTAAATGTGAATAACGTATATTATTCATACAGTATAAACATAAATGTTTTACGACTGGTATTCTTTACTGTCCCCAAAACTTTATGGTTTTACTTAATTGTTGCCTGAAATGGACATTACCATTGAAGTTTTTAGCATGGTATTACGTTATATTATTTTCCTTACATAAATGTGTCTTCTGCAATTAGTTTTGAGCGAAAGAAGAAAATGGTTGCTTTCTGGACCTTTGCCACATACATAATTGCTGAAAACAAGTTCAGCCCAACTCAATGCCTTAATACGATTTGAGTATGTTATTCATAAACGTTTTTCTGTTCATCACAAATTACTTTCCATGGATTACACATATGAAATATGCGCTCCAATGGAATATTCCTGGTATATCCCATGAAATTGACATGCGCATATCCTGGTGAGTCGTCCCCCCCCTTCTGGCAGCCATCTTGGTATGCCCCGATGTTGGTGGCTGGCTCGCTCCTGGTCGGAACGGCCATCCTATCTTATTATGTGCTCGCTGATTTTACGTTGAAAAATACCAAAACGTTTAATTTTTGCTGTAGTACTTTGGCTTTTAATAAACTTGGGAAACACAGACCACCAAGGATAAAAATATACTGAAATTCATAAATGAGACACGAATTAAATGGGATAGGTTCTTTCTTATAGTAAGAAGAATTATTGAGGTTAAAGATTGCTTAGCCATTGCCATGAATTCAACGCTTAGTTCTCCCTTGCACTGACGTGAGGATATATTACTTTTTGGAAATATGTTGGAAGCTTTATCACCTTGTCAGGTTGCAGCTGAGAATATTTCTGGAGGAATGTGTTACAAAAATACAGGGTGACAAAAAAGTCTGGAAACGGCTTAATATCTTTTTAACTAAATCCGTTAGAAAATTCAAACCTTTCACATCAACTTATATGTATGAAAACTGCTTTTTGCAAGCATTACCATTTTTTGACCTCCACCAGGGGTCGACCCATGAGGAGTAGGTTCATAATCTTTAATGTAAGCATAGGTTTAATGTAAGCACATCATTTTAAAGGGCTGGTTAAGAGGAGTTCATTGCCGGAAACCGCGTCTTAAAAGGTTCATCCGTTATAAAATGGCGGCTGATCAAAAATCTAATAGAATTACAAAACGTTTGCCTAAATATCGTATAAAAATTGTTCACAGCCTATGTCTGAAGAATCAAAATTCCGGATTTGAATGTCAGGCCTAAAAGCCAATTTTTTAGGGTGACGAAGAGGATATTGACTCAAATGGGGGCGACCCATAACGGCTAAATTTTTTTTGAAGAAAATTGGTTTGAGAAATAAAACTTTACACATTCACTCCTATGTGAAAAATCTACTTTCTGAGGTACTTACCGACTCTTGGCCCCCGGTGGGGGGCGGCCCACAAGGAGTCGATACAAAATCTTAAATATAAGCATGGGTCCATATGCATATCATTTTAAAGGTCTAATCAAATAAAATTCAATACCGCAAACCGCATTTTAAAAGGATTATTGGTTACAAAATGGCGGGTGATTAAAGATTTCAATAAAGACAAATAGGCTTAGGTCTGAACAATTTGATTTATTCTAACTTTTATCCCACACCTCCCCCCCCCCCCCCCCAACAAAACCAATCCTATGAATTGTGGATTGTAAGCCTCCGGATACCAATAAATACTATAATGGTTTAAATACCTGTTTATGGCATCCAATGTTGTACTATTGTGCAACTAGTTTCGACTTGATCAACAAATCATCTTCAGGCAAACAAGGATGTTAACACCAATCTGTCATCTTCAGTTGAAGACTGTCGTCAGTTAATAATAAAAAATGAACAATCGGAGACATGACGGACACTACACGAACACTTAAAAAACATAAAACATCAAACAGATTTTTCTACACAGAGACGACGCAACCCGGCGCGGTAGTATTTGATGTTTTATGTTTTTTAAGTGTTCGTGTAGTGTCCGTCATGTCTCCGATTGTTCATTTTTTATTATTAACTGACGACAGTCTTCAACTGAAGATGACAGATTGGTGTTAACATCCTTGTTTGCCTGAAGATGATTTGTTGATCAAGTCGAAACTAGTTGCACAATAGTACAACATTGGATGCCATAAACAGGTATTTAAACCATTATACAATCCTATGAATTTTGTTGAAAACTTGAATCAGCCGTCATTTTGTAACAAATTAACCTTTTGAGGTGGGGTTTGTATCATTGAACTCTACTTGATTAGCTCTTCAAAATGATGTGTATATCGACCTATGCTTACACTTACAATTTTGTGCCGACTCCTTGTGGGCCGTCCCCCCCCCTCGGAGGTAATATCCTCTACGGCACCCTAAAAGCTAGGTTTTTAGGTCTGACATACAGTGCCGGAGTTTAGATCCTGCAGACATAGAGTGTAAACAATTTTTAAACAATCTTTAAGGCAACAATGTGTATTCCCTTTAGATTTTTGATCAGCCGCCATTTTGTAGCGGATGAACCTTTTGAGACGCGGTTTCCGGCAATGAACTCCTCTTGACCAGCCCTTTAAAATGATGTGCATATCAACCTATGCTTAAAGATTATGTACCTACTCCTCATGGGTCGAGCTCCTCCGGCAAAACAGTACTTCCCGGCTAAGCAACGTAATATACTATAGTCTGATGTGAGTAAAATATTAATTGGATAGTAACAAATCAAATGTTCCAACCTCACCTAGCATAACCTAAACACCATTTTAGGCTTTTAAGATAATTTTTTGCGCCAAAGAATCAACAAAATCCTTATGGCCCGGGCCGTGCGTATGGCCTCGTAATTTAGAATGACACCGAAGCCTGGTCAAATGCGCACAAATGGCCCCAGAAAGAGATGACATTGCCGACACACACACACACACTTTTTAAGAGTAGTTTTTTGCATCTGGGTGCTCCAAAACGAAAAGTTATCTTGATGGCCTCTAAACAACCATGCGGGTTATACCGATAGCTTATTATTCCATAGGAAATCCCCTAAAGAGCATGCTATATGACGTCACCGAATGGTCACGCCGCTCAGCCGCCTAGTATGAGTAAATACAGTGTGTAAAAAAGTCCCGGAACGGCTTAATATTTTTTGAAGAAAATTGGTTTGAGAAATAAAACTTTACACATTCACTCCTATGTGAAAAATCTACTTTCTGAGGTACTTACCGACTCTTGGCCCCCGTTGGGGGGCGGCCCACAAGGAGTCGGCACAAAATCTTAAATGTAAGCATAGATGGATATGCACATTATTTTAAAGGGCTAATCAAGTAGAGTTCAATGCCGCAAACCGCACTTGAAAAGGTCTATTCGTTACAAAATGGCGGCTGATCAAAAATCTAAATGAAATACACGGTGTTCCTTCAAAGATTGCTTAAAAATTGTTTACAGACTATGTTTGAAAGATCTAAACTCCGGAATAGTATGTCAGACCTAAAATCCTATATTTTAGGGTGCCGTAGAGGATATTACCTCCAGGGGGGGATGACCTTTAAAGAGTCGGTACAAAATCTAGAATGTAAGCATAGGTCGATATGCACATCATTTGAAAGAGCTAATCAAGTAGAGATCAATGCCGCAAACCGCACTTCAAAAGGTTCGTTTGCTACAAAATAGCGGCTGATTCAAGTTTTCAACAAAAATTCATAGGTTTAGGTTTGTTGGCGGGGAGGGGGTGGAATAAAAGATTTAATAAATCAAATTGCGTAACAAACCTAAGCCTACGTATTTTTGTTGAAAAATTAAATCACCCGCCATTTTTTAACCAATACTCCTTTTGAAATGCTGTTTGCGGCATTGAATTTGATTTGATTAGACCTTTAAAATGATGTGCCTATGGACCCATGCTTACATTTAAGATTTTGCACTAACTCCTAGATGGCCGTCCCAACATCGCCGTGCTAACATCCTCTTCGGCACCCTAAAAATAAGCTTTTAGGCCTGACATTCAATCCCGGAGTTTTGATTCTCTAGACATGGGCTGTGAACAATTTTTTAGACGATAACTTTGTAATCCTATTAGATTTTTGATCAGCCGCCATTTTGTAACGAATGGACCTTTTGAAGTGCGGCTTGCGGCATTGAACTCTACCTGAAATGATGTGCATATCGACCTATGCTTACATTTAAGATTTTGTACCGATTCCTTGTGGGCCGTCCCCCACCAGGGCCCAAAAGTCAGTAAACCCTCAGAAAATAGTTTTTTTACTATGTGCAAAGTTTAATTCCTCAAACCAATTCAGTTCAAAAAATATTAAGCCGTTCCGGGACTTTTTTTACACGCTGTATTTTTATTGCAGTTGGACAGTTAAGAAATTGTATTTCAAATTCACTTTTTGCACATAACGCAATATGACTAGAATTTTTCGATAACGCTCACCTTTCATACATCCATGATCACACTCATTCACCCTTTCAATTGCCAATTGGTTAGTGGCGTATCATCTACCTATAGTAACTATGGTTGCCACACTGATAACTTATAAATTCATCTGTACTGTAAAATGCTTGGGAATGAGAATTTTTTTCAGACAAGTCTTGACTACTTTTGGGATGGAACATATTATTATGGTGGCATTTTATACGAAATGAACATCTATCTGTGAAGGGAGGTACTCAGAAGCCACCGTTCTGTGTTGAGCAATTCTGAAGTTTTCCCTGCTGCGAGTATGTTTCTGCCTCGCGTATTGACATACAACGCATTGTTGTTTCTAGAATGTAGAGGCGGGGAAGTGTTAACAAATTTAGTTCTTTGAATGCAGGTCTACCCGACTCTCTTTTATTTAATTTGGATATTATTCTCACTGCCTTTTTTTGCAGCCTGAACACTCTTCGAATTGAATTTCGGTATTTTAACAATGTCCCCACAGTGCTACTCTGTAAAAAAGGTGTCGGAAAACAATAGTGTAGTATGCCGTCATCAGTACCTGAATTGGGCAGAGTTCGGAAAGTGATCTTAAAACAAAAATGTCAGATGACAATTTTGAACAAACATTTTCAGTGTGATCGTTCCACGTCAACCCTTGATCCAGGTGTATTCCAAGGAACTTAGAGGAGTAGACGTATTCTCCGTATCTCTGGAGCGTAGACTGAATGAAGTTAATTAAATTTGATTTTATTGAATTTGTTGTCAAATCACCAAAGTATGATAGAGACCTAACCCATCCTAACCGTAGCACGGCAGCTGAGTTACTTCAATTTGCACTCGGTGTACTTCGTTTGCTGCCTGGAACAAATTATTTACCTGCAGTGCTTTCATGACTTACTTCATCAACTTGTTAACATTTAATTGATGCTGGATTAACGTGGGACAGATAGTTTTATCTTTAAGACTTAACAGTATTTTTTTATTTAAAAAAATATTAATAATTTTCAATACTTTTACTACCAAACAGACTTGGGATTGTAATTTTTTCCCTTTACACAAATGATGTAGGTTTTTTCAAGAAATTAAATTCAGTTTATTTCAAGAAAAGATTATTCGTTACAGTATTTGTTTTATATGTCCCTAAACCATTTTATATTATGGGACTTCAAT
Organism: Flexamia atlantica; assembly: GCA_035578135.1. NCBI lineage: Eukaryota > Metazoa > Arthropoda > Insecta > Hemiptera > Cicadellidae > Flexamia > Flexamia atlantica. The sequence goes on along the minus strand of JAQJVK010000006.1, from coordinate 27,002,262 downwards.
GTCTTTTTTGTTTGAATGTAACAAGGATAAAATGTTACGATAATCCATCTATTGTCATAACATTTCCTCAAAAATCTATCATAATATTTTGACAAAATTTTTATAAAACTGCGGGAATAAGTACTTGAACTTTTTTTCCTTGCATACAGTCTTTCATTGCGACTATAGGTAGTATCATCAGCATTTTAACTATTGTTATATCGATAGTATATTTTTACTAAGAGAAATATTAAGATGGGCAAAGTCAGTCCAAACGAAGCATACCTAATCAGACTGCCTAACCTTCTACTGCAGCACCATTTTTGTCATCACATTTATTTAAGTCATATAAATATAAGAAGGATACAAAAATGTATGATGTTTTGTAGAACCGAATCATTTCTTATAATGATCGGTGGTATTTGTATGGTGACATAAATTTACGTATTGCCTTCATAACAATTAAAGTTAAAAGAAAGGAAACCCCCAAGTGAGTACTTGCAATTCTCCCGCAATACGTGAGTTATTTCGTTTAGCTAATTACTCTCATTTATTGACAGATTTTTTATCTCTTTAACATTAACAGTATCAACGTAAATGTTTTAAGACAACTAGGATCGTCATGGTTGGACCATTAACAAAATAATTGGCAATACGCCGCCAATCAGTCCGCTACAATTGTGTTAGCCAGCCACGGCTGCGGCGAGCCGGGTCTGTCACTAGGCACCGCACTTCTCTGACCATGAGACGATAACGTGCTAATCTATAACTAATTCTGTATTATTTTACTTACTCAATTATGTCAGGATGTTATGCCAGAATGGCTAATGGGTAACTTACTAGGTTTCAACTAAAATACGGCTGAGTTTTTTGTGGGATAGGTTAACACACGGATTATTTAAAGCAGATTAATTACTCCGCTAGGAAACGAGTGCTTAAGCCCTTGCAGTGCACACTGCCTTTTCTTATATTAATTATTTTGAAATAATAACAAATTTGGAGTTAGTAAGAAAGTAGTTTAAAGTAGCGAATCGTGAGATTAAAATACTGAATTCTATGATAGCATTTTAGAAATTAAAGTTAAACATGTACATAACAAACAATAATTTTACATGGCTATTTTGAGAAGTTAAATAAATATATTTTGACGGGTTTCTTCACAGTTTCCTGCTACTAGCAAGACGAAAATTTTCAAAAATCCAGTTTATACAACTTTAAGTAATTGAGTAATTCTCGAAAACAACGGGTGTTTCAAGGATATTCGTATTGTTCTTAAGGGAATAAAATCCCAGATGAGGGAAATATTCTTGAGTTTTATTTTGAAGAGACTCTTTAAATTAAGGGTAAGCCGGGAATTCATATTGATGCATTAACCTATGAACTATTGACAGTAAAAATAAATTTACTACCGATAGACAGTACAAAAATCATAAATTTACTTAAAAAGGAAAAATATCCTTGGTTAATTATTTAGTAAACTCAAGATTAAACTATATGACCTTATAACGCTATTATCAGCGTTTAGTTTAAAGCCATAATATGCAATTCTAAAGCATATTGGACATAGACTGACAACTATACAAGCTCAGGACACAGCGGTCCCGCGGGCTGTGAGAGAAAGCGGCTGTGACAGCTTGACATGTGATGGATGACTTACCCTTTAGGTAATTATCCCATGTTGTGTCGTTTGTGACAGCGATAGTCCAACATTTGTTCACGTTCACACATTTAAAATAAATGTTAAACATACATCCATAAAGATATATCTAGATAGTTTTAGAGAACCATCTGCATAGGTTATGCCGGATTTAATAATAAAAACAAAAAAGTAAACAAAGATAACCAGTTCGACATAAAATTTGTGATCTGCTTGTTTTGACCGAATCGATTAAAGCTTAACTTATATTCATACTATGTATAACATTTTTCATTAAGAGATACGTTTTTTCTCTTCCTGACATTACAGATCCTCACGGCCCTAGCCTTTGTCAAAGCCTGTAAATTAGGTCACTGCAATTTAAATGATAATAAGCACTAGCTAGTCAATTTTCTCAAACCTTATATAAGTATTATTAGAAAGGTCAATTATAATTTTTTCCACTGTTTTATAATATTGATTGATTTTTACCGTATTAGGTAAAATCAATACGTATGAATATGCTAAACGTATTCCACATTATTGCCCTGGGCAATCATTTGATTTCTAAATATAACCAATGTAACAGTTCAATACAAATAATTTTACAACTATGATGACTTTTGGTGAAATTTGTTTATTACTTAGTAGGCATATCCAAAATACACAAATTATTATGAAAAGACCTCACGCTTGATGATACGAATTAATCCCATGGCAGCGATTGCCTAATTATGGACAAACAAAGTGGCGAGGGTACAAAGTTGGCTGAGAAAGTGGGAAAGTTTAACGAACGCCTCGTCTAGTTAACTCCGAACACAAATGGCCCGGTACTAATGAACATACACTCCCTCAAGTAATCCGCGGCAAAAACGTACTCGGCAAAAAGAATATTTCAGAATTAAGTGTGTCCAATCAGAAACCTTAAGATCGTTGAAGATTCAAATATCTAAAAAAAAAAAAACACTATTCAGCTCCATGAATACCTCACTTATTCACTGAGAAATACAACACATTTTACACTTCCCAATGAAAGAGAAACTGAAAATTTAGCACGCATATTTATTGAAAAGTTTTATCGACAAAAAATCTCAAATCGGTTCTTATTATTGATCGTTGGTAATATTCCAATTTAAACCTAATTAAAACCCTCACCATTTTTTTGTTTATTTTAAATATATACATATATTATTAATTTAAATTTGTCGCTTTATTTTTCACCTTGGAAACCAGATTGTTTTCTCAGGGTTTGACAATATCACAAAATAAACATTTTAAATATTTTGTTCTATTATTTTTTCCCTTGAATAGAGCGTAAATTTCTGAACTGAGATAATTTATTGCAATGCATCGTAATTCTAGATTTCGGTCATTACAAAAACAAAAAGACAACATTTATTGCACAAAGATGTGCCTTTGCATTTGTAACGTGTAACAGAGTCAATTTACAAACAGATTTATTTGCTTTCCCTCTTAAAACTGTCCAAAATATCAAATTAATATTTACACAAAATTACAGGGTTTTTACGAAAAACCCTTACAGACTTTGGGATATGGTTAATTACATCAAAAATAAGAAAAAAGTTCCTAAAATCATGGGTCCTAAAATGCTCCGTTATCCGTCTGTCGGTCTGTATGTGTTTTAACATGATTTTGCATAACTTTGGAACTACTAAAGGTATAAACTTCAAACTTGTTACGTATATGCTGACTAATAGGACCTATTTTGGTACGGAGTATTAAGTGTCTACTTTGTACCATTTCAAATTGGCAGCCATTTTAATATTTTAAAACTTAATATCTTAAAAACCGTAAATTTTGCAGAAATTGTACAAGAGACAAAAAAGTTGCATAATTTTATTTCCTAAAAAACCAAATAAAGATCATAAAGATCGAATCACAAATAACGGAGTTATTGCAATTTTTCTAACAGAATATATGACAGTTATAGCAAATATTCGCATTGTTTTGTTAGAAAAATTGCAACAACTCCGTTTTTTGTGATACGATCTTTATGATCTTTACATGGTTTTGTAGGAAATAAAATTACGCAACGTTTTTGTTTCTTGTACGATTTCAGTAAAACTTACGGTTTTTAAGATATTAAGTTTTAAAATATAAAAATGGCTGCCATTTTGAAATGGTACAAAGTAGAAACTTGATACGCAATAATATAGGTACTATTAGTCAGTATATACGTACCAAGTTTGAAGCTGATATCTTTAGTAGTTCCAAAGTTATGCAAAATCATGTTGAAAACACATACAGACCGACAGACGGGTAATCGAGCATTTTAGGACCCATGTGTATAGGAACTTTTTTCTTATTTTTGATGTAAGTAACCATATCCCGAAGTCTGTAAGGGTTTTTCATAAACACCCTGTATAATATATTATGTTTTTTCGTAAAAACCCACTAACCGGGACTCAAAATTAAAGCCAAAGATGAGATTTTTGTCTACAAGCAATAATAATTACAATTTACTGCATGTGGTTTTTAATATACCGTAATAGAAAGTCCTATTAATTTTAAAATATATTTACATCTTTGAATACATTCTCTTTGAATGAAAAGAGAAATGGCACAAACACTTGAAGTGACGCGCCGTTAAAACCTCATCAATTACAGGTTTGTTTTGTTGCGGCGATTCATTTGTCACGCCGTAACCTCTATCGAAAAAGTACGCAACCACCTATAAATGAAGTTACTTTGCAATATCATAAAAAAGCTACCGGGTGTTTTGACATTTTTTAGCATTTAAGGAATTGATTGGTTATTGATTTTGTATGGTAATTTATAAAACTATACGGTGGTTATCTCTTTTTAACACAAATATTTTAGTTTAACAGTTGGAAATATTGAGTTTTATATGCACTCCTATTTATTTAATGTTTATGAAAGATTGCCTCGTTATATTTCTTTTAAGTTTATTTTTTACGATACGATAATAAAGCAAAAGAAACAGATGAGGTGTTAATCGCAAGAGGATACATAACGTTGACCACACAAACTAAAAAACTCCATCGTGAAACATGAGATCTGGTATAACATTACAGTCTGTCAAAGGTCGTGAACACATAACCAGATTACAATTTTTAGGGCTTCGCTACCCTGCCTAGATAATTACAGTGTAGGGGCAGCCCTATTTATTTTAGTAACAAACCAGTGGTGATAAATAACTTCGTGGAAACTCAAATCAAAATCCTAAACATTTAATTTATCATACGTGTCAGGCAATACATTACGTATTTCAATTTTCATTAGGTTCTTTAGTAAATTAACTACTTCCAGATCAATTTTTGCTTTGTGTATAGAATTAAAAGGGGCTCTAGTTACGAAACATATCGCGCCTTGATTGCTTCTTAACTCGGCAAATATTGTCTTTATGATATTGCCTTTATAATTATTTTAAGGCCTCTAAAATTCGTTCAAAATTGTCGAGGTTCAATTGATGGATGACGAGTTATGAAGCGATGTATGTGGGCAGAAGTTGAAAAAATATAATATAAGAAATTGTACCAAATCCGGAATTTTTAATCTTTTAATTCTTTTACAACTACAAAAAAGCGATGACACGTTTCTCCCTCGCTGAATGTATTTGTTCTCTTTTAAATAAATAACAATTTGACGCTTTTGGACGTTTATTTGAGTTGTTACTGTATTTTGTATTACTGTAAGTTAACCTTTCAAGGCATTCGTGAGAAGAAACGATTTGGACCTCTTACTGAGTCGATTTTTTATATTGTCCAGTGAATAGTAATTCCTTCAAATTTTAAATTACATCCAATTTCTTTCTCAGTATAGCGACCGGCCCCTGTGATAGAAAATGAATGTCAGCAGGGTAGTTTAAGTTTAAGTAACTATAAACGTATTAGCTGAAAATTCCTAAATTCCTAAAAAAATCCTAATTTTAAGTTCTGACCTTATAATTGTTATTTTTACAGGTTTCGAGTCGCAATACTGATGAAAATAATGAATATTTTAAAAATTCCACTTTCGCTTTTTTATTTGCCATTGGTATCCATCCATCAATGAAAATTATAGCTTTTAGGATACAAGCTTTGCAAACTAAAAATGGCACAAATTTTAAAATATAAATCAAGGTACTGACTTCATATCTTGAAAATATAAACTACTATACTGTATTTACATAATATTAACTAATACAAACATTTATAATGTCAGCCATAACTAAGATAAAAAGGTTGAGTTGAATCGTTGAGTGGTGTTAAAGTAATGTAATATAAAGGTAAGGACATTAAAAATTCCTTTTGTACACCCTTTATCAAAGAAGTACTTCTGATAAAAATATTTATACTGAATATTTTACTAGCTTGGTAAAAGATTTGAAAGATCAATTTTGATGTTAAGGAAACAAATATTTTTAAAATGTATAATATTCTTTGTGCAAAAGGAATAAAAGTTTAACCAACTGATTCCGTCCGTTGGGAGACAGTGTATTTAATCAGCTCCCAAACTCTGTTTCCCCTGGAGTAAAAGCAAACAGTTAGATTTGGAAGTCTTTTGAGAAATAATCCGAAGGCTCAGATTGCTTTTAAATGTTTAAATTCATTGCTAGTTAATCGTTACAAAACATCATCGTCTTATTGCGTTCCTCAATGTTTAAAAAATAATAACAAAGCTGTCAATCAGAATAAAAAGCCCTCATTGTCAGTCAAGTAACTATGATACTTGAAAATCAGTTAACCTGAATCAAAATTGGAAAACAATAAATACTATAATAACTAATTAAACGAAAATAAATAAATATTTATCTGCGTTCTCTGGCTAGGATAGTGGTGAACGCATTTTATTCTTTGTGAAAAAGTCATACTGATATTGAAAATAACGTAATATATGTATTCGTAATTTAGTAAAGCGTGGAATCGTAATATTTTTTATGTGCTTATTAAAAATGTACAACCCCGTTATAAGAGGATATCACATATCTCCATGTTTTTCACCGTTAACCATTATGAATTACCAAGTTTGAAGTAGGCTACTCAGGTTGAATGTTCAGTTAATTAAGTGAATCAAACAGATAAAAGAGATCATACTGATAGATGTAAAAACCAGAGGATTTTTGGAAACCGCAAATTGTTGTAATTATGTTTTTGCCAGAAATCTTAGCCACCCAAAATTGAGTTATACCTTTATGTAAAATTGTTGATTGTGAAATCGCTTGTTGAAAAAATACATTTAGTATAATTCATAGTCTGATCAATTAGAAAATTAAGGATCAGAGACATGAAACTAAATTTGAAGACAATTCATATTGATAATGGAAGCAGGAAAGCAATAACGGGCGACCTCAGTTCGTTTAACATCAGGACACCGTGCAGTCACCTGTCACCTGACATTCTGGCGTTTAGGAATATGAATAGAAATTCACATATAATTATGATAGAAAATAGTATGTTACAAATAAGAATGGCGACGAAAATGTTAATATGTATTGATAATTACTACCTAACGATCTTTATTGCAACTTAAACGAACAAATAAAAATCTGTATTTGTTAGTTAAAGAGATAAGATCAAATTTCCTCGAACCAAAATTATACATTAAACTATATTGGGACTAAATAAAAATGGTTTCGCCATTTTAAAAATCTACACCATACGTAAATAAATCATTTTTCAAACCTTTTTCTTGTAAACGGAATTTTGTGAATGCTGAACCAAACGATAACCATTCAGTTATTTATACATTCGTACTCAGTACATTTACATATTTAAACAAATCATTGCTTTTCCTATTAAAAAAATTAAGATTACTTTAATAAGTAACATAATGGTATACGTTTCTTATAATTCGTCAGGTATTTTAAACGTTTTACAAAACCAGTACATTAAAATCCCAACAATTTTTTCCAATCATCTAATACACCGATTTCAAGTTTTTGTAATATTTAGTTTACAATGGAATATCTAAATCTAAAACCTAAATCTAAATCTAAACAACATTTTTAGACAACTATAAATATATCATGAAAATCAAAATGTAAGGCTTTTATAGCCGTAAAAACTTTTTGACAATGCGTCAAGCTAAAATACAATTATTCAGGAAGATAAACAAGCTAGCCTTTTATTTCTATTTTTATTTACTTACTATACGGTATGCAATAATTTACCTTCATTCTGATTTTGATTATGGAGGAGAACATTTACAATCACTGATTAGTAAAAACAAGTTTCACTACTTCTGATTAGTTTTTTCTTAATCAGTGATAAATGTCCGCAAAAATCAAAATCAAATCATAAACTTACTATCGCCAACAATGAATTTCAAACAAAATATTTACTTACAGTGTTAAATTGTACTTTAAAATCAAGATTACATAAAATTTCGCATGAAATTGTAAGAAAAAGACCAATAATAATCTCGTCCTAAAAATACAATAAGAAAAATGGCAACTAGCCTACTAGTAAATTTATAAAAGTTTTCATTTCTAATAATATGAAAATACGTCTTTTTTAAACGTTGTAAAACTATTTAAAAATGAACGTAATAATTGGCTGAGACACATATGCAGGGTGAGTTTCCACTGTCAAATTTGTTTGTTTGGTTATTAGCATCCTAGCCTCAGTAGAAACTTACTCTTTATGGAGTAATTACTTGTAAGACAAGTTACAAGTAAGTTTTTGTTAAAATTAAAATTGTTTACAATGTTGTAAGCATAAAGTTAATAACGGAAACAACGATGTTTGAGTGGAATTTAATGAATATTCGGAGGAACTTTTTATTTCGCATAATAGTTTGGCATATGCCTGTTTCGTAATATTGATTTTCCAAATTAATTCAAAAAATTAAATTTATGAAACGTAATAGAAATAAAACAACCTTTTTTGTCTTTACTTCTTCTGTCGACGGCGAGACGAAATTAATAATGGCTTAACTGAATGAGGACCTAATTTATTTAAATGCCATAATCTGACATCTCTTAGAGTTTTTTTAACATACGATTATTTGTTTTAGCTAAAACATCAAATTAGATAAGTTTGTATCTAAATTAATTATATTTTAACCGTAAAATAATTTTTTAAAGTGACTCGTTGCAAAAGAAAACAATAGTAGTCTTTATCCAAAGGTGATCCAGTATTAATTCTCAGCTGTTTATTTTCTTCAAGTATACATAGGCAATGCTTCATTGTTTGATCACACACATCATCTAAAGCTAAGCTATTAGCTAGAGGTAGTACTGCAAAAAAGTAGTGAATGTGACAGTAAATAACCACCGTGAGACCATCTCATGTTACTATTATCCTCTTGTCACAGGATCTGTATAAAACATGTTTTTATTTTTATTCCAAACGAAGTAAAACTTCATCCCTCAATCAAAGTATCTTTATTATGATTCTTCACTGATTTTTACTTAATCCTGAAATTAGATAAAGACTGGACTAGTGTTTAAACGTCATTAATTAATCACCAAATCTATCGCTGTTAAGTAATCATCAAACATAATTCAAACCAATTTTATAAACATATTAATTATATCACAGAAAATTACGTATTTTAAGTTTTAAAAATATCAATGAAGCTATATAACTATAGAGAATAGACAATGAGTTTCTACTGACATCATTAACTTTCCCGTTGAATTATACTCACAAAAACAAACATAAAAATTCATATGGACCCATCTCGATTAGCTCGAACAACCAATTGGCTGATAACACACAGTTTATGACTTTTATATTACTTGACCTAGATCCACTATTTCTTATGTATTACAAAAACCAATTTCCATGAAGAGTTAGTATCATGAGAAATGCCATTAAATTAGCTAGGATTCAGAGGTGTTTTGAAACCATTAAAGAACCTCCGTGAAAAATCTTTTATAATTGTGGTGTGGTAACGTTTTAGACGCCAATACATGAGTTATATGTGGTGCTAATTAATTTAAATGAAAGCTTCTTCATTGAATTTTATCATAAATACTGTACAAATTCAAGGTGTATGTGCACACATTTTTAAAAAAAAATGTTTCAATAAGTAAAATAATTGCACCGTTTCACTGTCCAAAATCGTTATGAGGGAAGTGATGAGAAACCTATATTATTAGGAAAAGTATGAGAGTAAATTTATTGTATGTACAAATTTACAATTAATTAAAACTTGTAATGACATTTTTGCCATTATATCTAGAAATTTCAAATTTTCTTTTTTACGAGCCAATTGTCTAATACGGCGGAAACTTTGACTTTTCTAATGACAAATGTATTTTTCTTCTTAAGGTTTTAAGGTATTTAATTTATTATTTTCCACTTAACTTTGACTTTTTTCCAATTACAATTTTTTAATAGGCATATCGGTTAAGGTAAATAAATTTTCGATTTTTCTCCTGTGACTCGTAGATAGACATTTAAAAGTAAAAGTGGGACACCTTTAACTTCTTTAAGATAATTTTTTGGTCATTTACACCCTAACCCCTTGAGTTACCAATTATTTTTAAGCTTATTTAATCCGAAAGTTCTCATTAAACTTAACTAACCTGGTAGCATTGATTGGTAGTGTGAAAGGTGTCTAGACAAATTTTAATGAAAATTATTTTAACGGATTTAATTTTTTTTGCGGAATTAATTTCACTGAGGATAACATATTTCTTTATGATTCAGAAATATTGGGAAAACCCAAGTAATATAGTTTAAAAATCGGACAAGAGTCCACATGTATTAATAGTTTACTTTAGTCAGTGGAATCCACTGGTCAAGTTAATGGCGTCAGTAGGAACTAAACCTGAATTTAAGCTGTATTGTTTGTTATTAAAACCAAACAAATAGGCATTTGTCTCCCATTACTTGAAAAGTTGCAGGTTCAATCGTGTAAATTACAGCTGAGTGTGTAAGGCAAATTTTGCAGGTGCTATGTTACAGACAAACAGGGGTCGAATACACATCACTGGCTTCTGACTCGAAGGGTCTTCGTGGATCAATGTAGAAACATCCTCGAAAGTTATGCCGGTAAAAGGTATATACAAAGGCCAATGAATACAACAAATAATATCGTTAAAAAAATTTACAAGTCTCAACTTAAGTAACTATTTATATTAAAGTGTTTACATAGTAGATTTTTTAGCAGATTAATGTCTAAAGAAGAAAATATTTTAACGCAATAAGAAGATATTAGAACGCACTTGACAGACTGATATTTTTTCCTAACCAACTAATACGCCAATTTTTATTTAATTAACTAAAGTACAAAACGTAATATGCCAATCTCTTTTTTTACCGAAGTAACGTGAAATGAAATTGATTGTACACTTATGAATTAGATAGGAAAAAATTATCGTTAATTATTTATTATTACCACTAAACAAATATACGTTTTTTAATACACTTATCCTATCCAGACGTCATATGAAACTAATATAAAATTTGCTCTAATGTTAGCAGACGTTAAGTTGTTAGATAATCGCTAATTCTGTCAACTAATGTTTAATCTTAATAACTGCTCTACTTTGCAAGTTCTGTTTGAGTAACAGTGATAGCACGGAACTGTTAACCCACTTAAAAGCGCAGTGGAAATTATACAGGGTGTCCAGAAATTATGGTAAAATATTTTAGTATGTGATAGTAGAGACAAAAAAAGAAAAAAGTTTACATAAACATAGGTCCTAATGTGCTTCGTTTTCCGTCTGTGTCTGTTTGTGATTTTTACATATTTATTCTCACGAACCGCTCAACGTATAAACTTCAAACTTGGTACATGTATAACCACTATTAAGAACTGTTTTTGTAAGAGGTATCAAATTTCTACTTTGTACAATTTCAAAATGGCGACTGTTTTTTTATTTTCAAAGCTAAATATCTTAAAAACCGCAAATTTTAGAAACATTATTTAAGGGACAAAAAAGTTGCGAAATTTAATCCAATTAACTCTAATTTAAGATTTTAATGATCGAACTACTAATAACGGAGAAATTTTAACTTTTCTGAATAAAATATTGTTCCTTAGAACATACCCTCCGAAATTTGCATATTTTCATTCGGAAAATTAAAAATTTCTCCATTATTTGTCATCCGATCATCATACTCTTAATATCAGCGTTAATTGGATTAAATTTCGCCACTTTTTGTCTCTTGTATATTTTTTCTAAAATTTGCGGTTTTTAAGATATTTAGCTTTGAAAACAAAAACAGTCCCAATTTTAAAATAGTACAAAGTAGAAATTTGATACTTCACACAAAAATTGGTCTTAATAGTGGTTATCCATTTACCAACTTTGAAGTTTATACGTTAAGAGGTTCGTGAGATATGATTAAATTTGTGAAAATCACAAACAGACACACAGACGGAAAATGAAGTACTTTAGGACCTATATTTATGTAAACTTTTTTCTTATTTTTACCTCTACTATCATATACTAGAATATTTTACCATAATTTTCGGACACCCTGTATATTTTTTGTAACTATTACAACAGTATATCGGTTGTCATTGCACTTTCTCATGGAAATAAGAAAAGATAATATAAACTAATTTCTTATAGTAGAATAAACAAGGTATTGCAAAGCCTGATTATGATTTCTAATATTTGAACAAATATGACCGAACTTTGTAAAACTCCATTTCAACTGAGTGTCCTTAAATCCTAAGTTTTGTGTGAAAACAGATAATTTTAATTAGTTTGGCAATATTTGTATTCAAGACAATTTAGAATCTCCAACATTTTCAAAAATTCAATTACTACCGGGTGGTCCATAATAACCGCTAACATTTTGTTTTGGGTCAGCTCAGCTAATTCATGGGTTAGACAGATGATTTTTGCGTTGAATGGTTCCTTAATTAATAGTATTTTGTGTAATTATAAGTTGTTCAAACTATTCAACTTTCCTAATGGATGTGGCATAAAAAATAAATAATATGTGAAATCTATGCAATGTTTGTTTTGCGGGTGTGAATTAAATAATAAAACAACACTGTGTTAAATAACAATTACAGTTTATTAAAACTCAAAGAAATATTTACAATATATTTACATGGCTAAACTATTTTTTCTTATGGAATATGACATCCCTCATATGATGTCTACCGACATCCAAGCGTGTTTCCAATCTTTTTTGGAAACTCGCCATCACCCGTCGTATCATGGACTTTGGTATTGCGGCAATTTCATTACGGATGCTGTTCAGATCTGCCATAGTTTGGGATTTCGTGGCGAAAACCTTGCTCTTAAAGTAGCCCCACAACCAGAAAGAAGTTGTTGCATGAGGAACTGCATCATTACGAAGAATGTGGAAGTTATTGCGAAATAACCGTTGTAAAGTAATCATGGACTCGTTATTTTTTTAAAAAGCTTCGACAGCGAAAGCCCGGTGTTGAACAGTCCACTGCTCCATTTCAACTAAAATGCTATCAGCTGAGCTTTTAACTGTTGCAAAAATCAACTGACTAAGTGAAGTAACAGCTGAAAAATAACTGTTTTAAATGTTAGCGGTTATTATGGACCACCCACAACTTGGACCTAAAAACCCTACATGGCCGTGAATTTACCCGGTGGATGTAAATCCAGTTAGTTATTAAGCATAATCATTGTAAGGTTAAGAGACGATTTTGCACAGTTGAATAGCTCAAATAAAACGTCATAAGTTATTTACCCAACTTGAAAAAACATTTTTCAAAAATTCCTCCCATACTGATTGTAAATATATTTTTGTTGTTTAGGGAGTAAAGCGCAACATTATCTTGCGAGGAAAATTGTTAGCAATATCCCCCTGTAGCTTCCCGAGTGCGATAGTTTTCACGAGGGAGACAACTTACTATATTCCTGAAATACAAACAACAACCCTCCCAACTTTGCTGATGAATAGATAAGAACATGGTAAAATAATTACCGTATTGACTTCTAAAAGACGATTTTAATAAATACAAAGAGACTATCTTAATTAGAAAAATTGAAATCTGAATTGTCGTAAAGCATCAGCCTTTTCATACTGGTATAGTTTCTTGTCCAGACTAATCAGCTGTTAGCACCTGTTCATTTCTGAGCTGTAACATATTTGCATAAGAGCGTAGAAAACTAAATAACCCCCGTTGCAGCAAACCTGCATGCTCAGCGAATTTCAAATACAAAAGAGCATATTTCAATCCAACATAGCGAAATTTGACATGTTTTTGTAAGCTCCATAAGTATAACATGGGAAATGAGTATGTAGGTTTGCTGCAACAGGTACGTTAAAACTGGGTCGTTTTAATTTTATATTTAGTAGATCTGAACTAGAAGAAGCCGTATACCAAGTTTTATTGAGATATGTTGAGAAATAAGCGAGATATACAGGGTGTTGATAAAAAACCCTTCAGGACTTCGGGATATGGTTACTTGCATCAAAGCCAAGAAAAATGTTCCTATAAACATGGGTCCAAAAATGCTCGGTTATCCGTCTGTCGGTCTGTATGTGTTTTTAACATGATTATGCATAACTTTGGAAGCACAAACGATATCAACTTGAAACTTGGTACTTAATTATATTTTAAAACCTAATATCTTAAAAACTGTAAATTTTTCAAAAATTGGAAAAGAGATAAAAATGTTGGGAAATTTTATTTCCTACAAAATCATACCAAGATTATTAAGATCGACCAACAATTAACGGAGTTATTGCAATTTTGCTAACAGAATTCAAGTAAATTTGCCATAGCTACCATAAAACATGCATGTATTTTGTTGGAAAAATTGCAATAACTCCGTTAATTGTTGTTCGATCTTAATAATCTTGATATGGTTTTGTAGGAAATAAAGTTTCACAACTTTTTTGTGTCTTGTCCAATTTTTAAAAAAAATACGGTTTTTAAGATATTAAGTTTTAAAATATAAAAATGGCTGCCATTTTGAAATGGTACAAAGTAGAAACTTGATACTCCGCACGAAAATAGGACCTAATAGTTAGCATATAAGTAGTAAGTTTGAAGTTGATATCTTTTGTGGATCAAAAGTTATGCAAAGTCATGTTCGAAACACATACAGACCGACAGACGGATAACCGAGCATTTTAGGACCCGCATGTTTATAGGAACTTTTTTCTTAGTTTTGATATAAGTAACCATATCCCGAAGTCCTGAAGGGGTTTTTATCAACACCCTGTAGAATTTTACTTATTTCCCATAAGGATCACATTGGGACAAGGTACTGTGTTTACCACTAGTGATATCTTGATAATCAATGGTTATAGAGTAACGATTCAAAATAGTAAATTATTTGCTTTTTAAGCTGAATTCAATGTAAACAAAAACTACATTATTTAAATTTTTCTATGTAAAAAATAAAAAACCCATATTTGGAGGGGTTTACCCCCCCGTACCCCCTTCCATTAGTCCGATGAGGCTGGTTTTCGAACTCGTCCGAATAATTACTACTTTACATGTCTGTGCCAAATTTCATTTAGATTGGACCATTTTTATGCGAGTTATCGTGCTTAAAGACACACAAATATATATACAGGATGTCCAACTTAAGTGTGCCACCATTGGTATTTCAGACGCTATTGGATTTAGAGAAACTTTAAATGGGGGAATTCACCTACTTTTTTAAGACATTTAAAAATACGAATTCCATTTTCTCCTAAATGGCCGCCATTTTCCAATATGGCAGACAACTTTCATTTGTCTTATGGGACACCCTGTATTTTATGGCGAATTTTGATTCTACGCTTAATTTTAAGAACTTTTTACTCTTTGACATTTTTCCTAAACCCAATGGTTAAGGAGATATAAGCCGTTAAAATTTGATTTTTCCCCATAAGGAAGGCTGGGGGCTGGGCCTTGTGATTTGAATCGGCCTATACAAACATCCGATTACAAGAAAAAATGTTACCTATTTAACAGACGATGGCTCCTGAATTGTGGGTGTTGTTCTAAATAGCTTAATAATTAAATGCAACTCGTGTTGTTTCGGGTTGGTGAGGAAGAGGGGGGTTCTTCACACGTGTTGTTTCACCTTAAAGTCACGTCGTTGCACTGACGTTACTGATGATGTATCTGCCTCCCGGCTGGTTCTCATTCTGTATACGCAGTCGATAATCTTTAAGCACTTTTACAATAGTTTAGCGATAACCAAATGCACTAGCAGCTTTTCCAGACGGAACTTAAAACAACAACAAACCATTGAATCAATTACTTTTTATAAATTAAAAGTACTGTATATAATATTTATTATGATTTTTTTCCATTGATGTATGTTGTGGGGGATCAAAGACGAAACCCTATATTTCAAAACTTCGTTTTTGATTATGTCGTGTTTATAAAGGTTAGTAATAGCCATTACGACATTTATTTTTTTGCGAGATTAACTCAATAAGGGCTAGTGATAAAGATAAGAAATATGGATTGCAAAATACTGTAACTATGCTGCGGGAGCTAACACATTTTATTTTGGATAAACCAAATTTAAAAAACTATTGAATTTACCGAAATTTAAAAGTTCTTAGCCCTTTTTGGGCTTTAGAGTAATTTTTTGTTTGAATTTCATAAAAATATAAATTCTTGCATGTAATGAACTTATGGGGTAGCGGATTTGTACGCCCAGAGATTTATGCCCCCCCAGAAAATACACCTACGTCATTTTGACGTCACAGGAGGTGGTACCTAAACCCGCTCGATAAACAGCCCACGACTAAAAATGCACTCCCAATAAATTAATTAATTGCAAAAATTGCTAGAAGTTATGCGTCGCTATATTGTCGTTATACGTACGATTTATAACACAAATCAAAAATAAAGGTTTTATTTATCAAAACACAACAATATTTCTGTATCGTTTACATTTACTGTGTGTCCCGAAAGTCCCGGAACGGTTTAATATCTTTTAAAGTAAGCCAGATATCAAAACAATATTTTGCATACCTTTTAGTACTAAAAAACTACTTTTTTATGTATATTTCATTTCTGCCCCTGCCCCCAAAATGGGATTTTGGGGGGGGTAGCCCCAAAATTTTAAATGTAAACCCCCATTGTGCAACTGCTTATTTTAAAGGGCTTGTTAAAAGAAACACAATAGCGCAAACCGGAGGTCGATATCATGCTCCCGTCCAAAATGGCAGCCATTCAAAAATTAAAAAATGCTGTCCGTCAATTAAAATTGAGTATTTTCTGTGTTCGGCAATTCGCATTTAAATCGAATAAGAACCACCAGAACACAAATTAACTACTTAAAAGATACAAAAATAATAATTTCTTGTTGTAATCATCAAGGCACAACCCTCCAAAATTGTTTTTGGGGGTGGGGGTTTTTTCAACCAATTCCAATATCCGCTCACATCGTATGACCACTCGTTTTAATATGCTGAATGAGTAAAAAAATAAGCCAAATACAGTCCCTCTCCATGACGGCACTGCGCACTGCGCGGGATAGGTAATTGAATGATCCCAGTTGAATTTGTTCAACAATGAACTGAAGACGTCTTTTGTAGGAGTTCCTAGCATAAACACCTTTATTGTGAGCTACTTAGATACATTTTTTTCGTCGGTACGATTTACCAGTTGTATGGAAAAAAATTCCATAGTATCATCATAGCGAAAGCTCTCACCTAACAGACCTTATGGTTGATTGCTATATTATCTTTGCTGGGCACACTTATTCACTATAATACAAATCTTGAGATTAAATATCATCATCTAATTGTAATTTTATTTGGTCCGTAAAATTCAATTTGCTATCACTAATGTAATTTTATGTTATAGGTGAACTTGAAATTGAGAATTATATTAATTCAGAGACATACGTCTTCCTGAAAACAAGAGTCCCTTTAAAATGTGCCTAGATTTATAAAAAAAATACCCCCGTTGCAGCAGACCTGCATACTCAGCGAATTTCAAATGCAAAACAACGTATTTCAATCCAACATAGCGAGATTTGACATGTTTTGGTAAGCTCCATAAGAATAACATGGGGAATGAGTATGCAGGTTTGCTGCTACAGGTATATTAAAACTGGATGGTTTTAATTCAATATTTAGTAGATCTGAACTAAAAGAAGCTATTTACCAAGTTTTATCAAGATATGTTGAGAAATAACCGAGATATAGAATTTTACTTATTTCCCATAAGGTTAACATTGGGACAACGTACTGTGTTTACCACTTTCAATATCTCGGTAACCAATGAACATAGAGCCGTGATTCAAGATACTAAATTGTTTGTTTTTTTGAGCTGAATTCAATGGTGCCAACAAAAATTCGATAAATTTTATTTTTCTATGTGAAAAACTCAAAAAACCCATTTTTTGGGGGGTTTATCCCCCTTTACCCCCCCCTTCCGGTGGTCCGATCGGGCTGGTTCACGAACTCGTCCGAATAATTACTACTTTACACGCCTGTGCCAAATTTCATTCCGATCGGACCATTTTTGCGCGCGCTATCGTGCTTACAGACACATATATATATAGATATATATATAGATATATATATAGATATATATATATATATCTAGAAATTTGAACGAATGGTGTTTTTTGCTTCTGGGGGCCCCAAAACAAAAAGTTATCATGGTCTCGGGCTTAGGTCTTACCATGAGACCTACGGTAATAGCTTCTTCCCTATAGGGGAAATTCGCTAAAATCATCTCTAAAATACCCCCGTTGCAGCAGACCTGCACACTCAACGAATTTCAAATACAAAAAACATATTTCAATCCAACATAGCGAGATTTGACATGTTTTTGAAAGCTCCATAAGAATAACATAGGGAAAGAGTATGCAGGTTTGCTGCTACGGGTATATTAAAACTGAGTGGTTTTAATTCATTATTTAGTAGATCTGAACTAGAAGTAGCCATTTACCAAGTTTTATCAAGATATGTTTTAAGAAATAAGCGAAATATAGAATTTTACTTATTCCCCATAAGGTTAATATTGGGACAACGTACTGTGTTTACCACTTTCAATATCTCAGTAACCAATGGACATAGAGCAGTGATTCAAAATACAGAATTCTTTGTTTTTTAAGCTGAATTCAATGGTGCCATCAAAAATTCGATAAATTTTGTTTTTCTATGTAAAAAACTCAAAAAACCCATTTTTAGGGGGGTTTACCCCCCTTTACCCCCCCCTTCCGGTAGTCCGATCGGGCTGGTTTACGATCTCGTCCGAATAATTATTACTTTACAGGTCTGAGCCAAATTTCATTCCGATCGGGCCATTTTTACGGCCGCTATCGAGCTTAAAGACACATAGATATATATATATATATATATATATATATATATATATATATATATATATATATATGAAAATGAACGAATATTGTTTTTTGGTTCTGGGTGCCCCAAAACGAAAAGTTATCATGGTCTTGGGCTTAGGTCTTACCATGAGTACTACGGTAACAGCTTCTTCCCTATAGGGAAAATTCACTAAAACAGTTTAATTTTTATCGATTACTCTTTCCACAATTTCGTAGGATTTATTTCCTCTTTGAATTTAATATCTGTAAGTAGCTGACGAGAAATTAACTTTCCTCCGAATAACTTTTTCGAACCATTAATCAAAATCCTCCATCGTTTGTAGTTAGGAGTCCAATACATTGATCAGGGTTAGCAATAATGTGATAAATACCTGATAAAAATCTATAACCAGCCGAAAATTCTTGAATTTCCTAAAATATCTTCGTTTTAGAGAAGTCACGTGAACTACTTACTGCCTCATTAAAAAAGGTTAATTAGTGTTAAGACTTCTAGCTTCTCGGTGGTAAAACAACATTAGTATAAATAGCTTGATAATTAATTATAATATTATCGTAAATTTATTGTTATATTATAATAAATTTCATATAATAGCTGAATATTATTGTTTATTTATTTATAGTGGCGAAATCAGTATCTTTAAAATACTAATAAATCTTTATATCCATTGCATCAACACCTTTTTCTATGTGAAGTTATATTGAAAAAGCAACGCATTTTTTTAAGTAACCTCCTATGGATTAAACACTGCAATGAAATCAGGCCCGACGCTGCTCTGAACGAACGTAATAGGGGAAACTGAAAACCCCAGAATCTAGGTCAAAGCAGTCTTGCTAACCTTCCTACTGTTATCAAAAATAGTGACTAAAATTGTCTAAAAATGTTTAAATTCATCAAATGCTATCAATATTAATTTAGTAATGAAACTTACCAGCTTACCTAATGCAACGTATTACTTGGCGGGAAAGTATATGGTGGAGATACACGGTGGGAAAAGTCTATAAACTGGATAATATGTGTGTAACTGTACATAGTGTTGCTGAAGGTGTTACCCATTTTTTACTCTCATGGGAGGCGATCCACAAGGACTAAGTATATATTCTTTAATGCAAGCATAGTTTGATGTGCAGTCTACCTGGAGGGTTAAGCATGAGAAGTTAAATGCCGGAAAACCCGTTTTCAAAGATCCATCCGTTAAGGATCTTTAGAATAAAGGCAGCTCTTCAAAGATTTAGAGAAAAATCACCATTAAAGCCATTTTAAAATGATTAGATTTGGCTCATGAGTTCTTTGATGCTGCTTTATTTTCATTATATACCCAAATTAAGATTTTTTCCAGTTCAATCCTTGTGGGTGTTTCGAGCTTTGAGAACGTTTTAGGATTATTTTTGGATATCCAGTTCTTATCGAAGAACAGAGTTCGTTTCTGTCTTAAATTAATCAGTGATAAAACTGCTTTGATAATTTGAGAAACGTATTGTGTAAATCAGACGATTTAAGCGCGTTATCATTCATAATTCAACATAAAATTTGATATTCAAAATTTTTTTATGAAAAACAGCATTTCACAGGTTTAAAATAAGATAAAGATTTAATTTTGGTCTTAAAAAGCTCTGTTAATGACGGATCCTCATTTGAGCTATTAATAACGTAAACTGGAAGTGGTCAGATAAGTTATGAACCAGTATTAAACAAAACATTTCTTGTATCAAAAATTTTAGTTAAGTAAAGAAAACATTTTTAAGAGAGATTCGAACATTGTTAAGTTCTCAAACCACTCGAGAACTGTTTGCCTTTGATTTGAGCTATTGATAATTTAAAACAGATAAGTTTGAGGTGAAATTTACGTCTTTAACTTGAACTAGGCAAGAACATCGCATGCAATAAAATGGTATGTTTAATAACTTATCTAAGCGTCATCCAATTTGCGTTATCGATAGCTCAAATAAAAGCCCATCATTAACCGAACAATTCAGGATAGAACAGTGATTGCTTCTTAATTAATAAAATAAAATAAAAAATAATAAAAAAATTATGAACAATTACTTGGTTTTAATTTGTCTGATTGAAATTACAAGCTTAGATCGAAGCCGTTTTATCATTAAGTGTTATAGACATATAAGAACTACGTGCTTTGATAAGATCCAGAGATAAAAGAATAATAATCCTAAAACAATTTCAAAGCTCGAAACAACCAGTGAGGACTATACTGGGAAAAATCTTCGTTTGGATATATATTGAAAACTAGTCAAGATTTTCAAAATCGGATTTCGGTATTGTAATCGGCGTGAAAACCCAGTTTGTAATGATGCGTCACTACACTGTTCACATTTGAAAAAAATTTAATACATCTTACAAGGCAGATCCAAGATGGTGGTCAAAAATGGCAACCCAGTCAAAATAAAGTACGTGCCACTTATCAGCTGCCAGTGATAGTAAAATAACACCATAATTATTTTTCACCTGAAGGATTAATTACTTTCTTATGTCTTTAATACTGTTTTTGCAGATAATGGCGGACATTCTGAAAAAACGAACTTCCGGTTGTCCAATTTTGGTACACGTTTTCTGTTACATAATAATATTGTGACTAAAATCCGTTAAATATCCCTTTTGTTAAATATCCCTTTTTCTGTTCTAAATTAATGTTATATCTGCTCGTCTATAAATTTGATATTATACATTAAAATGTAGGTCCCTTAGTTGCCATTGGCTGATGGGCTATTAATTAACAGTCTTGTCTAAGGAACATGTCGGCCTTATTCAGTAACAAGACTACAAGATCGCGCCACAATCATCCTTCACTCATCTGTCATTCATACTTGGCTTAATACCTAGACTAACTGGGTAAGTCGCCATTTCAAAGTAATGTAATGTAATTTAATTTTCCCAAGTGTTATATTCGCGAAGTTATATTTTGCTACATGATACGACTCATGGACAAAATTAACGTAGTAAGCATCTAAATTAACCTAAGTGAGCAGCCACGTAAAGCAATTTGGTATTTTGAATTACATCTACCTAACGAATTAACCTTTCCTTGATCAAGTAATTAATTTTTTCAAGTCTGTTGCGATTTAGGTTTAACAGGTCCATTAATGAGTTTATCATTTTCGGAACCATTTTATAAATTTGGCCGTATAATAAAAAATTATCTACATAATCCAAAATCCCTAACCTTCAGGAAATTAATAACTGTAATTTTTATCGACTGTGACTATTAACGCTGAACTGATCTGTAAATACTCAATTATACTCGCAAAAAATAAAGTTTAGAATTGTATTTAATCAGACTCAAACTGTCATTCTGATAAAAGTAAACAAAAGTAGTAATTTCAAGAATCACATGATTGTAAATAAAATTAACTAATAATATTACATACACTTGTGGTAAGGTCTTGACACGATCTGCTTGTAAAAAGGCTTTCATTACCGCGATGGCTTACCTTTAAGTTTTCTGCGAGAAGAGTAATTTCAAGCTGCAAGTCTGCTGGGGAAAGGGTTTAGATGAAGCCTATTGCAGCCTGAGACGCAATTTCTCCACATAATTTGCCTCATATACAAGCGGTAAGATGTTTCTCATTATAAACGCCACTATTCTAATGCAGATCAGTTTACTTTAAGCTTGAATAAGACAGAATTACCTGTTACACATTTAAAATAATTGTTAATATTACATTACAGTTAGTACAGTAAAGCGACATAACATAACATAATGACACCCATCAAAACTTAATTTTATAAAGTAGCTTATCCAGCTTATACAGTACAATCCAAAATAAACAATACAATAAAGTTTTTTACGTAAATAAGAGTTTAATTTTGTTATATCCAATATAAATTATGGTATCTCCTACTAAAACAGGCTTTACCATACTTTGCTAATTTTAGAATCTGTTTGACGGTGCAACCACCTAAAAGAGATTTTAAAACCAATCACGTATCTGAAACAACACGCACTCACACAATATTATCTAATGATAAAACCTTATTAATATTATAGAAACCGATTGCACTAATATTCTAAGTCTTGGGCGGTAAGTTAGAATAAAATAAAATATTATATTCTTTTTTTCATGGATAAATTATGTGATAATTAATATTAATAATGTATAGTAATAACATTAATGTGCCAGTTTTATCCACTTAATAATATTAATTGTAGGCTTTTAGGTAGAATCTTTGGTATCCATATCCATCGTCATACGGGGTTTACAATTAATCATTCAACACAATTTTCCGTTAGATAAATAAATAATTTATGGACAGATTTGGAACTCGAATTTAATGCATTTTAGCAATTTATTATTTTCGTTAGGTTATAATGTAGACAAAGTGAAGTCACACAATGTAAATACAAGCTATTTTGTGTTACCATGCATTTTTACAATCATTACTATGCCATGTGACTATATATTACAAATTTGTTTGTTAGAATGTTATCTTCATGTTCAACCTAAAAGACAACTAATCTCAACATCTATTGTAGTGATGGAGACAGATAACAGAGTTAATTGGTTAATCGCTTAAAAAATACGAGTACTAATCCCTCCAACTGCGATATACCAGAGGTGGTTGTAAGACGTAAATGAAAATTAGAACGCTTATCATGGCATAATACAAGCATGAATATTAAATTTAACACAATAGAAACATAAATCAGAATCAAACCCCAAAAATGAACATAACACGAAAAATTATTTGTCCCAAACCTGCCATGTTTAGATGCTTTTTACTACCGGCGGGAGGCAATGTAAACCTATTAGGAAAACATTAAAATAAATAATTTAAAAATCCAGTTGAGGTCCAACAGACTGCAGGCGCTAACGGCTGATTTAGTGGCAGGAATTATCACAAAGAATAACATTGACAACAATCAGCTGTAAGAACGTCAACGAATTCAGCGTTTAAGAATGTTGCAACAATCAGCTGTTTGCTGGTGCATAAATGGTTGCAGCTACTAGTATGCAGGCACTAACTGCAGGATGAAACAAAATGGATATTGTTTGTTGATTACTAAGTTAATGAAATAGATGTTTAAATATTGGGTATTCATTATTGCAGGTGGGGTAAAAATGTTGTGTGTATTTCTTTAGTAAAGCATATTGTCTAAAAACGCCTCGCAAGCTTGGGCGCAAACGTTTTCACTTTTGAGACAATGTTGTACTTTACTCACTCAACACACAAATTAATCGTGTTGAGTCCAGTCCGAGAACCGTTAGGCCTTATTATTGTAGCATAAAATATAGTGATTGCACTTTAACAGTAAAGGGAATCAAATTGAGAACATTTTTCTTTTTCAGAAATAAAGTGAAACCAAAACGGCATCCAACACAATTTACACCATAATTTCAAACTTAAAGAATTATTAGCAGCTGGCAAAATTAGTTATTTTCCAATTGTATACTGACTCACCTATCCTGATGACGGGCGGCAGCGCCGTGACGACGTGCGAGGTGGCGAGCAGGATCACTGACAGCCTCCATGTTTGTAGGCAGTCACGTCGTATCATCGTCAATGGTGCATCCCAAAAGTCCTGTTCCCACCCTTATTTCATTCCATTAAATGTCGTTTTAAGTTTTTTTTATGTTTTCCTTACAACATCCTCACAATAAAACTAGTCCGTAAATTTATTTTAAATGTAGGCCTATGTTGCTACAAAAATTGAAATTTTGAATGTAGAATCGATATAGCTCTTACAGGTCGAACGGATGATGTCTCACATTACTATCACATTTGGACGAACTCGTTGTTCAGTAGCACAAATGTTCAATACAGCTCCAAAATCTGCAACAGAAAATAATTTAATAAAATCCACGTTCATTTATTTGTTACGTATTTACTTGAGTTACGTGAGTTTATATAATAAACCGATGGCTTGCCAAATATATGGCTTTCCAAAAACAAATGAAAATACTATTGTGTGTATTCTCCAGTTACGTAAGCAAAATTTACGTAAATTTGTGTAAATTTACGTTTGCAAAGTGCGGGAAATTCGTTTTTGTAAAAATGTTACATATATATCGCGAATAGAACCTAGTTGGGTGATCCTCTCGAGGTAAAATGTTCATTAGACTAACACTAGTTAAGCTCCGAAATCAGTGTTTTACGCTGGTGGCAGAGAGGGTTGTGTTTGAATCCTCACTTAACAAGCCACAAAAGAGGAAATGAGGGATGTGGGGGAGACACTCCAGTTGGCGGCCGACCGCACGTCGCTACAACTTGGCTCGGAGGTCGACGCGCCAATGCTTTAGCGTTTCTCAAGAAGTGGTTCTGCTCAGTACCTTATTTGAAAATAACTCTTTCTCAGATATACCAAACAAGTTGTTACTTTTAAATTAATTAAAAACATAATCGTTAGTCGTGTCTCTCCATCTCTTAAAACAATTTATTTTATTTTTTTAACATAGTTATTTTGCCTCAGAATAAGTTGTTGTACTGCTAGATATCTTGCAACATTATTTGTGTTAAAAAATATTTAATGACGTATTATTAAAAAACGCATATTAGTTTTATATTACACATTATTACTTATTTTCTGATCTTTGTTGACCTCTTTGATAGTTCGACAGTCACAATATATGCCACCGAAATAAAGTTGATTTAAGTTGGAGGTTTACGAGGGAACGTGTGAAGTGAGGCATGATTTAGGTATATTTAGTCGAGGGTAGAGAGAGAGGTATAATTCCAGGGGCGGCTAAATAACGTGTCAAGGACGACCCTCTGGAGCCTTCCTAGGAAAAAAGTTGATGATGGCTTAAAGAAAATAATGGTGAAATATTTGAAATAATTTCGACAGCGCCTACACAAACAATATGGGCCTAAAACAAAGTTTCGTATTTTAAGGCGACTGGACGCCCAATGAAATTTAAGTATATAAAATGATTCTTTTGACAATGGTTATTGAAAAAAAACGTAAAATTTCATGTTAAAAGCAGAAAATTTTATTAATTAGTCTTTTGAGGTCGCAAGGAAAAAATAGTGCAGGCGCTACAGAGTTTCACAATCTTAACTTGTGCTATCAATGCTTTATCATTTATGCTTTATTTTATGAATAAAAAAGTCAAAAATACAAGATGAAAAGAAGTTTAATCTAACCATAGCGCGTCTTCCGAGGAGGCTGAACACCTTTCTTGTGAGAAACCCAAATAAAAGTGGTAGTTTCAATAATGTTGAAGTGTATTGCACTGAAAACCATTTAGTGTCAAAAACGTAGATATCAGTTTTATTTAAACAAAAACAACTTTTCAGGAGTTTTGAGGCCTCATTATATAATACGTTTGTTTAAGAAGAAATTTAAGTTAAATTAAGAACTGAAAGTTAGGGTGGATTCAGTTGGAAGTACACCTATTTAGGGTACTTAATGTATAACCTCGCACTAATAATAACTATTACACAATAGATTAAAACGATTAATAAATATGTTGTTCTAAATTAAATTCTAAAGTTATTAATTGAAAGAATTCATTATTACGATGATAAAATGTAATATTACCCTCAAGGTTTTCAGTAACTGCATAACAAAATTACATTTAAACCTTAAGACAAATATAAATAGTATTAAATAAATACCAAACAAATTTTTTCGAGTGTTTTTACTTCGAAAAAATTAAATAAATATATCAGACACTGATTTTTGTTAAGAATGTTCCCTTTCATAAGCAAATTCAAATAAATTGAAACATTTCCACAGAGGAAATGAGATAAGAAACTGGTCAGCGTTGACGCTGTGATTAAAACAATCGGATGTAAAGCCGCAACCAGTATTTTGTTTTAAATTCCGGTTGATTCCAATTTAAATAAACAAACACTATATAAACGGGCGATTGTAGTACGGTATTCAGATAGCTCTAAATAAGTTTAAAGGCATCTTAAGGACACAATACGGGTTCCCTCACAAAACTGTCAGCTCACGAATTAGTAGTATTTGACTAAACATGTTTGAAGCTTTATTTTCCGTTATAAGTAACTAATACATATTGATTTAGGAAAACGAATCTAAAAGTAATAAAATTTTTTTGTACATACCTCACATAAGTAGAACCATAGACCCATCGATCATTTAAATTTCTATTCATCTAATTTATTGAATTAAAGTCTTAAAATTATCAAATAAAATACCTAGGCAATTAAAAAAGTATGAAATTAGAATTCACTAAAAATATCTAGTGACGGTACATTGGTCACTAGATATTTTTGTATAAAAACATTTGTATATTGAAATCGTTTTTATTCGCTTTAACTACATTAGTTTGTGTATAATATAATTTAAAACCAAGATTTCATTCAACTTTATTTGTAAATCTGAATAATGTTTCAATGATCACAGAGAAAAAGGAGAAATTGAAGAATCTTTTCTGAAATATAATCCGTTATTTCAATTTCCTGAGCTCGCACTTAATTTACATAATTAAATTTTCGTGATTAGTTTGAACCGCAGAAAAGTATATTTCTTAGATTTTCTGAGGTTTATTTGATTTTAGCGAATTTCCCCTATAGGGAAGAAGCTATTACCGTAGGTCCCATGGTAAGACCTAAGCCCCAGACCATGATGACTTTTCGTTTTGCAACCCCCAGAAGCAAAAAACACCATTCGTTCGAATTTATATATATATATTGTGTGAAATTTTTTGTGTGCACCATTGAATTCAGCTCAAAAAAACAAACAATTTGGTATTTTGAATCACTGCTCTATGTCCATTGGTTACCGAGATATTGAAAGTGGTAAACACAGTACGTTGTCCCAATGTTAACCTTTTGGGAAATAAGTAAAATTCTATATCTCGTTTATTTCTCAACATATCTTGATGAAACTTGATAAATGGCTTCTTCTAGTTCAGATCTACTAAATATTGAAATGAAACCAGCCAGTTAAACATACCTGTAGCAGCAAACCTGCATACTCATTCCCCATGTTCATGTTTTGGAGCTTACAAAAACATATCAAATCGCGCTATGTCAGATTAAAATATATTGTTTTGAATTTGAAATTCGCTGAGTATGCAGGTCTGCTGCAACGGGGGTATTATGCTTTAATATATTTCATAATACAAAAACAAGCTATTTTATAATTGTTAATAGATTACCTTAGTTTATTCTTCCTTTTGACTATTTATACGTTTTAGTTAGTATATTTATGTATACATGAAGACAAAAGGCCCTCATTTACTTTCTTGCACCATACGCCGTGCTTTAAACGTTGTGGACGGTCTGGATAACGAATTTCTATCAGCAAAAGCACGTTGTAGCCCACAAGCGTGGGACTTTTGCTGCACGCGGCGTGCTCTCTCAAAATAGTATATTACGTTACTAGGCCGGAATGTACAGTTTTCCTGGACGAGCATGACAGTTTTTTCTAGCCGGAGGCGAGTGTGGATTTTCATGCGAGTACGGTAAAACTCAACCGGTCGTGTACCGCATGATACTTTTCATCACACTACTCAGGAATAACGTATATTTAATCACTACGCATTCCTTGCATTAACTACTGCATTGCATTTCTCAATTCTTCAAACCCAACCCATGATAAACAAACATTTTATACTGCTGCCTCTACATTTCTCTAAAATAACTTAAACATGCATTAAACGTTGGTTTGCTGCAAATCAGCTGATGGTTTACTTATTTTTCCTGTAATAGTTGTCCGCAAATCTTTCCGGCTTAAGCCGTAGAGATTTTTTTGGACTACTGTCGGCAATGGGTAGCTTACGAGCCAACAAAAAGGAACAGGAAACAGACGTTTCTGTGTCAGTATGACTAAAACTCACTATCCAGATTTTGCGTGACGTGAAGTGCAAGGCGTGCGGCGCTTCAGCGTAAATATGGACCTAAAACTGATCGGTATTTGCCGACTGTTTACATAAACTTGTATGCCATATACAACGAGTACGAATAGATGCAAATTAAGTAGGAGTAGGTATTAATTAACACGAGTAAATGCAAACTAAGTACAAGAAGGTTACGAACGAGTAGAGTAGATGTATCTATACCGGGTGTCTCACCTAAAGTGAACCAATAGCTAACATTTTTATTATAAATCTGAAAAAGAACTTCTTATGGGGCACTTCCCTTAATTTTTAACGCTGCTTTTTGGAGTCACTTCGAAATTTAAAAATATGGCCGCCATTTTCCAATATGGCGGACAACTTTGATTTTTCTTATGGAACACCCTATATTTTAGGGCGTTTGGTTTTTACGCTTAGTTTTAGGAACTTTTTATTATTTCTCATTTTTTCCTAAACTCAATGGTTCAGCAGATGAACAGTTAAAGTTTGATTTTTCCCCATTTAAAATGCATTGTGTCCATTTAACTGTGCCATCCCATGTATTCCTTATGGAGTAAAATCATATTCAAAATAACACATTTCCACGATTAAATCTCGACTAAAAAATATTTTATGATTAAATCTCAACTAAACTAACATTTTTAGGCGCTTTTATTCTTTGGCATCTTTTATTAAACCCAACCGTTTTCAATATACAGACTACCAACAATTTTCCAGTGCTTTTTAAATGGGGAAAAATATAATTTAAAACTGTTCATACATCCGTAACCATTGGGTTTATGAAAACATTATAAAAAATAAAAAGTTCCTAAAATCAAGCGTATAATCCAAAAACGCCCTAAAACACAGGGTGTTCCATAAGAAAAATCAAAGTTGTCTGCCATATTGGAAAATGGCAACCATATTTTTAAATTTCGAAGTGACTCCAAAAAGCAGCGTTAAAAATTAAGGGAAGTGCCCCATAAGAAGTTCTTTGACAGATTTATAATAAAAAAGTTAGCTATTGGTTCACTTTAGGTGAGACACCCGGTGTATGTGGAAGGTGTCTTTAAAGGTTTTATTCTAATTTCGGAAGACATTGTTTAGTGAATTTAAACCATGTTATTATATTCTGATACTTTACTGATATTGCATAATGGTAGTACATGAGTAAATGAATGACAAAATAAATAACACAACTAATTACTTCAGTTAATGTACAAAATGGTGAGGAAATCGTTTTTATTTATCATGCAAAATAGGTATAGGACAATCAACCTTTTAGTTTAAAATTTACATATAAACCGTTTGGTGGTAGAGTAAAATATTTTTTTACCGTTGCACTGTTTTTAAAAATAATTATAAATTACACTTAATTAAAACCAAACCTCTTTCTCGCGATTTCTTACAGAAGGGTCTTAATAACTGAAAGTGTTCCTGTGATGAGAGGAGGGGAGAACAAATATTTAATTAGAAGTCTCTCTTTCAGTATTAACATAATCCCGAGATTTTCCTACTCTTTCACAGAGATTTTATTCCTATAATAAGCTATGCTAATTTGGATTAAATTACAAAATACTTGAAGAAGTCACAGCTCGCGGTGTTGCTATTTCCTTTTTGTTGAATTTGTTTAAGCTTAAATTGGAATCATCAAAACTTTTCGTAATTTAAACGTTCAAAGGGTCTTCTGAAAAATATCAGACATCAAGTATTTGTAACTAAAAATTGTTTGATGCTTAACAAGAAAAAATTTAATTACAGTACTAAAATGAATGGAGACGCATTTCTAGTTTTTTATTAGTTAACTTTTTCATCAAATAATTAAGTTTTTCAAACGTATTACGTGTTCTGCAGTTGCATAATGCTAGTTATTATAAAATAAACGACATATCAGTAGCTTGAGACAATCGATTTTCCTTAGGTTAAGAGAGATACATTTTTACGCATTATTATGAGTGAGCCTTGCGTATTTTTCCGCCTCTGTGAACAAATGTTTTAGAGATGATTAAATAAATTATTGGACCTCTGAAACCTGAGAATTTCATAGTACACTTACTACATTCCATGTGTGACGAGGAAATAAACATAATAAATTGGCGAGGATTTTTATTCGTCCACGAATAAAAAGGGTAACTGAACTAAGTTACCCTCAGCAGATCCGACGCGGTCGTGGATCGTGAATCTAGAATAAGGTTTAATTTTTACAAAGAAAATCTCGTATCACTGTAGCTTTTATCAGTTTCCATTACATAAAAGTAAAAATATTGTACGTGTTAAACGGCTTAGATATATATTTTAAATATATTCTTTTTTATAAAGGTGCTCTTGGTTGTTTTGGAAGAAAGACACGCACAAATGTTAACAGCGAGGTTAAGGCATGCAATATAAAACGCTTTGTGTTGGTGGTGCTCTAAAGCTCTTCTGTAATCAGCCCGCACAGACCCTATCAGCCTAAAACATGAGAGCGATAGAGAGGTACTACCAAGTCATTTGATTGAATTCCTTAGTAATTCTTTGGTGCAAGCGTTTCAATAAAATTGTTTTATCGAAGAACAAACAAAGAAATAAATGCCATAAAGTTCTCAGTTCAATTCAGTTAAAACATGTTAAAAATTAAGAGCAGACATTCAGGCTATAAAAGCGTTTGAGCGGAGATGAGATAAATGAGAAGAATAATTCTCAATTTCTTCAACCTCCTTATCAAGCTGAACGTTGCCTTTCTCAGATCACTGTGTTTCTTACTGTTAAACGTCTGTCTTATTCAAGAAACGGTGTCGCTGTCAGTTTCTCTTCTCATTTTTGGCGAAATATTTATATCATTTTAAGGAAAATAGGTAAATTTATTGCCGTTTGAAGACGTACTTAAATCAATGAAAGTCATTCATAGATTTTACTTATTACTAAATTAGCTATAAAGAAATTGCTTTAGTTATCCTTAGCGATAAATGCAAAATTGAAATTTCTATTGTAGCTTCAAGTCCTTTCCTCTTATTTCGAAAAATGTTAGGGTGCATTTAATTATACGAACTAATTGGCACGTATTACAAGCAATTGCTACGAATTATATGAATTGCTATTACAAGCAATTCAATCAAATTATAGTACAATTACCTTTGGTGGTATCTCAGGTGTTTTATGTCTCAAATGAATAAATATCAAATTCTACAATGATTGATTCCTGTATAGAAGAAAATTGATTCCTAATGAATAGTCAAGAATATTCGCAACAAGCATTCGTTGCCGTAAGAATATGCTGTTTAAACGAAACAGCGAACTCCTATTTTGACCAACAATTAATTCACTCAGTAGTTTTAAATAATCAATCAACTTTTTATTTAATTAAGTCTTTATGAATATAATTATAATGTACTCCCGTTATTGATCACCGATTATATTTACTTACCTGAATATTTAATTCTTTTGAACCGTCAATATACTGGGTGTTCAAAAAGTCCCGGATCGGCTTCGTAATTTTTTTATTATTAAATATTGGCCTATGAAACTTAGAACATGTCTCTTGGACACAAAATACTATTTTAGCAAGTATTCAGTGACCCCCTACACCCTCAGGGGGACGGCCCACGAGGAGTCAGAAGAAAATCTTAAATGTAAGCATAGGTTGATATGTACATCAAATTAAAGCTCTTTTTGAGTAGAATAAAATGCCGCAAATTCGATCTCAATCGGATCACCGAATCCAAAATGGCGCCAGTTTAAACTTTTCTCAACTGCAATTTTTAACACCCTTAAAAATTAGATTTCAGACATTCTAAGCGTCCTTTCGTGATGCGATTTGCGGCATTTTGTTGAGAATTTCATGCCCTTTAAAATTATGTACAGCACTGCCTTTGCCGGTCATCATCCATGCAAGACATCCTTCAAGGTACCGTCCCTCATGGAAGTGGTTTATGTCATAGGCTGTGCATAGATCGATATGTATATCATTTTAAAGGGGTAATAAAGCAAAATTTAATGCCGCAAACCGCATCTCGAACGGACGCTTAGAACGTCTGAAATCTAATTTTTAAGGGTGTTAAAAATTGCAGTTGAGAAAATTTTAAACTGCCGCCATTTTGTATTCTATGATCCGATTGAGATCGGATTTGCGGCATTGTATTCTGCTCAAAAATAGCTTTAATTTGATGTACATATCAACCTATGCTTACATTTAAGATTTTCTTCTGACTCCTCGTGGGCCGTCCCCCTGAGGAGATAGGGGATCACTGAATACTTGCTAAAATAGTATTTTGTGTCCAAGAGACATATTGTAAGTTTCGTAGGTCAATATTTAATAATAAAAAATTACGAAGCCGATCCGGGACTTTTTGAACACTCGGTATAAGCAATAAACTAAGTAGTAAAATATTTAAAGAGCTTGTTATTATGTGTCGATCCATTTCATAACAATTCATAATACAGTCAATAATCCAAAGTTTAATCATTGATAAATTTTTGAGAATTTAAGGAATAAACTAAACTAAAATAAAACTGAGTGACAGAAATAACCCTGTCTGAATTTCACACTTTTATACATCGTTTTTACGTCATATTCCCCAGACAATTAACGGGGACAAAAGGTATTCGGTGGAATTAACAAAATGTAAACACTATCCATATTAACTACAACTTGTTTACATGTTAAATTATTGTTTTGCAAAACAATGAACAAAACAAACCGTATTAATTCGGAATAACTGGATGTGAATGCGTGTGCGAGTGGGTTTGTTGTTTGAGTAAACTCCACCGCGGGTTCATGTGGACATTTACAGTCTATAAAGCCATGTTTACGGCGCTGCGAGGCCAGGGATATCGGTAGTCATATAACAGCCATCTCCGAGGCTCCATAATGGCTGTGGTTAGTTAGAATCCACCATCAGGACACTAGTTACACCATTCATAAATCTAAATCGAAGTGATTTAATCGGAAGAGTAAAATTTAAATGTACCACGTTAATTTTTAAAACTTAAGAGGACTATTCGATTATTGGAAAGGACAATTATTAGGGACAATTATAATTACTGTTAAAGGCGTATAAGGAATGAAAAATAATCTATTTCTATATTTTTATATGAGTGAATTTTTACATGGGTAAACTTACTGAGATTTTATTAGGTTATCAATCTATTTTAAACGGAACTTAGTTAAATACAAAGATGAGCATTAGAAATTCCTCATTTTGTCATGCTCCCAATGATCCCCATTGATGCTCGTGCCAATGATGTTACGATTGCTTTAGATGAATGACTTCTATTAGGGGTTCAAATTCAACTGTATCTGATCGGAGCGTGAAAATTTTGAAAAATGTAAATTTATAGCAGTTATGTAATTACGGGTTTAAAACATTGGGTTCTCATTCCAAGAAATACATATTACTCCGAAGGGAAACGTTTTGGCAGTGAAATCCTATTTAGGATTACAATTAAATCATGATACGAAATTTAGCAAAAGTATCGATATTTATATTGTTTCGTTGCTTATCAGTGATTATGGCGGTCTTAAACTTTTAGTCCTGGTACTCTTCTGTTTATTTAGTACAAAAAAAGTTTAATAGTATGAAATCTAAAACAAATGTTTTTTTAGTAAAGGGAGTCGAATTAAAGAAACTGATAACATCTGTAGGACACATATAGGTTAAGAGGTTTTAGGTTGAGACACCATTTGAAGTTTCCAGGATAGTCATATTAACCCAGGTTATTTGTCATATTCACAGATATAAGTTTACTTAATATATTCCTTTGTACTTTAAATACATATATATATTTGTTGGCCGACAGTAAATTCTGTTTAAATAATCGTTATAACTAGTTTTCACATGACTACGAAGACTACTTAATTTTTATATTATATTTAGTCACAAATTCACTAACAAACTAGTTCCGTAAAATAATTTTTTTTATTTCAACCACAATAATTATCACGTTTGGCACTGAATTATATACCCTTGAAGGTTTGAATTTTAGAGTTTGCTGTTTTAAATTGAACTCTTCTAAAAATAGACTTTTGAGCGACAAAATAAAATAAAATAGGACATAAATTATGAGTAATGTCAAAGCAGACTTAACATTACATTAAATGTAGATATTCAAAGTAGGTATTTCATATATTTTAGATCATAAAATCTAGACAAGAATAGTTAATACGCTGAAACACCGTTTGAAAATATTTTCTAATTAGGTAGAAGCTTAAGAGACTCAAGGTTTAAACTGAACATTCAAAACCAATCAACTATATTGAAACACAAATACAAGCTATCTGTTACGAGGTTCATAAGCCTGGGAGATTTCATGGGAAATTGAAGGGGGTTTTCGAGGATCACATGAATTATAATTTCAAATTACAATTTTCATCCTTTATATTGATCTGATGAAATAATGTAATGACATGCTTATTTCAAGCAAAACGTTTACGATATAAGGTAAAAATTTCTTTTAGGAAAAGATTTTAGTCTAAGTAAAAGGTTAACATTTATTCCATGAAATCGTGTATAGTTATTTAAGTACTTATGCACTAATTCATTATGCGGCCAATGTTCACTTTAAAATTTGCTACAATCTTAAGAAACGTATTGAGATGTTTGTACTTACTTAGAGCGTGATCTGGTTGTTGATATACAAGTCTTTCAAAATCGGCTAGACCATCAACATGCATTTGCTCATTATAACTACCTTTATTAGCGTGTAAATTTGCTAATATCTATTGTGAGTGTTGCAACTAAATTAGAATAAAAAACTTTGCCCTGAAATCGATATATTAAAAGAGATAATAAATGTATCACAAGATTTAAATCTATGTTTATATTTTTGGTTACATCTTGTTATTAATTTTTTATATCTACATAATCTAACTACGGTTGTGTGGTATGAACACGGAAAACAAAACAAAAATTTACTTAACACTTAATGGAATTTTAAAAATAAATAAAGCTTACTTTGTAAACCCTAAAAACCCGTTGATGACTGTGCACACTCACTACCACTACCACTCTCGCAGGGCGGACCGGAGCGCTGCGGATCTGAGCGCGCCGCGGACGGGACTGGCGTCACGGCGGCTCCCACCCCACCGCCCACCCCGCCCGGCCCGGCACTGATAACTCCTACATTTATTGTACCATCTACTGCTGATTGAGACAAGTGTCCTTATCTTGTCTCCGTTTCTTATCCTCGAGTGGATGTGTTCTGCAGGAAATAAATAAAAAACGTACTCATGTTTTTGAAGAACTTTGATTCAAACATCAATCGGAAACATTTTTGGCGAAAATTACCTCCCTTAAGATGATCTTAGTAGCTATTGTGTATGGAAACGTTATTCAACGGGTTTCTTTACTTTCACGTCCAACCCCACAGATGACTGAAATCTGTCATCGTTTTCTGACTGATTCTTAAAATCTGGAATCCAGTTTCAGCTTTCTCCTGTGTCATTTCAAATTTCGATGTGACTATTCAAAATCACTTTACACTAATTGAGGTAACTTATCATTTCTTAGTCTCATGAAATTTAAAAGATGGGTACACTGACTTGTGAACTGGTAAATTCTTTCACAGTCGATAGAGTTTGTAAAAGCGAGTCGAACGCTCGTACCGCCCAATGTATCTGTGGGGTTGGTCGTGAAAGTAAAGAAAACCGTTGAAGAAAATTACCCGTTTGAAGAAATACAGCCAATAGATCCACTTTTCATTATATATGTTGCTGAAAGTCCTGGAATTCAAAACGTTAACTTTGATGAGTTATTAGATAAAAATTAAAACCCTATGGTTCAGTAGAATTTAAAAGAGAAAATGCTTTGAAAATCCAACAACTAATTATTCTTTTACTTAGGCTGACCCCAAGATAACATTAGGTAAAACAATAACAATTTATTTCATTATTGGTTTGTCAAATGTATGTCTACTTTTACCAGCTTATTCCTTACTGTAGTATATTTAAGTTATCATATTGGCTGGACTGTTTACCTAAAATTATATTACACCTGGCTGTCTTATTAAGTTGCTAAGCAACATATTGTGTTATGTTTTGTTCATATATATTTACAGACCAGTAAATAGTGATGTAACTTCTTTCTCGAGTTCTTTATTTAATATAACATAAATGGCGCAGTTTTTAACGGACCTCGTTCCGAGTGCGATACGACTTTAAACAGTAGTGTTTTTCTTTGTCGGTCATGCCCAACACGAGAAGTGGAGCTATTCCAACGAAAATGACATCAGGAATTGGTAAGATAGGAGAGTTTGTTCCCCAATAGGAGTCAATAGAATCTTATTTAATGAGACTGAAGCACTATTTCAAAGCTAACAACGTTGATGATGATTGTAAAGTTTCTATATTGATAACTGTTATTGGCCCTAAAATTCTAACAGTTTTATCTGGTATTGTATCACCGGTAGAGGTAGACAGTAAATCGTATGATGAATTAGCAGGCATTCTACAGAAATATTTTTCACCCAAGAAATTAGTCGTGGCAGAGCGCTACACCTTCTATTCTCGTTGTCAAAAATCGAATGAGAGTATCTCTGAGTTTGTTGTTGCCATAAAACATTTGTCTAGTTCTTGTAAATTTGGTTCTTTTCTAAAGGAAGCTCTGAGAGATAAATTAGTTTCAGGTATTAACAATGATATTATCAGACAAAAACTTTTGTCTGAAGATCAGGATTTTGATGAAGCTTATGAGTTTGCACTCCGTTTGGAGCAAGCAGAAAAACAGACTAACATGTTCAATAGTAAGCATGAAGTTCATAGTCTGAATGTAAAACGCGGGAAAGTTAATATTTCTCGTGGTAATAATGTAGAAACTTATAAAACGAAATGTTTTCGTTGTTGTTCTTTGGAACATAAAGCAAGTGAGTGTCCTTATGCTAGTTATAAGTGTAATGGTTGCAATATGGTTGGACATTTGTTGAAGGCTTGTAGGAATCGGAACAAGCAACACAACAAGCAGTTTTCCAAACCTGGAAAAGTGGGTAAAAGGAACTCACAGAAGTTACACCAAATGGCAGTGGAAGACGAGGAAAATCACTCAAATGAAATTCCACCAGATATTTCTTTGTACAATTTGGGTATTGGAAATAGCGCGGCTTACAAGGTAACTCTTGAAATTGAAAACGTTAATGTTGAGATGGAAACTGACAGTGGTTCAGCTGTTTCTGTTTGTCCATCAGATTTTTTCCGAGCTAATTTCTCTCATATTGAATTGAAGCCTATCAATTTGAAATTGTTGACTTACACGGGTAGTGAGGTACCCATACTTGGTCAGGCTCATGTAAATATTAAATATTGTAATGAAATTATAAATTTGCCTCTTATGATTGTTGATTTGTGTCGTAAAGATCAGCCTTTGTTACTTGGAAGAAACTGGCTGGCCAACCTAAAGTTAGATTGGAATTCTATTTTTGCTAGATCATCCAATATAGTCAGTTGGTCTAGGACTGGCGTAGCAGGTACTATGTGTAATAATCAGCAGCTTAGTGTAAAGTCAAATGACGATTTTGAAACTTTGAAGAAAAAGTATGCTTCCGTATTCCAAAATGGAACTGGGGAGATTAAAGGCGTTACTGCTCGAGTTGTCCTCAAGGATGGCGCGGTTCCTAAGTTTTGTAAACATAGACCTGTACCTTTTGCCTTCAGAGAAAAAGTTGAACAGGAATTGGAGAGATGGGTTAATGATGGCATAGCTTATAAGGTTACTAGCTCTGATTGGGCTACACCGTTGGTAACTGTACCTAAACCGAATTGTGTGCGGTTGTGTGCCGACTTCAAGGTCACGTTGAACCAAGTGTTACAGTCAGAACACTATCCTTTGCCTCAACCGGAAGACATATTTTGCTTCATTATCTGGTTGTGCTTATTTTTCAGTAGTAGATCTGACTAATGCATATCAACAGCTGGCAGTGGCGGAAGAGTCACAACCTTTGCTGACTCTAACGACTCACAAAGGTTTATTTCGACTGAGGCGTCTTCCATTTGGACTTTCATCTTCTCCGGCTATTTTCCAAGCTGCAATAGATCAAATCATCAGCGGATTACCAAGTACTGTGGCATATTTAGATGATGTATTGGTTGGTAGATCAACCAAAGATGAAGCATATAGTAGGTTAGAGAAACTACTAGAGCGTCTCATGGAATATGGAGTTCGAGTCAATGAGAAATGTAAGATTTTACAACCTAAGGTCGATTATTTGGGTTATGTCATTTCAGCCGCTGGAATCAGTCCTCAATCAGGCACTGTTACTGCCATTCAAAATGCTCCTGAACCGACAAACAAAGATGAGTTAAGGGCATATGTTGGGTTGTTAAATTATTATGGCAAGTTTGTTTGCAATCTTTCTGATAAAATTAGTTGTTTTTATTATCTGTTGAAAAAGAATACACCTTGGGTATGGTCAAAAAAATGTTCTGAAGTGTTTCAACAAAGTAAAACATGGGTGTGACTTCAGATGTACTAGTTCATTATGACGTAAAGAAACCTCTGATTTTAACTTGTGCTGCTAGCCCAAGAGGCGTAGGAGCTGTTCTTTCTCACCTTATTAATGGCGTTGAAAGGCCAATAGCGTTTGCCTCAAAATCACTGAGTGAAAGTGAGAAGAATTACTCTCAGCTTCATAGAGAAGCTTTAGCTCTTGTATTTGGGGTAAAGAAATTCCATAAATACATTTATGGAAGAAATGATGTGATACTGCAGACTGACCATCAGCCTTTAGTTACTATTTTTGGATCTAAACGTGATGTACCAAGTTTAGCAGCTGCAAGACTACAGCGTTGGGTATTAAATAGTACCTAAACCGAAGACATATTTTGCTAGTCCACTAAAACAAAGTAGTAGTTTTTTTTTGATGTCCACTAAAACAAAGTAGTAGTGGCCGTTGAAAGGTCCAAGGTAATCAATATGAAGCCTTTGCCAAGGATTTTGGGGCCATTCCCACTGAATCAAACAGGATTTTGGTGGTGAATCTTTGGTCATATTACATACTTTACAGGCCAACACTGTTTCTTCAATTTGTTTTTGGTTCTCTTTGTATGAGATTTGTCAGCATACAATTTTGAGGTCAAGTACCGAAAGGGTTCTGACTTGCCTCATGCCGATGCTTTGTCTCGATTGCCGCTACCAGAGGATGAATCAGTAGAAGAAGATACTACATTTCACATGTGGAGGCTTGCTTGTCAGATATGAATTTTTTCAGTACGGTAAGTGACGATTCTCCAATTACATCTTTAGATGTAGGTCAGTTGACTGATAAGGATCCCTTATTGTCCAAAGTACGAGATTTTGTATTACATGTGTGGTATTCCTTATTTCTTCCTGTATATTTTAATTAAATTATCAACTTATACATTTTACTTCAAGTTTTTATTTTGACAAATTCAAACATAAACAACAAAAAAACAAAAACAACAACCATCTGATTAAAACCAGAAAAAACACCTGATGAATATATTACATTTCTCCCCCCTTTAATTTTACAAGTCCTTCGTATGGGTTGGTCGCTCCTTCTTTAATTTTACAAGTCCTTCGTATGGGTTGGTCGCTCCTTCGTATTGCTTGGTCGTTCCGCCCTCCTAATTTGGTCGACATGCCTTGTCAATTCCAAATTCAGGCTTGGAATATATATCTTCATGCGTTTTGGACCAAGCTTTTCCACAATTTTTCCCTCATACCAATTAGATCCTCTTCCATAATTTTTTGCCCAAACCTTGTCACCAATCAGCAAATCTTCAACTAAAGATCGCTGTCGACCATAGTTTTTAGCTTGATTTTCCTGTTGCTTGTACACAGTTGTAGACAACGACGGTGGTCGAAGAAGATCCAATCGACTTCTTAGTGATCTGCCCATCAAAGCCTGTGCAGGAGATTTTCCAGTCGTTGGATGGATAGTATTTCTATAGTCCAATAGAAATCGCTGCAACGCTGCTTCCTCGTTATTATTACTAGCAAGAGCAATTCTCAGTGCTCGTTTCACTGTTTTGACTGCATTTTCAGCTGCTCCGTTAGTTCTTGGATTGAAAGGAGCACCACTTTTAAAAGAAACTCCATTTTGATTTAAAAAGTTTTGGAACTCATCACAAACAAATGAAGAATAATTATCTGATACTATCACTTCAGGAATTCCAAATCGTGCAAATGTTTGTCTTAAGAGCTTGATGTGAGTTTGAGCTGTCATTGATTGGGTTCTAAATGCTTCTAACCACTTAGAGTGGCTATCCACTAAAACAAAGTAGTAGTGGCCGTTGAAAGGTCCAAGGTAATCAATATGAAGCCTTTGCCAAGGATTTTGGGGCCATTCCCACTGAATCAAACAGGATTTTGGTGGTGAATCTTTGGTCATATTACATACTTTACAGGCCAACACTGTTTCTTCAATTTGTTTGTCAATTCCTGGCCACCAGACATAAGAACGTGCTAAAGATTTCACGTTCACAATACCCATATGAGATCCATGAAGTTCTCTTAACACGGCTTCCCTCAGATTTTCTGGAATCACTACCCGGTAACCCCACATGAGTATATCTCTTTCCACGTGAAGTTCGTCTTTCTTCCTAGCATAAGGCAAAAGCTCTGTATCTGTGGAGGGATTCCAACCACCAAACTTTAGATAACCCATCACTTTCATTAACGTTTTATCTTTTTTAGTTTCAGATAACACTTCCTTGTAGTTCAAAGGGAGTTCAGAATTTTGCTGAAAAACATAATGCAATTCAAATCCACTTCCTCTTTGTCATTACTAGTACATTCACTTGGCAGAGGTGCTCTTGACAACCAGTCTGCAATATTATTCTTAGTACTAACCCATTCTGTTTCAAAATTATAATTTGACAAAATCAACGCCCATCTTTGCAATCTGTTTGCAGCACACGGTATACCATTTTTCGGTCCAAAAATAGCAAGTAGCGGACGGTTATCGTTTGCAAGTATCCACTTTCTTCCATATAAATATATATGAAATTTATTTACTCCAAACATCAATGCTGCTGCCTCTTTATGAAGTTGAGAATACCCCTCTTCAGCTTTTGATAGTGTCCTGCTTGCGAACGCAATCGGCTTCTCTGAACCATCTGGGTGCCGTTGCACCAATGCTGCTCCAAGACCACGATCTGATCCATCCACTATCAGTTTCACTGTGTGATCAGGGTTGAAATGAGCAAGTGATCTGTTCATTCTTACCAAGTACTTCACTTCCTTGAATGCCTTCTCACAATCATGGTCCCAATACCACCGTGAACCTTTTTTCAAAAGCTTGAACACTGGATTAAGAATGCAAGATAAATTTGGTAAGAACTTACATAGGTAGTTTGTAAAACCCAAAAATTATTGTAATTCACTTACGCTTTCAGGTCGTGGAGCATCCAAAATGGCTTTGACTTTCTCATCTGTAGTATGGAGTCCTTCACTGTCAATTCGGAACCCCAAATACTCCAAAGAAGACTTTCCTACCTCACATTTCTCTACAGAAAGTGTTAGCCCTGCATCTTGAAGCCTCTGTAAAAGCTTACATAACCTGTGAAACAATTCTCTCAGATCCTTTCCACCCACAAGGAAATCATCAAGAAAAACTGCAGTTCCCATAAGCCCTTCACGTAGCTTATCCATTTCCCTTTGATAAATCGATGGGGCAGATGAAATTCCGAAAGGTAACCTAGTATAGCGAAATAATCCTTTCTGAGTGGAAATCGTTACTAGAGAACGGGAATCTTCATCCAATTCCATCTGTTGATATGCGTTGGATAGATCTAATTTTGCAAATACTTTACAACCCTGAACACTATGAAAAATGTCCTCCGCTCTTGGTAGTGGATGTTGATCCAACTTCAAGTAAGGATTTACCGTAAGTTTATAATCCCCCCAAATTCGAATTTTACCATTCTTCTTTAAAATGGGAACGATTGGTGATCCATATGGACTGTAATCTACTGGCTCCAAAATCCCTTCACCAACCAGACGCTCAATTTCCTCGTTAACACCCTTTTGCATAGCAAATAGAACCGGTCTAGCTTTGAAAAACTTAGGTTTAGCGTCTGGCACCAGCTGTAAGGAAGCTTTTCTCTTGTTGTATACTCCTAACTTTTTAGTGAAAACATTAGGAAACTTATTAATCAAACTATCCGTCAATTCACTTTCATTAGAGAAATAAATATCTGATGCCCTTATTGAAGTAACATTAGAATTATGGTGACCAATACTGAGACCAAATACCTCTAACCATGATCTCCCCAACAATGGAGGGCCTTCGGTATGAACTACAAAAACCTGCATTCCCTCATGAACCTTATTTCTGAATTTAACATTTAATCTAGCTGACCCCACAGGTTTTGAACATTCATTGAAATAAGAAATAAAGGTTTTATCAGATTTTACTAAAGGAACATTTGAA
Source organism: Flexamia atlantica (assembly GCA_035578135.1). Classification (NCBI taxonomy): domain Eukaryota; kingdom Metazoa; phylum Arthropoda; class Insecta; order Hemiptera; family Cicadellidae; genus Flexamia; species Flexamia atlantica. The sequence continues at coordinate 26,959,351 of JAQJVK010000006.1, read as the reverse complement.
AAAAGTTTGTTAAAGGTTTTGTAAGGTATAATAGTACTTGAACATCCAGTATCAATGTCAAAAGTCAGTACAGTCTCTCCTACTTGTAGGTCCATATGATACGGTGGAACCCAAGAGTCGCTTTCTAAATTATAAACGCTATCAATGCCAGTATTAGACATGTCATTAGTCAATTCCCGTTTCTGTAAATCCTCGAATTCTTCAACATTATTTACTCTAGGATTAATACGATCATTTTTTTCTTTCTTCATGGGACAAACTTTACTTAAATGACCAGTTTTGGAGCATAAGTTACACTTATACGAACGATATCTACAGTGTGGAGGTTTATGATTACTTTTACCGCATATATTAAATCTCCCTTTACTATGGAATTGATTATAACAAACTGGATCAGAATATACTGGTGTTTCCTGAGTATTCCTATAAACTGAACTTGCAGAACTTCTACTGATATCATATTGGTAGTCAGCTGCCTCTTTTGACAAAGCTATCTTAACGGCATGGTCTAGATTTAAGATTGTTGGGTCTTCCTCAAATAATCGATCCCTAATCTTACTGTGATCCATACCAATAACAAATTTGTCTAAAATACGTCCCTCTAAATCTTGAGAAAACTTGCATGCACCTGCCAGTGATTCAATTCTGGCAAGCCATTCATTTATAGATTCGTTCTGTTCACGAGAAGCGTTGTAAAATTTATACCGACAAGCAAACAAAGATATAGCAGGAGTAAAATACTTGTCGAATAGACTTATTAAATCCTGATAATCAACATCTTCAGGAGCCCTAGGCACAACCAAATTACAAATTAATTGATAAGCCTCTTCAGTTAAACTGTTTAGCACGCTTTTTTCCATCTTCCTTAATGCCATTAAGCAGGAAAAAATTCTCTATCCTAGGCTTAAACAGTTTGCAGTTACCATTAATCCCAAATTCATGTAACTTCCCAATATAACTGGAAGATTCAGCCATACTTACAAAAAAAAAAAAACTATCAATGTGGGTTCTTATTTTTCGTCGCCATGTGGTATTCCTTATTTCTTCCTGTATATTTTAATTAAATTATCAACTTATACATTTTACTTCAAGTTTTTATTTTGACAAATTCAAACATAAACAACAAAAAAACAAAAACAACAACCATCTGATTAAAACTAGAAAAAACACCTGATGAATATTATACAACATGGATGGCGTGAAGTGTCCAATCCTATGTTAGTTCCTTTTCAGAGAAGGCGGAATGAACTATCTAGATAAAAATTGTATTCTGTGGGGCAGTTGAGTTATAATTCCAGAAAAACTTCAAGGTAGAGTTATGCAGATGTTGCATGATCAGCATCCGGGAATAACCCGAATGAAGCTGTTAGCTCGTAGCTACGTATGGTGGCCGGGAATAGAAAAATCTATTGAAGACACAGTTTCGTCCTGTCATATTTGTCAAAGTACTAGAAATGCAGTTCCTAGAGTACCTTTACAGCAATGGCCGTTATCAACAGAGCGATGGCGCCGAGTTCACATTGATTTTGCAGAGGATGCTACTAGACAACAGATGTTGATTGTCGTAGATAGTTTTTCGAAATGGATGGAGGTATTTCTAATGAGTTCAACTTCGTCATTCAAAACTATTGAGCGTCTCCGAACGTTATTTGCCGCTTATGGGTTGCCAGAAGAATTGATCTGTGATAACGGTACTACATTTACTAGCCAGGGGTTCCGAGATTTTCTCCAAAAGAATGGCGTCAAACAAACATTTTCTCCACCGTATCATCCAGCATCCAATGGAGCAGCGGAGCGCTGTGTACAAGAAGTTAAGAAGAATTTATTAAGACAAGTCTTAAGTGAAAAGTATACACTTACCCTACCTTTACAACACAAATTAGATAATTTTCTTTTTGCATATCGCAATACTCCAACATCCGTAACAGGGGTAAGTCATGCGGAATTGTTCCTTCGTTGGAAGCCAAGAACTAAATTGTCAATGTTGAAACCGAACTTGCAAGAAGAAGCAAAGAAGAAACAAGAATTGCAGAAAAATGCTTCTGACAAGCATCGAGGTTCTTCGCGTTACTTCAGTCCGGGTCAGAAAGTTTTAGTGAAAACTGTAAGACAAGAGAAAGTTAACTGTAAGACAGGAAAAGTCGTGTGACTTACACAGTTAGTGTTTTGGGCAAAATAAGATTTTGTCATGCAGATCACCTCAGACCATCTCAAGTAGAAGATTCATTTGAGAAGGGAGAGGAAGTGGAAGTGACTAATGAACAACAGTGTCCCAGAAGATCTGAGAGACTGGAAAATCAAAAAAAGAAATTGTAACTTGTTTAATTTTGTTGTCTTAGCCAAATCTAAGGGATGGCAAGTGTAGTATATTTAAGTTATCATATTGGCTGGACTGTTTACCTAAATTATATTACACCTGGCTGTCTTATTAAGTTGCTAAGCAACATATTGTGTTATGTTTTGTTCTTATATATTTACAGACCAGTAAAGAGTGATTTAACTTCTTTCTCGAGTTCTTTATTTAATATAACACTTACCATAGTCATTCCTTGTTCTTCCCTATTGTTTAGAAACATAATAAACCTTGAACGTAATAAAAAACAAATATTTTATTTGGTGGTCTGGATTTTAAGGGTTGGTTATTTTCGCATTGCGCTATTACAATGTATAATTGGATTTAAACTACAATCAACATTCTAAACATTAAAGTGTCTCTTCTGAACATATTATAATTTACTTACGAATACCTTGCATTAGTATTGATCAAGAAGTTCTTATAAATATATTTCAGTGTTTTTAGAATTACCATTTTGTAAATTACTTCTGTTTTGCTTACCACGTGTGGTCTGACTTAATTAGAGGTTTAGATTAAACTGTATTATCAATCAGTTGGTATTGACAAATTAAGAGTTAAGGTGTAGACAATACGTTTTTATTATTTGGTAAACAAAATTAAATAAATTTGTAACGTCAGAGATTTTTTCTTCTACTTGAATTTTTGAAAGAAAATTGTTAAGACTTTACGGGGAAATAATTTAGTTGACTAAGGGAAAATCATATGAAGTACAAAGCTTTAATATTCATCCATTTATGAGTGACTTAAATTTTACGTAACAACTGCTGATCTTAAATTTTCCTTTTTTTAATAAAAATACAATGATTGCCTTGGAACGTGAGAGTGAGACATTCCAGCCCCTCCTGCACATTCTCGAGTCGCCGCAGACTTCACCGAGGGCTAATATAGCTTTGTTCTCTCTGGCCGGTAATCGCCTCCTCAAATTAACCACTAATTGCCCATTTATTGAAATTGGTTGCCCATCTATCGGTAGAAAATATAAAAATTCCATTTCATGTTACATAATTTTATACAGCTTATAAAAATATAAGTTTTATCAAATTCCAACATATTTTTTCCGTATATTTTTTATATATTGTGCATGGAAATGAATAAATACTCAACTTTAATTTTGATTTTGAATTAATACATATTTGATGTAATATGTACAAGAGACAATTATATTTACTTAAATACAGCCTCAATAAGCGTAACCTCAATAATATTTTTTTCGATAAACCATAATTTATTATGTTCAGCAAATATAATGTAATTTGAACTTGTCATTATTTTTCGTCTGCCTAGTTCTGTGGGATAACAATTTTGGCAATCAGCGGTTGTTCCAGCGAGTCGTACTTAAGATTCTTGATCTACGCTAAACAAATGAACATATCATTCTATATGTCGTTAAGTTAAATTTAAAAGGTTTAAGTGGTAGATGAAACGATTTTCTATTTCATATGTCTAATTAATAGGTAATCGCATAGATTGGCACCGAAGAAATTACGATTGTGTTTGTAACTACGCTCTGAACCCTTTCAAACGAGTAATTTCTACAACCCTAGAATCCAGAATCAAACCAATCATGAAAATATCCAGGAAAACAACGATAATTTCAGAAACTGCTGTTATTAGGAAATTGCTACTTTTGTGAATACTACCATTAGCAAAGCTAAAACAGTAACTAGTTTGTATTTAATAATGTGTTATTTATACCTTTAGCGAATTTCCCCTATAGGGCATTCATTAACTTAGTAACTCATCTCCGAGCCTGATATCGTCGTATAAAGAGTATATACAATATAATGGCCGTGTCGACAATTATTGTTCAATACTCGTCTATATTTGTAGCCTCTGAGTTTAACAATAACGGCAGGCACATCTGTTTTTTGTGGAAACCGGATTCATGTCAACAACTTGATTTGAATTAATGTTATTTGTGACTAAACGTATATCAGACATAAACTATTTCAACCTTTTTTATTCCTTTAATGTTGTTAATTTTATTAAAATAGTGATACACTGCAGGAATTACTAAATTTTTGATTGTATTCTGCACAATCCAATTTTAATTTCCAATGTTCAACTATTTTTAGCCTCATTATCCGCACCCTCACTTAAAGTAGACTAAAACTATTATTTTTTATTTAGCCTTTTTAAGTAAATGAAAGTGCTGATGCCCAAGAGACCTCGAAACAATTGTATTCTGGAAATAAAATGATATTGCCAGAATGATGGTTGTGATATGATTAATGTTGATTTTAGTTTTTAATGTTCCAATCCGATAGAATTTAAATGTAGATAGATTAACATTAAATTGAAAAGCTTAAACTACATGTATTTATGAATTGGAACATTTTACTAAGTGTCATTAACATTCAATAAAAGTTTGCCTTTTTCTTAATTATTGGTGAGCCTTAATATCTGGCAAGTGTTTTAAGTGCATTCTCGGTTTGTTTGCGCCTTCGATTCTAAATTATGCGAGCTCAAAATATCAGTTTTTGCACCTGACTCTCAGTTTCCATTTAGTCCTCAGTGCTCCTCACATAGGACATTTACAGTACCAATTTTAATTGACACGTTAAATTGAAACTAATAATTTAACACGTTAAATTGATTAGTTTCTGGTGTCATATATATTTGTGTCGTTTCGCACTCATAGAATGTTTTTGTTATTCGTTTGCTGCATGATATCGTCCATCGCACGACCTGTGGAGCACATGATATGTGGGCCAAGTCCCAGCACTGCCATACATCCCGGCTAGTGACAAGCGGTTAATGAGGCGATAGATTGTTGACTGTTTAAACATGAACCCTTGGGAAAATTGCTCGTCTGTTTCTAACTATAGTGACAGTCATTGTCCAAATTAACGGTTCGTTTGCCAAGTAAATTGCCAATCAATGTATAAATGTTTACATGATTATTTACCAGTATTAAATGTGTTTTAAAGTTGTTTAAATATAGTTTAAAATTCTATGTGATGTTATGTTTTTATGTTGTCATAAGTTTTTGTGAAGCTATTAAATAACTTTATGATTTCGTTATTTTATACTAGAGCGTGCTTAATGTCTACAATTTTACTTGAAAATTATTGATAATTATGTACAGACTATTAAATCTACTTACATCTACACATAACTTAAGATTGGAGTTTAAAGAAACTGTCCGAACCAGGTACATGTTACGTGGATTATAGGCTGGTAGGAAAGAGACACTTCTTGGTAACCTTTGATCTTGGCATTAGTGATATTATTTATTTCTTTATTAAATCAAGCCAAAATTCAAGATACCAGAAACAAAATTTGTATAATATGTTGACAGGAAAGGAATATTGAACTTAATATCTTTGTAGTTATTGTATTGCTATGTTTATTTTAAATTGTATTCTTAAATTAGTTTAAATTTCAATGTTATATTTGTTTGAAGTTCATGCACGTTACATGTTTTAATGTTTATTGTTGCCCTAAAAAATAATATATTAAATATGGCCTTATAAATTAGGCCTTTTAATTTATTTAATTTTTGTATTGAATTTAGAAATATTGATTGATGAGAACCACTGCTTGCTATAATATTATTATAATTTATGTTAATATGTAATGTTTCCTCTCTCGTGCATACCGTCGTAGAGCCCATAATGTAAAATAATAATTTGTATTTTATTAACACATTTTAAATTATATCTTTGATATTATTTTATTTCCTAAAAAAAACTTGGGTTTGTGGAACAATTTAGTTAAGGCAATTCCATACTAGAAATAAAAATGTTTTTGTTGATAGTGTAAAAATTGTCAACTCATTTCTCCCCTTCAACTCTTTTTACAGTAGAGGTCGCCATTTCAAGTAATGTATCCAATATATCTAACTGATGTCTTTTAAAATAATAATTAATGTAATTAAAAAAAATACATTATCAGTGAAAGGTGCAAGAATTATAAAAAGTGTAACAAAAACACAAGTTATTTTAACAATGTGAGGGTTTTACATTACACCAGGTAAGATGCCGATAACCAGTAAGGGTTATTTTAAGGCGAATATAAATCTCAGGATCTTGTTTTGGATCGATGTCGAAACCTTAGTTTGTACTACCTAACAAATGAAGATAAATAAATCAACAATGAATCGATAAAATTGTACAAGAACAATTTATACTTAAAAATGAAATTGATTTTGAGTTTTTATACTGTTATGTGTCAATCTTTATATTCAGCGGTATATGCATATGGGCACAGGCCGCCGGCTAAGGGTTTAATTTGGTGAAATATGTAAATGCATATAATGCAACTGGGACTAACCAGATTGGTATTCTCGGCAGCGAGTTCATTCATCACCTCGGCGAGCTGGGCGCCGATTGTCTGTCACGCTTGTAATCACAAGGGACGACTTCGTTATTGTTATACTAGAGCGTGCTTAGTGTCTACAATTTTCCTTAGCAGTTATTCATAAAAGACAATTATGTGTAGACTTTCACATTTTTGTGGTGATGATGAAATCGTAATCTACATCCACTATGTTTTACTGGACTAGTCATAATGTAGTCCGGAGGGTATTCCATTTCCATTCCTTGGTAAATTATAACGATTACTTTATCCTGAAAAAAATGCTGAATATCTTAATAAATTGTAAAAACTAGTAGCATTATCATTTATTGGTAATATTGTTACCAACTAGCTTTTAGCTTACTCGAGTTCTGATGTTAACTAAATATTGCAAGAATTAAAAAATGTTGCTGCAAATATTATGAAGTAATTTTCTGATAATCGTAATGATGACAAACTAACGTTCCTACTAAAGAATTGTTCAATGTTTGCTATAGTAGTCTGCATTTAAAAACAGCTTCAAAATGAAACATTTGCAAAACATTGACAATTAGAGTAAATTCAGAAAGATTTTTTTGAACCTCAACTGCCCGCCGCCATGGGCCAATAAGCCTGTGCGGCAATCTAAAGACAGCGAGGTACCGTAGCGGCATTAGTCACATATAGGCCAGCCAGAGGTGACCGCTCATGTTGGATCAGGAGTCGCCCGCCGCTGGGATCGAACCAGCGAGGTTTGAAACTCAAGGCAAGTGCCTTACCTCTGAGCTACCGTCTCAGAGCACTTGATAGTCATTCAGTAACTTCAAATGTGGTTAAAATATGAATATAACTTAATTTATAACTCTTAACAATCGTAATTTATGGTATAATATTTTTTTATTCAGTTAAAAACCCAAGAAAGCAACAGTTTGTTTCAGCGCAAAAGCACGCAAGGTTTATTGGAGTTGAAAACTTAATTGACCAATGGCAATCAAATAATTGCGCTCAAGAAAACTGAAAGACAAATATTTATTTCAAGAATACCTTTCAAAATTGTGTAACTGTAATGAATATACTTGTTGTTTGAAATCAACCAATCCTACAACCCGATTTCTTACTCTTTTCTTAAGTAAGATATTGTATAATTTATTTTAAACAAATAATTGGGGAATCGCATTTACGTTATGCGATTCCCCAATTATGCGATCTTATGAGAAAGAACATTTATGTGAACTTTAGGAACCGCTTCGAATAAACGACGCATTGACTTTTTTTGGTCTAAGTCAATATGTCAGCGGTTCTGACATGAATAAAACATTCAATCTTGGTAGAGAATAAATAAATGCAAGCACATGAAGCACATGACATCTCGAAGAAAACTTCCCATTGTTGAGTATAAGGTTTAGAAGAAAACTGAAATTAATACATTGCTATTTACAATTCATTTAATTCCTATGCTTATGTTCAAAATTACTTAAATTTTGGATTACATTCTTTTAAAAGTTGGAGGACGCACAGTGGTAAAAAAACGTATTAAAAAACATTAAAAACTTGGTTTTCTTGTATAAAAAAAAAACGCAATCACCTTATTATGCGGTAAACTTGTCTTTATACCGGGTGTCTCGCCTAAAGTGAACCAATAGCTAACTTTTTTATTATAAATCTGACAAGGAACTTCTTATGGGAAACTTCCCTTTATTTTTGAAGCTGCTTTTTGGAGTCACATCGGAATTTAAAAATATGGCCGCCATTTTCCAATATGGCGAACAACTTTGATTTTTCTTATGGAACACCCTGTATTTTATGGGGTTTTTGGATTTTATATTTAATTTTAGTAACTTTTTATTCTTTCTAATTTTTCCCTAAACCCAATGGTTAAGAAGGTACAAGCGGTTTAAGTTTGATTTTTTTCACATTTAAAATGCATTGGAAAATTGTTGATAGTCCGTATATCGAAAACGGCTGGGTTTAATAATACACTCCAAAGAAAAAAAGTGTCTTAAAATGTGAGTTTAGTTGGGATTTAAACATAAAATAATTTTTAGTTCAGATTCACTTATAGAAATGTATTATTTTGAATTTGCTTTTACTCAATAAGAAATACATGGGATGGCACAGTTAAGTGGACCCAATGCTTTATAAATGGAAGAAAATCAAACTTTATCTGCTCATATTTCCTAAATAAAAAAATAGAAAAAAATTGAAGGAATAAAAAGTTCCTCAAATTAAGCGTTCAATTCAAAAACGCCATAAAATACAGGATGTTCCATAAGAAAAAAATCAAAGTTGTCCGCCATATTGGAAAATGGCAGCCATATTTTTAAATTTTGATGTGACTCCAAAAAGCAGCTTTAAAAATAAAGGGAAGTCCCCCATAAGAAGATCTTTGTCTGATTTATAATAAAAAAGTTAGCCATTGGTTCACTTTAGGTGAGACACCCGGTATAGCCAGTTGCTTTGCTCTGAGTTCGAAAATCTTTCCGACACAGGTGGGTCATAGCTTTCTCAAGGTAAGGGTTTAAAAATACGTTTCTGGATAATTCATAAAGCCAAACCTCATAGTCATACAAAATGTTTCGTTAAGGCACTTTCCTTCAAATGAAATTTTATAAATGATAAATTTTCAAAAAGCATAATTATTTTTACGATTTCTTGCATTATTTATAAATACCACCATTCTTTAGCTTAGCTTCCTGTGCGTCCAGTACACAATGCTTTATTTCCATAAAAGTGCATGGTTATTTTTGGTATTATTTTTAGTTCGGGGTTTAACCTTCACAAGAAGACAGTTAGTTATTTGCAGAATGGTGCAAGGAGGCAAGTAAAGATAACCGAAGTGAAGCAGTTTACAATGAAGTATTACGAAATTTTAAACGTACAGACGTGTCTGATGACAACATTTTAGGAAAAAATGTGAAAATCTCCGATTGAAGAAGCTGGATTGTACCCGTATTATTCCTATCTTATACCAAACGCTATTACTGATTGTATCACATCATTCATTTCAGGGAAAGGATATCATTCGATGAATATTCACCAATGAACCTTCAATCAGCAGAGGACCTGGAAGACCAAAAACCGAGTTTGCTGATTCATCACAGTCGATAAATAGAAAAAATCAAACCTTTGCTTGAATAAAAAAAAACACGAAGAATTAGTTTTTGCATCGCAGCTTATTTCGCTTTTTAGGGTTGCTAAATTCTGTAGATATGTAAAAAAGGCGTTGCAGTCTACAGAAAAAGCTAAACTTAATGAAAGATCTAGAGAAGCAAAATTATTCTATAAAGTAGACTCCTGATACTTCCTCATGTCAGTGTGCCGTGTGGTATTCATTGTCAATTCTGGGTGGCACCTGATGTTTTCAATAACACGATTGCAGCGGGAATTTTGAGTATTTTTACCTGGCTTATTTAAGTTTAATCATTACATAAAGTAGAAACAATATCAAAATATTAATCCAAAGAATCTTTTCCATAAATGATAAGTTTATCTTCAGACCTTAAGAAAAATATTTATGTGTAAAAAAACTACAAAAAAGAGGCAGAAACTATTAAATTAGAGAGCTTCTGTCGTTTCTTCATACTTATTCGTTTACAGGGAATGGCCAGATTTTTACCAATAGAAAATTTAATTCGCTTTGATTTTTATACCGTTTTGCCATTCGAGTAATGCCGTCTTCCCTGGGTAAAATATTGATGATTTTTGCCATGAGTTCAAGTTGGTTTGTAGACCATTTTCCTATTTGTGTAAAATCATCAACCGTTATTGATTGGCACTTGATAGATTTCGAGTACAGGCAGACAACCCCCCCCCCCCCTCAAAAATATCAAAAATAATAATTAAAACGCTTACACAGACATACCTATTCACACTCACACACGTGAAGCATGCCAAGATCTCATTCACACACTGACCACTGATCTGAGTGGCTAAAGTCTGTAATTTGAAGTAATGAGAGATTCAACATTAGTTCTGCCAAGCTGTTCCAACCAAAGTTTTACATGTTTTTTATAGGAACCCAAAGTGGAAGTGCGAACATTGTTTAATGCTCTGGTACATTTCTGTGTAGTATGTGTAATACATGGTGACAAAAAAGTCTGGAAGCAGCTCAAAATCTTTTTAACTAAATCCGTTAGAAAATTCAAACCTTTCACATCAACTTATATGTATGAAAACTAATTTTTGCAAGCATTACAATTTTTTGACCTCCACCAGGGGACGACCCATGAGGAGTAGGTACATAATCTTTAATGTTAGCATAGATTGATATATGAACCTTTTGAGACGCGGTTTCCGGCAATGAACTCCACTTGACCAGCCCTTTAAAATGATGTGCATATCAACCTATGCTTATTAAAGATTATGTACCCCCTCCTCATGGGTCGTCCCCTGGTGGAGGTCAAGAAATGGTAATGCTAGCAGAAAGTAGTTTTCATACATATAATTTGATGTGAAAGGTTTGACTTTCTAACGGTTTTAGTTAAAAAGATATTAAGCCGTTTCCAGACTTTTTTGGCACCCTGTATATAGTGACAGTTAGTGAAAAAATAGCTTTTCACTATTCTGAGAATTTGTATCCCTATATTATCAGCATTCCTAGTCGGGTGAGTGTGATTCACGTTATAAAATACAAAGTCAGATGTTTGTAAATGTAAATTAGTAAAGTCTTTACTTATAATTGTCTTATGTCAAAAACGGTTAATCAAAGAGAGCATTCGTTGGGTAGCGTGGACACCTCTCCAGAGCAATAACCTTCTGAGTAACTGCCAGGGGTTGCAGGGTGGACTTTGATGCACCTCCTCAAGCAATGATAGTACCCTCCAACAATGACTGTACATAGGCGAAATTTACCTTTCTTAATTTCATTCAAATGCAGTACGGAGCTCACCTGGTGAAATGCGTAAATACATTTCCTCAGTTTCTTGTTAAAATAATTTATGCGCTTAGACCAATTGAGTTTACATCACCATACCTAGACATTTCATAGAGTCCACCCTTTCAATCCATTGACAGCCACATGTAATGCTTGCGTTATCACCACATGTATGTATTATTGATTTATCTCTGAGCGTATTCCCTCAGTCTCTTAAGGAAATTGGTATGAATTTAGTTAGTCAAACCATTTTTTTATAATCATGATGTCTCTGGTTGCAATTTGAAAAAAGATCATCCCAAGTCTTACTATGAAAAAAGTGCGCTGTCGTCGGCAAAAAGAAACATTTCAAATGAAATATTGACTTTACTAATATTATTTATGTTGTTAACAAAAAAGAGCGGGCCCTAAATGCTATCAATCAGTCGTGCCAGATTGTACCCTATATTCGTAAAATAGTAAAAAGTAGTTGAACTCATCGCCAACCACTTTTTGATATCGTTGCCTAATACATAAGGCCTATTGGCTACTCATTTTTCAAGTGGAAAAGAGTATTTTTTTTACCTCGCCCAGCCATTTCGTTTACAGTCTGCCTGAATTTTTTTGGGGCCATTGTGATTAGCATTTAGTTTCTGTCTTTAATAATCCCTTTTTACATTTTTAATTATGAAGTTGAAATAATTCCTGTACCTGAAAAAATAATTTTTTCAATCAATATTAAGAGGTTGTTTTTTCAACAATGTACTCAATTTGTCCCGTTTACGAATGGAACAGATGAGACCGCGAGTAATCCACGGTGTCAGTTTTCTGAAACGTGGAGAGTTAACAACCTTAAATTTTGTTGAACAATCAATGCACTTCTTTATGAATTAAAAAAAAATTGTTAGTAGATTCGTTTAAGTCAGTAATTTGAGAAACAGCATCCCAGTTACAGTCTGTAATAAGCTGATGTAAACATCGTCTGTCTAATTACGTTTCTGGTTCATTCGCAGAGTTTGTAACTCCAGAACAGTAGTCAATATTTAAACACACGCTGTAGTGGTCAGTAATTTCAGTCATAAGTACTGGAGTTTGTAAAGCATTGTAATCGATGTGGTTGATATTGATGACTTTTGACATTTACTACCATGAATAGGTTATCTTAATTTATTATAACTATGTGACTTTGAAGAACAGCCGGTCTGGGAGCAATACATTTGTTACGTTATCGTAGATTATGTAAGTATTCCGATGACAAACGCTTCCAGAACATTCCCGTAGTTAATTAAGCAACAACAAATGTGAGAGGCAAATCATCGACAAAGCTATGAGGTCTTGATGTATTCACTTGAGTTTTCCCTGTACGAAAGTGGCATTGAGTAATAATATCCACTCCCTGTAGTGTCAGACGAAGTAGAGCATGATGGTTGACAATAGCCCTAATCTAATTAAAGAGGGGTTTTACTTTGCTATAATATCAGTAATATTGTAAGTCAATCTAAAAAAATTCTAAATTGCGTCAACAATACTTCGAGAAACGTTCTTCATGTTCATTTACAGCGAATCTGTTTTGAAGTTATACGAAGTTAACGTCAAATTTCTGAACAGTTTCAATCAGGTTCTGTATTTTAGCAAATACGATTAAATCAATCAAAACTGTGTATAATCAAAACATCGTTATTTCACATAATTATGTATCGTCATATTAGGAGACTTTATACCGGGTGTTCAAAAAGTCCCGGATCGGCTTGTTAGTTTTTTTATTATTAAATATTGACCTACGAAACTTAGAACATGTCTCTTGGACACAATACACTATTTTAGCAAGTATTCAGTAACCCCCTACCTCCTCAGGGGGACGGCCCACGAGGAGTCAGAAGAAAATCTTAAGTATAAGCATAGGTTGATATGTACATCAAATTAAAGCGCTTTTTGAGTAGAAAACAATGCCGTAAATCCGATCTCAATCGGATCACCGAATCCAAAATGGCGGCAGTTTAAACTTTTCTAAACTGCAATTTTTAACCTCCTTTAATATTCGATTTCAGACGTTCTAAGAGTCCGTTCGCGATGCGGTTTGCGGCATTAAATTTTACTTTATTACCCCTTTAAAATGATATACATATCGACCTATGCACTTCCTATGGCATAAACCACTTCCATGAGGGACGGTGCCTTAAAGGATGTCTTGCATGGATGATGACCGGCATAGGTGGTGCTGTACATAATTTTAAAAGGCATGAAATTCTCAACAAAATGCCGCAAACCGCATCACGAAAGGACGCTTAGAACGTCTGAAATCTAATTTTTAAGTATGTTAAAAATTGTAGTTTAGAAAATTTTAACTGCCGCCATTCTGGATTCGGTGATCCGATTGAGATCAAATTTGCGGCATTGTATTCTACTCAAAAAGAGCTTTAATTTGATGTACATATCAACCTATGCTTATATTTAAGATTTTCTTCTGACTCCTCGTGGGCCGTCCCCCTGAGGAGGTATGGGGTCACTGAATACTTGCTAAAGTAGTATTTTGTGTCCAAGAGACAAAAAGAGAGTTTCGTTGGTCAATATTTAATAATAAAAAAATTAACAAGCCGATCCGGGACTTTTTGAACACCCGGTATAAACAAATGAATTAATCCTCACCAATGTTTAAAAGCCCGTGTGTGACGATGAGTCCTGTTTGAGTTATATATTTTGCTACCCCTACTATGTTACTTTTTATTTTTAGATGTCTACTCAGAAAATGAATTACAGTAAGCTGAATTTGTCATCACACAGTATGTCATTAAACTTTCAAACAAAACTCAGTTCCCACCAATTTCTTTTATTGTTATGAATTTTAAAATTAGTACAAATTTCTTGAAACTATAGTATGAAATTGGTGTGATGTTAAGATAAATTTATTGCTTACTGATTTTCATCCCTAAAATATTATTATAGTAGTATGATATCCGCATTAACATAGGTTTGACTTTCAGGGGCTGGTTGGTGTAGTGGTTATAGTGCCCGCCTACAAACTTGTAGGTAGCCGGATCGATCCCGAGAAAAGTTAGTAGCTTTTTGAAGGGTTGTTTCTGGAGCCAGCTGCCATTGGTTGTTGGGCTATTAATTAACAATCCTGTCTAAGGAACATGCAACCTTAGTCAGTAACAAGGCTACAAGATCGCGCCACTATCATCACGATCATCACACTCATCCTTCACTCACATTCAGGGTAACGTCCTCCATGAGGTACCTGTCTTAATAAAGTGATTAAGTGATTAAGTTCAATGAAGTTGCTATTATTTCGAGCGCATACTGCAATTCGCTCTGACAAGGCTGAAAATTCATTAAGAACAAGAAGAAGAATTAAGTTATAAATATACAGGGTGTCTGTAAAGTGCGTCACCAAACTTAATAAAATGGTTTATTGGATCAAAATAAGCAAAAAAGTTCCTGTGAGGGTATGTCCTAAAATGCATACTTATCCAGATATCCGCCATTTTGTTTTTTTCACATAACATTCTATATCTCAGTCAATTTTTGACCGATTATTTTGAAACTTGGCATGTTTCTTTGAATAGTAAAGACCCAATTTAGGAAAAAATATCAACGTGATTGAAATTTTAATTTCAAAATGGCGGTCAAAAAAACTTTTCAATCTAAAATAACTTAAAAATGGTTGATTATTTTAAAAATTATTTCGAGACAAAAAATATGCAAAATTTAATTCTCTATCCAATGACACCAAAATTTTGAAAATCGGTCAATAAACAACGGAGATACAATCATTTTACCACTATTACTAGACTTGTGTACGAGTACCATCATTGCAACCCCGCTTAGTTGGGCCGGCCGAGGGCCACCATTATATTGCAGCTGATTAAAGCTCTAAGCGGGATCAGCTGATTTTTAATACTATACATTGCATTGTTGTTATAAATTGTCATACTACTCGATCAGAGGTAAGTTGGTTTACCTGAAACTACCGTTGAGTGTGTTGAGTATACTTCAATTTGTGATCAAAGCAGTTTAGTTTTAAGTATAGTTTTTAAGTAGTGTTTTTAAATAGTTTGTTTTTAAATAGTGTTTTTAATTAGTTTGTTTTTAAATATAGTTTTTAAGTAGTGTTTTTAAATAGTTTGTTTTTAAATAGTGTTTTTAATTAGTTTGTTTTTAAATATAGTTTTTAAATAGTGTTTTTTATAAGTATAGGTAATTATCTTTAGTTATTTAATTAATTTCATTCAACAAATTATGGCTGGTCATCATTATGACTACACAAATGCTGAGATGGCAGACATGCATCTAATGTATGGTCTTGCGGGCTGTAATGGTCGTGAAGCCCAAAGATTGTATCAACAACATTTCCCAAACAGAGTGGTTCCCCACTACCAAATGTTTATTTCCCTACATGCTCGTCTCCAAGAAACTGGAAGTTTTTCACCAAGAAAAAATAAACCGGGAAGACCGCGGTCTGTGAGGACAATCCAACTAGAAGAAAACGTGCTTGACGAAATTTCAAACCACCCTGAAAAAAGTACTAGGGAATTAGGTGTACAGTTTGGAACATCCAAAGACACTATATGGAATATTTTAAAGGAGCAGCAGCTTCGTCCTTACCATGTACAGAAGTTCCAGGCGCTATTGCCAGATGATTATCCACGTCGTGAGGGGTTCTGTAGAACAATGATCGAGAAATGTGAAAACGATGACAATTTTTTAAATAATATTCTATTTACGGACGAGGCAAAGTTCTCACGAGCTGGTATTGTAAATGTACACAATACCCACATATGGGCAGACGAAAATCCACATGCAATAGTTCGATTCCGTCACCAACATGAATTTTCCTTGAATGTATGGGCCGGTATTCTCGGGGACCACCTGGTGTGGAGTTTTTTGCCACAGGTTCTCAACGGAGAGCGGTATTTGCACTTCTTGCGAACCGAACTCCCAGTGTTGCTAGAGGACATCCCTCTAGAACAACGTTTAATCTCATGGTTCATGATGGATGGGGCGCCATCACACTATCGAGCAGATGTTAGAGCCCATGTCGCCACTGTATTTGAAGAAAACTGGATTGGAAGAGGGGGGCCAGTGGCATGGCCGGCAAGATCCCCGGATCTTAACCCCATTGATTTTTTCTTGTGGGGTCACCTAAAGAGTATTGTCTATTCATCCACTGTTCAATCGGTTGAAGAACTAAGAGACCGTATTGTGAACGGTTTTAACGCAATCCGTCAAACCCCAGGAATTTTACAAAGAGTGCGGGAGTCGATGAGGCGACGTCTGGATGCTTGTGTGGCAAACGAGGGCCGTAATTTTGAACAGTTTCTATAGACATTTTAAAACAATACATAAACTACTATTGTTCATGTTATTACATATTTTAAAAACTGGAATTTTTATCTAACATTAAAGTAATGTTATAGAATTTCCATTGTAGTATTTTTTTTTGTTATCGTATGATTGTCTTTTGTACAATGCTATTAAAATAAAAATTAACAACAATGCAATGTATAGTAATAAAAATCAGCTGATCCCGCTTAGAGCTTTAATCAGCTGCAATATAATGGTGTCCCTCGGCCGGCCCAACCAAGCGGGGTTGCAATGATGGTACTCGTACACAAGTCTAGTAATAGTGGTAAAATGATTGTATCTCCGTTATTTATTGACCGATTTTCAAAACTTTGATGTCATTGGATAGAGAATTAAATTTTGCATATTTTTTGTCTCTAAATAATTTTTAAAATAATCAACCATTTTTAAGTTATTTTAGATTGAAAAGTTTTTTTGACCGCCATTTTAAAGTTAAAATTTCAATCACGTTGATATTTTTTCCTAAATTGGGTCTTTACTATTCAAAGAAACATGCCAAGTTTCAAAATAATCGGTCAAAAATTGACTGAGATATAGAATGTTATGTGAAAAAAACAAAATGGCGGATATCTGGATAAGTATGCATTTTAGGACATACCCTCATAGGAACTTTTTTGCTTATTTTGATCCAATAAACCATTTTATGAAGTTTGGTGACGCACTTTACAGACACCCTGTATAAAAATAAGAACATACGATGAAAAGAAAATTTAAGTAACTTTAGTGACTTTTAGCGGTGTGCGTATTTGTAAAAGTAGGCTGTTTTCTTTAATTCATTTTTAATGGATTGATTGGAATTCCACAAAAAAACTGTCTGGTGCTGGCGAATATAATGGTTAAACATATATCACAAACACAATTTACATTGGCGGTGGAGGAAGGAGGATATAAGAAGCCCGGGTTCTGAACGAGAGCTGAATGTGATATAGGTGTGACAGGAGTGGACAAAACATCCATTTTGCGCCTGCACGTAAAAACTTTGCATTTTCGTAATTCAGAAAAAATCTACGAAATAATGCATGGTTATAAATTGTTTTATTTGAGATTTATTTCATGTTTTGACGACCTACGAGGAAGAAACTGTCAACCAGCAGGTTAACTGTGAAGTCTCAAATCTTCAATTACGAATACACCTGGCACCTGTGTAATACTGTGGAATACATTAGGTGTGTTTAGTGGACATGCAATTCCTGCAGTACCATCTATTCTATTTCGCTGTCATCTCTCTAATGAAACTAAGCATTATTTATGCACACGCAGCTTCATATTCTTAGTTTTAGATAAATTAATTGATAGTGTTTAAACTCGGACGTAGGCTATTAAGAGATAGTAATATACTGTATTTTTGCCACCGTAACTCAGTCATCCCTATTCTATTTAAATGAGGATTAACAGTATAAAATCAAGATGCCCAGGAGTTCAAAGACGAGTTTCTTCAAAATACGAAGGATTACAAAACAGGTGAGAATTTAAGGTGGATTGTAAGAAACTTGAAAAATGTCATGAGGGTCGAATTCTACTCTATTTGGTGAAAAAACTAAGTACAAGTTGTTTTTTTTTTCATTCAAACAAGCTTGTGGTCACATACCCCTTTCTTACACTGAATCTGATACAAAAATAATTCATAAATATTTCAAGAATATAAAATAAAATAATATGCTAGTTTTACCACAGGTACTCGTGACTAGTAATTTTTAACTAAGAAAGATTAATGAGTTGAGTTATATCCTGAGTATAGTGACAAGCCAGGAGCTGAGTATAGTGGGGAGCCAGTTTATAGTATATTTCTTCACCAGGATCAAAAGTGAACCTTTTCAATACGAGCTTCAGATTAACACCCGAGAGGAAGCCGAGGCAAAGGCACTTTTGATCTTAGTGACGAACTATATTCTTCGTCATACGCGTAAATCCCTAAGTTTTAAATCGAAACAAAATTAAAATTTACGTACTGTACCTTCATCACCTCAATGTTTCTTTCCACTCTCTTGACCTTCAAACAATGTCTTGAACCTCACTTTCAATGTCAACGTGTCTCTCGAACTTCACTTTCAATGTCTCTTGAACTTGAAACAATCAGATCAGGTATTGCGCATGCGCATAGTTAGGTTCATTCCTAACTATCGGTTGTTGATTCGATAACTTCAAACCGATCATTGTGGTTCGAATCAATCGGTTGTTCTTTAAAACAAACATTCGATATTCATAACCATTAATCATACGCTACTAAATAAAACCCCTTCAGTTCTCTTAGATATATATTTTATTAAAATGCAAAAGTCACTTAACAAAAGAAACGTAACAAATTAAATTATGAATTATAGGCCTACGTTGATATCAAGCCTAGGTTAATATTTAAAATCAAACACAAAAATTTCAAATCAACCTGTATCATTATTTTGAACAAACTTATACTAGCCTATTTGAGATAACTAACTATAATCTAACTTATTTAAATGTGACTTTTATTGTACAATTTTGGTTGTTTGGGATGTGTATTTTAGGTGTTGGATTTGTTTCTTCATAAATATGATTAGTCGTGTTCGTGTTTTTGTTCTCACTAATCACTACTTCTGATGTTAACATTACGCCTCTGTACTGTTGAAATTTCTCGCCCAATCGGTCATCTTCAAAAACATCATCTACATCAAAATATTCACTTTCGCTGATGGTGTTTTCTTTATTTATACCAACGGCGTCGGCTTTCTATGTTAAACCTCAGATTTTTTAGTCAGGGAGTCCTCTAAATACCCCTCAGCTAAACTCGATGAACGCCAGCCGCCGTGTCCTTTAAGAGTCAATAGGTCACCAACCCCGTCAACCAGCATCGTGGCCGAAGATCGCATCAACAAATGTCCTGTATAGCTCTCAGGATCTTTTAAATTTAGAAACTGAGCAACAAGCTTAGGCACGCCACTAATGGTATGTTTACTTACATGTTGTGCTACACATTTTCCTCTCCTAAAGCCAATCAAAAGCCTATCACTCCTCATTTGTTTAGGTCTTAGTGAATCACAAGGTTTGAAATCGCAAACTTCATTCTTGATTACAAAACTCCGACTTCTGTGCGTTTTTCCATCTATTAGGAACATAACTAAGTAACGTCCACGGTCTTTGATGTCACCAACTGGTAAAAATGTTATAAGTTCGTCACTACGACAAGCACCAAAAATACCAATTGATAAAATCACTTTAGTTAGTAGCCAAAGTTCGTTTGGTGCTTCCATCATGAACGAGCTAATTTGTTCTGCCGTTAAAACATTCGATTTCTTTGGCAGAAAACCAACATTTTGCCGTTTTATGAAAGCTACACATTTGTGAAACTGCTTTACGTTTATATTTTCTTTAACTGCTAAACAGTTTTTAACTATAGAAAACTTACTCCACAATGTAGACGTTTTCATGCTTTTTGAAAATTTATGTAAATATACCAAGAGAACCTCGTCATTTACATTCGCAATCTCAATGTCTTGGTTTCGGCACCAATCTCTAAATTTCTGGTATTCTTGTCCATAAGATTTCTGCGACTTCTCTGGAAGTAAACCTTCTTGAATTTCTTAGGCTTTTTGTATTGTATTTAGAAACGAATCGTTAGGCCTAATTACTTCTTCCATCGTGTCACTCAGTTTTTCACCGGTGGTGTACAGGAAACCAGCCCTGACTGAAAACGATCGCAAAAATGAATGTTTCGATAGTAACGATGAATGTTTTAACTATTTGTAATCGAATGAATATTGTTTTATTATTTACCTTGAATCAAAAGTATCTTTAACAATGATTTTTTTTTGTCCTAGGACTAAAATAATCATCGAATCATATGTTATTATCCAAGGACTACAAAGAACAACTTTTGAATCCCAACGCATATGTCAAAGCAGCGTTATTTTTTCGCCATACTGCTTCAAAAACATTGAAGCAGTATGACGGAAAAATAATAAATGCGTAATGTTTGCGAGGATCAGAGCGAAATTGTTTACATTCAATGTTTTCGTCGTTTTAAACTGTGATGAATATAATAATATTCTAAGAATTATATTCATATCATTGTGCTATTTTCTACGTTAAATCGTTTGAATGAAAATAAATTTCTATATTATTAATTTTATTGTATTATACATACGTTGATTCTTAAAGAGGTCCAATTTCTTCAAAAGAATAGTTTTGCTTTATTGACTCAAGTACCCTTATAGATATAGCTAAAACTTTAATATCACTTTAATATAACCGTTTCAAAAAGTTCTAAGCCCGAACTTAGATTAGGGGGTTCATAAAGTCCCGTACAGATTAGTTCTGCTGCTGGAACGAGAAAAGTGATTGAAGCCAAATCCTAAAAAAGGAAGATTGACAATTGATCAGTCATAGGTAGATTTTTGTCAACGAATGAAATGCTAAATGAGGGTCCGAAGTTTAGTTTACTAATTAGCAAAAAGGCCTTCCTATCTATACCAAAAGAGTGGATGAAAAATATGCTAATTAGTTTTAGGGGATTGTAAACAAATAAAAAATATACTAAACCGAGCGCTATTAGTTTTAAGTACCGAGCGTGCAACACTGGCCAGGTAATCCAATCAGTCAGTTCAGTGACGCGCCCGCGCTACGGCCGGGACGGCTTAATCAACTCTATTAGTCC
The DNA here is from genome assembly GCA_035578135.1 of Flexamia atlantica. Lineage (NCBI taxonomy): Eukaryota > Metazoa > Arthropoda > Insecta > Hemiptera > Cicadellidae > Flexamia > Flexamia atlantica. The sequence goes on along the minus strand of JAQJVK010000006.1, from coordinate 26,937,874 downwards.
GCTGACCGTGTAACACTATCGCAGCTGAATTCTCGCCCAAACCTTGGTCATGAGCTGCCAATAACGCTATTTGCTAGGATATCGATAGCCTATTGCTAAAAGATTGAAATGTCCATTACTCCTGCTAATACACTATATATTTACAAATTAATCTAGAAGGTAAATCTTGTTACCAGATAGGTAGCAGGAGACTTTATCCAGAGTTTTATTTTTTTAGTTAGTTTTCGTTGCTATTTAGTACTATATATTTGTCAATAAATTGAAGCTAATGAGATGAATCGCGATATTATTGTTCTCGTTAAACCGTTTGTACGAAAATAAATTTCTATATTATTTAATTTTTTTACGGATTTAAATGAGTAATAAAATAGAAAAATACACTATGAAAAAGTTATAAATATTTAAATCCGCTTCGCTATAAGAAGTTAAACGTTTCAAATTATAACAAATAATGGTACTTTACTGAGTAAATTAATTATAGAAAATGATAGCTTTTTATTCGTTAATTGCACTGCGACTAAGGAAACATCGCGTCAATCAAAATACTATCAAGTACAACAATCCTCACTTGCAAGACATTAATGGATTTGTAGATGAAAGGCAAAATCCTGAAAGCTCAGCTAATCTGTAACAACTGATGTAGTTCCCACAGAAGTGTATCTAGGCATAAGTAGATTATGCTGAGTAATTATTTTCATTTTATTTTGTGAATAAAATACGTTACGTGAATAAACCGATGCTTATTTCCTTAACACATTTTTTTCCAGCGATATTAGGAATTTATGTAAGTGACATGTTAAATTGTCCTCTTACATAATTCAAACTTTAATTTTTAATAACTTATTAAAAATATGGGAACTTTTTATCTTCCATCTGCCCCCTTCCCTCTTGGGTTTCTGACCTGTGCGTGGAAGTTATTAAGCAAAGCAAGCAGTGAGCCGAGTACATACATTACTAGGGTGAAAAATAGTGCTACAAGTATGCGACAACGTTGAGATTCGAAACTAAGACATAGATATTTTACTTATGAGTGTTACCAACTGTAACACTCACTAAACTGAAGATTGTTTATTTGCCTTTGCATAGGATTGACATAAGATATCTCTAGTTTCAGTTACTATCTTTCTTTTAATGGCCTTCAAAATAATGAATCAGTTAATGGTGGTTCGTATTTAAAATGTTTACCCCAAAGTAACCCAAATTAGGAGGGGGGGCTAACAATTTTCAAACACCAACAATCTTTCTCCCTTAATCATACAAAAATTCCCCGAAGGTTAATTTTTTTGTCTCCATTCATAAAAAGAACAACGATTTGGCCACAGGTATACAACATTGAGAAATATTATATTAAATACCTACCTACAGAATCATGTTAAAAACCTATATTCGCCTACAGAATTAGTCCGAAGCGTTGCCATGCTACGGTACAGACATGTACTGATACGACAGGCTCATGAATGTATGGGAATGATTAGTGCTTTAACTGATAACGTTATATAGAACATTAACCTTTAATCTGCATTGAAGCTCAATACCTCGATGGAACCAAGCGTTAACTGCTTCAATAGATTCATTGGTTAATTGTTTCATATTTCTAGTCAAGTATTTAAGTACGCTATTTCCAATATACACCGTAATCGTTTTGCAATAAAAGGCAAATAATTTGAAGCTATTTAAGCACAGATACAATGTTTTATTGCAAGTAAGGATCTTATAATGAGTAGCATAATCTCGTGTTAACATATTTTTTATTCATGTGAATTAATTTTAAAATCCTATATATTACATCACTAAAAACATCAATAAAAAGATGGATCATAATAGTTAGGAGGATCAGGATAATTAATTTGTCCCTCAACAAATCTTGTATAGGAACAAATTATCTACTAAAGTTCCGAAACATGGCCAACGTTTCATTCTTTCTGTTACCTAACGAGGATTTACTGTCAAACGATTTGCGTGGTTCACAAATTTTCGTTGATTTGACTTACTAAATCTTGTCTTTCATTCTTATGCAGAAGGACTTTTGAAGACTCCTATTCGTCAGGTTTGAGATAAACCACGGAGGACTGAAGTATAATAATTTACCCAACGTGTTATGTACAACGTAAAAAAAATAGATTTAAAAAACATCGGGTAGGCAGATATCACTAAAACTGACATCCTTAGGAGCACAATTTACCGGGAATATTTGCATTCAATAAAACGCAACACAAATTTATTCTCTCCCTGAGATTGAATGGTTTATTCATGTTGCGATGTCACAATATTGGAAGAATCTGCACCTACTATAGCAAACTTTCCAAACACTGTTCCAGTATTATTATTAAATAATAAAAAATAAAATGCATAAACATTTACTTTTTGAGTGAAGTTATATTGAATCATTTTTATTGCAATTATTTGCATTGCATTATGTTACACGAATTGTCGGTAGTTCCAGTTACGAACTTATTAGAGCTCAGTTAGATTTCTAAATCACAATATACTGCTTCAAGTTGACTTAGCAGTTTTCTTTTTTTTATATAAGTAATAAATATGAGTAAGTAATCTAATTGACCAAGGTAAAAGACGTTTTCACGAATAGTCATAGGGGTTTGAACAGACGATCCTCCAAATGCATACACAGATTTGGAAGCGAGTCCAACCACTGGGGGGATTCAACGCGAATTGAGCTAAGGACATGACATGGTATGCACACTCATCTGCAAGAGCACGATGCTCTCAAAACCCATCGGTCCTCCATCAGCTAAGAGACCACGCCTTGATCAGCCCAGTGCTTCAAGAGCTGAGAGTTATATGCCAATTGAATCTAGCTCTTAAGGGTCCGATGAGAGAACATACAATATCGAAGAATAGGAAGACCCTACTGAAAGAGCAGTTGTAGATTCCGATGATGAAGAAATGGAGCCTTATCTGCATCAGGAATAGAGGTATAGATTTAGCAGTTAGAAGGGAGAGCTAATCACGTAATGATATCAGCTAAATATGCAAGGAAATGGGGGACTCCTATACCTAACAAACAGTGGGAGCTAATTTATAGAGGACTCAAGAAATTTGTGAAATTCAAGGTCACCACCAATTTTGAATGGGCCAAAACTGAATACGGCAATAACTCCCAGTACAACACTGGATTCACTCCCCTCATCTGTATCAATCCCAACACTCCAGAAAAACATTTTGAGGATCACACAGGCGACATCCCAGGTTTGACAAAAGCGCAGAGCTTCTTGGCCACGAGGCATTCTGTGGTGGGAAGACTAGGTATAACAGAATCAGACCTACAACCATTCTGCTGTCACCCTTTCAACACAATGGTTCAGAGCTGGCTAAAGCCAATGTGGGAGACGCGACATGAGGACGTTCCTAATTTCTCCACCATTGATCATAGTGTGGAGAAAGTCACAGTAGAGAATTTAATAAACAACCTGGAGGACCGCAGACTCAGAGCCAATTGTAAGTTCTTGACATGGCAAGGAAATATGTTACCCCCGTTATGGTGTGATGGGCTCCCCACTAGCTTTGAATCAGACGTAGAAATGAACTCGTACTTCCTCAATCAGATTTACCAAATTGACCAGGACACAGAAGAAGGAACCATCCTGCAACTAAGAAAACCTAATGGGAAGAGCAAGAACCGAAGAGTTCCTTCAAATTTATTAAGATGGCCGACAAAACAACTCGACAGTGAGCTAGGAATTGGAAAGAAACATTATGGGGACGACTCAATTGTGGACACCCGTCAACCAGACAACCCTGTACATGCAAGAGCAAGGTATCATCCATGGTTCGACAATCTCAGGTAATGGTTTTGAATAAAAAACAACGCCACATGTTTTAATGTAAATAAAGCAAGTATCTATAATATTGGTAATATTCGTTTGATAATATTCAGTGATTCGGAGGCTATTTCATCATGAGATTTAAAAAGGTTTGCTGATAATTTTGCTGTTAACATTGATTTTTACTACTGCCTATTATGTGCAAGTATTGTTGGAGCCCGAGAGAGCGCTAATGTCGTTGATTAAGCCGCCCCGCGGTGATGGCGAGCCCGTCTCATTTGATTAACGGATATTGGATTAGGCGCTAGAAGGGAGACGTAATGGTTTCTCTGAGAAATATTTTCATGATGTGAAGTGATTTTATAAAGTTTTTCTATTCAACCAAAATACTTGACTTTAGTAAAAATATTATGTCGATTTGTGTTTTGGAGAGTAGCAAGGAAGAATACAAATCAGTACAAATCCCATGAAAACCCAATAAAAACTACCACAATCCCAAACATTTTTACATAGTTTTTCATACATGGTAAGGGTACTTTCGTAAAGCCTATAATTAAGTGAAGTACGTAAGTGATGTACACCTAGGTTAATATCCTATGTCTGATGTCTGCACCCTTCGTACGGCCATGGTAATCCACAGGATCTAGGAATCCAACACACCTGCATATTTGCGGAGAAGCAGAGGTGCGATCCCGCATAACGAGGCAGCATGCCGTGCTTGAGCTGGCTCGCGTTCGCAGGGAGCTGGAGCGGAATCGTGTTGGCTATTTTGCTCCTTTAATTTATTTTTTTTTTATTTCAGTCAAAGTGATGGTCCAAATAGAACCAGAAACGTCAGAAGAAAAGTTTTTGATATCCTATAAAGTAAAATAAGATACAATTGTTATGTTTCCTGATTAGTTACCTGGATTGTTTAGTTTATTATTGCAAGTGGTTTACTAGAAAATGACTTTGTTGTTTTGAAAATCATTCTTGTTGAAAACCTCTCCAATTTATTTACTTAAATAATTTAATGTATAAGTGTGTAGATTGCATGTGTAAAAATAGTGTATGTTCATAAAATGTTCACCTGTAGGAGGTGTTGATTCACTTAAATACTTAGGTGTAATTTTAATAGTAAGCTTACAATGTTGAAACATATTAATAGCCTCAAACATAATTTATTAAATATACTAAGACATTTTTACTATCTACGCCCTATGTGTAACGATGATTTGTTGAGAAATTTGTATTTATCTTTAGTGCATAGTCGACTGGATTATGGGATATCATCTTGCGGTGGAATTTACTTAACAAATTTAAAACCATTGATCACTCTTCAAAAACAGTTTATTAGAATAATAACAAAGAAAGCTCGTAATGAACCGTCCAGGCCTTTGTTTACTTCCTTAAGAGTACTGCCTTTAAGATATATATTTGTATACAAGGTTTTAAAACTTTTTTATATTAGGAGTAGGGGGTGCCGTGATGAGAATTTTTACAAAACAAAATTGAGAACAATGGCTGATTTCAGTGTTCCAAGGCCTAAAAACACATTTTTCACAAAAACCTGTACTTTTCTTGCACCAAAAATGTTTAGTAATCTTCCGGCTGATTTACAAAAAGAATATGTTTTCAATAAATTTGTTAAAAAGTTGAGAAACTGGTTATTTATGGTAGAAGATGTAGAGGAAACCTTTTTTAGTATCATGTGTTAATTGTTAATGGTGAGCAGATTTTTTCTTTCTCTTTTTTAATTTTAGTTATTATAATGTTATTTTTTTCTATTTTTTGGAACATTTTAAGTGCCTTTTATAAGTTTATATAATGTCCTATTACATTGTGTAGACATTGAGGTATATGTTTAGTGTTTTTATACTTAGGATTAGAATATAGCTTAAGACTTATTTATTATATTAGGCTACAATGATTTTATGCATAAGATGTATGTTATTTGTATTTTAACAAGTTTTAAAATAAAATTTTGAGTTTGATTTTATAAAGATTAATAATGAATATAATATGTCTTGTCACTGTGAAATAAAAAATTTAAATCTGTGGAAGTCTCCAATCAGGCATAGCCTTGGAGACTAAATTTATTTTCCGAATGAAAAAAATGGAACTTGTATAGACATTTCATGTATTTCAGGGTCAGTCTGGCTACGTTATTGCAATTTGTAAATTAAATGTATTTCTTGTTTTACATGGAATGAATGTACTGTACTTTACTATATTTAGGAAATAAAGAATTTATTATTAATTTATTATTATTTTATTTATTTATTTTCAATAAACTTGAGAGGCGAAACCGAGGGGATTTTAACAATATGAATTATTTTTGCTTAGTTCATGATCCA